>JAMPIV010006580.1:0-338471 GCA_024509875.1 Oreohelix idahoensis | reverse complement strand
TGCATGTACCTTCTGAGGGTGCGAGAAATGCCATATATTTTAGAACGTGAATCATCATAAACAATATATAATACACAGAACTCAAATGTATTTGTACAAAATAGAACATTGACAACATGAATTAGATACCAAACCTTAGTCACATTCTGTAAATAACATTTTCTCAAAATAAACTTTTATCTCTTTTAAGCATTTCTAGCATGTTTTGCGAGCTAGAAGATAAAGGGGTGTGAGGCTTCTTAAGATGCTTTAAAGGGGTACGAGGCTTCTTAAGATGCTGTAAAGTGGTATGACCTCTAAAAGGTTAAGAAACACTGGTATAAATGTATAAAGCTTTGCAAGTCATAACTGAATCTTCAAAAGAAGTCTCCCGTTGGGCACGTTTTAACTCTTTAATGAGGATGGCAAAACTTGGACCATGATTCCAAGATTCATGTTCTTGGTCTGAACTTCCCTTATTACTTATCTTTCTCGCCCTACACCCATCAACAGTATCAAACCCAGGCCTGCTACAATGGTCAGCAAAACACAGAAACCTACTTTTATTTACATCAAATGTTTTTTTAATGTCTCACACATCACAACACTTCACTTATGTAAAAAAAAAAAAAAAAAGCATCAACAAAATGATGCATTACTCCTTTACACACTCCAGTGCTACAGTTTTTGTAACAAACTCAAGAAGTCCAAAGTGTAATGACATTTGTTTCAATAAAGAAAGGTAACTAACAAGGCACTCTATGGACAAAGAGGACACCAGACAACAGATAAGAAATATAAATGGTGCTAAAGTGGCTGTGCAACCTTTCACAGCAAGGCGATGGCGCCATTTTAAATTGTTCCTTAGTCCATTTTCTGGTAAGTCTATCACATATTACTTTTCTAGTGTCCTTCTTTCTGTCCAAAGAGTGCCTGTTAATTACCTTTATTTATTTATGACTCACAAGGCTCTGGTTTCCTTCATTATTGCTATATTTTCACAAGAAAGCCAGGACTCCATATTCAAATGTATACTGTTCAAAAAAAGAAACGCATAGCTATCTGAGGGCGCGTTTTTATGAGTTTGTAAGTAAAATTTGGTGCTAGGGTACGGTATATAAAAACCAGCCTCAAATGTTCTTTACAGTGTCAAATGCACGTGTTGACCTGAATTGCGTTCGTTTTTGTAATTGTTACAACGCAGTGGTCAATAGTGTTTATGACGCAATTTTTGACCACAGCTCATGTTGCGCGCACGTGAAAGCAACAAAATTTGGGGTGAACACTATTCACTGACTGAAACCCTATAAAAGGATAACGCTACACAAAAAAATTCAGTTCATTTTCAAGCAGACATTTATGGCGTCTCTATTGATAAATTTAAGGAACATTGCTATTGGCTGACTGCATGCAGGTGAAAGTCAAAGTCAGGTTGCCAGGCATCTAAACGTGCATCAGAGTACCATCAGTCGACTTTGACACCGGTTCAAAGCCACTGGCTCAGTTGAAGACCTGCATCGCAGTGGACGACCCAGAGTGACAACAGCAGCGGAGGATCGCTTTATTCGGCTTCGTCACCTCAGAGACAGGTTTACAACAGCTTCCTCAACTGCCCAGTCATTGCCTGCAGGATGTCATGGTCTGATCAAACTGTCCGGAATAGACTGCATGACGCTGGACTTTGGGCACAACGACCTCACCGAGGACCTGTCATTACGTGCCGCCATCGCCAAAATCGACTTCTTTGGGCCAACCAGCATCGTCCCTGGGCAGCTGACAATCAATGGAGACGTGTCTGGTTTAGTGACGAATCTTTCTTTTTGTTGCAGCGTCATGATAGACGGCGTAGGGTCTACCGTAGGCGAAATTAACGTTTTGCCCAAAATTACGTTGATGAAGCTCCGCCGCGTGGAGGTGCAATGGTGTGGGGAATGATCAGTTACAACGGAAGGAGTCAATTGGTGCACATTGAAGGAGTCAATTACATTCTTCGATCCCATGTCCTTCCACTTTTGGCGGCCCAAAGGTCTGTGTTTCAACAGGACAACGCCAGACCCCATTGTGCACGGTTGACCACGCAGTTCCTGACTGCCAACAACATTCTCACCCTTCCCTGGCCATCCCTGTCTCCAGACATAAGTCCGATTGAGCACCTGGGGGATGAGCTGCATAGACGTGTTTGTCGCCGAGATGTTGCTCCAGCAAATCATCGTGATCTGTTCCAGGCACTCCAGGAAGAGTGGGCAGCCATCCCACAGGCCCACATCAGACGTCTGATCGCATCCATGCCCAGGAGATGCCAGTCGCTGCAAGAGGAGGCCACACACCATACTAACGGGAAAGCCCGTACGCCAAAAAACTCTCGTGACCCAGATGCAAAACAACTGTCAATTGATTGGTTGAATCCTAAGGTATTCTTGTGTGCAATTTGAACAATTAACTCATTAAATTTAAAAAGTTATTGAATGTCAAAATTATGGCTATGTGTGTGCCTTCAGTAGCTATGCGTTTCTTTTTTTGAACAGTATATTTTCTGATAAAAAGGTAGTCCCATAGCAGATACAGCCGTGGGGGAAGAGTCATGTTAGACCCTTCACTATACAAGGCCCAGCTTTGAGAGGTGGAGTGACCTGTTCCCTTCCTCGCTGCCTTTTCTTCCCTAACACACAAGCATTCAGGCACCCATTTACAGCTGGGTTAGACGACAGCACGGTGTTTCAAAATTTGGTATGTTCGCTGTGACAGACCAGTGCTCTAACCACTGTGTCCATTAGATGCTTGCGCTATCTGATACAAATAAATAAACATCTCTAGCAGCATACACAACAGGTTCATCATTGCTGCTGCTTTCATACAAATCTATCAAGTAATATGTCATGTGTACTTCTCATTCATTCCCCACCCTTTAGCTCCCTCAGAAGTCCAGGCCTACAACCCCCCCCTCGGTGCTGTCTGCTCTAGGTCTTTCAATATTTTCTTTATCCCTTTGATTTATGTCTCCAGTTCTCTTCTCCATGTGTTATTTTGGTTTCCCTCTACCTCTCTTACCCTGTGGATTCCAGAACAAGGGCTGCCTTGTAATGCTATCCACAGCACAAGGTTTCCTCAATGTGTCATAGCCATCTCGAGCATCTGCTTCACATCTTTTGATCCACTGGCACTTGTCAGTGATTTTGCCATACCATTTTAGTCCTTTTATTCTACACAAACACCCATGTATGAGAGTATGTAGCTTCTTGGTTGTTCTCCATGTTTCACAGCCATACAATAGGACTGACTTGTTTTATTTAATTGGACTTGGGTTTCTTTGATTTCAATGTTATTTCCCAATACAAATGAAATCTACACTTGCTTTTTGTATTCTTATTTTGATATCATTGTCTGTCTGTCTGTCTGTCTATACTGCTGCTGAGATATATGTATGATTTTATGCTTCATAGGGATGTTTATGCAATTGCGATACCATATGCTGCATTTAGTCTCATAATTCCAGCTTTTTCTTCAAGTGCCATGCCTAGTGGGAGCCGCGGTAGCATAGTGGTTAGTGCACTGGCTTCCTAGCTCAGGGGTCTATGGTTCGATCCCCAGATGAGGTGGGATTTTTTTAGGCCGCAAACGGATCCTGGGTCAACCCAGCCCCAATTGGGTACCAGAGCAACTCTGGGAAGGTTAAGGCGGCCGGCGAGATGCTGACCACACCACCCCTAGTGTGCAGATGGTCAAGAAAATATGGGCCTAACACCATATTCCCAATATGCCTCAATGGGCGTGTAACGGGATCCTTTACCTTTTTTTTTTTTTTACCATGCCTAGCGGCGTAGGAAATCATGTCTCTCCACAACTTCCTGTCTCCAGTACAATTTATCAATTATACTGTTGACCTCCTTCTATGCCACGACATGAAACACTGTCCAGTATTTTCTCTCTTTGCCTTCTCAATCTTACTTGTTGTTACAATATATTTCAACTTTCCTCTTCTTAAAACATGCACAAAAGAGTGGATTGCTTCTTTCTAACTTGTGAAATGTTTCCTTTGCACATTGGCCTCTTTCAGGACATCCTCATTACTCTTTCTGGCTGACCATGGTATTTTTAACATTCTTCTGTAAAACATCTCTGTGGCCTCTAGTGCTTTCCCTACTTGTTTACTAACTGCTCATGACTCACTTCCATATGTCAGGATTGGCTCTATATAACACTAAAGAACTCTCTTTCTTTCTTCCACCGACAAAGAACCGTTGTATAAAATACTTTTCATTTCATAGGATGCTGTTTTTGCCCGAGCTATTCTGCTCTTCACTTCTGAGATGGAATTTCCATCTGTTGTTACTATTGCACCCAGGTAATTGAATCTATTGATCTGTTTTAAAACTGTTACATTTACTTTGATATCAACCTTCAACTTTTGCCCTGGCCATTTTGTCAACTAAACCTCTACAAAGCTAATATCCACTTAGGTCTTAAAAAAAAATACAAGTGATGTGAAACTTCACAGATATGAAACTTCACAGATATGAAACTTGACAAATACTATACAGTAAGTGGACAAGTAATGGGGATTACTAAATACAAAAATGTCTAAACTATCCTCATTCCACACAACCTGCCTAAGGAAAATTCTTTGAATTGTTTGCCGAATACCATCTCCAACCAGGAACTGCTTACGTGGTGCAGTTGGCCATGTCCTCAGAAGGGACCCTGACACCATCACCAGAACTGCTATGCTATGGACCTCAGAAGGACGGCGAAAGAGAGGCAGACCAAAGACAACCTGGCGGAGAACAGTGGAGGCTGAGATGCAAAGCATGAACCAGAGCTGGGGCACAGCACAAAGGATGGCCACTGACTGAGCAAAATGGAGACAGTTTGTAGCTGCCCTACAAGATGCCACTAGGCGTGATGGCCACTGACTGCTTTGTTAGTCAGGGGCTAAGGATCCAAGAAAAAGAAGAAATACACATGAGCTGTCTGTCATTGCCAGAATATGGTCAGATTAAGACCTACTTTACAAATCCAACCAAATGACTAAATTTGGACAATGCATTCTGCATTCTCCACAGGGGCCTAGTCTAATTCATTACTGAGTTGCAGCACAATGTTTTTGATGTTGCTGCAGCAACAAGACACCAGCAAATGTATATGATATCCAAGGATGTCATGCCTCAGTAGTTAAATTAATGCCAAACTCATGGCTGCGGACACCATAATAGGAAAAATAGTAGACAAGGAGTTAAATGGACAAGACATGAAGCTAGAAACTGTTTCACAGAGGGAACTATACGCTGCCCTCATGTATAGAGCTGTCTTCAATTCATTAGTCTGCCTATGCTTCAAAGAAATGACAAGTGGGCTGAAGAAGAATAAAAAATATGTTTAATATCATTAAACCTTTAGATAAACCCACATGAGGTTTTTCAGATTGACAAAAAAAATAAACACCGGAAAGTTCATCAAAACATAACTGCTCTGTAAAGTGAGAGAACCATTTACATACATGTCAAAAAAAAAAAAAAAGAACATAAAATTGGTTCCACTAATGAGAAAGCTCAGTCTTGGTGTCTGTTTTTTTTAAAATCTACAACATTACAGAGAACAGATTAAGTTCTGTCTGGTGACTCTGCTTAATCATAGCATTTCTTTAGGCATATGTGGTGCCAAATTCTTTACATCAGCTTGAAAGAACTCTGATGACTGGCCAATTACTGTCGGTTGTCTTGTCTTGTCTTTGATCCCCTATCACTGAGCGTGTCTTGTCTTGGATCCCCTATCACAGCGCGTTACGCACTCTTGATGATTTTGATGCCAGAATGTGAAACTGTACTGCTCTGATTAGTTGTTCAGGTCTGCTATATAGTGTATTTTCAATGGTTGGGTTCTTTGGTAAGAGTTATCTCATCTCTTGCAGTGCTGGGAAACGCAACAGGTGATGTTCTGCTGTTTCATATGAGAGTTGGCAGTGTCTACAGTTTGGACTGTCTTTTTTTTTTTGTCAATTCTATTTCTAAGAGAGTTAAGTAAGCAGTGCCCCATTTCCAATCTGAACATGTTTGTTTTAGGCTTATGTCCAAGATGATTGACAACATCTTTCTTAGATGGCGCTGGTATATGCTTGCAGAGCCGTCTTCCTGTTAACTGTCGGTTATAATCTTCAAACGTGCTCATGCTTTGGTGGTTTCTGTAGCAATCTGCTTTACACGATGAGGTTGCCAGCCCCATGGGCAACCTCATTTTAGTCACCTTGACTAGTCCTGTTCTTTCTTTGTCTCTGCCTAACATTCTCTCTCCCCCCCCTCCCCACCCCCCCCCCACACACACACACAGAAAGTACTAGTACAATATTAATGAAAATCAAATGAAGAAATCCATATCAGTGACAGCAGAAGGAACTAGTAACATGAACTGAACACATTATATTGTCAAGTATTAGATAATTTTGTACTACAGATGTGAAGCAATACAGCATTCAGCCAAGACCAAATACTTCAGATACTTTCAAAGCTATTCTAGATCATCACAAAATGCCTTGTCATCCTGTCCAATAAAGCATAAAAAAGAAGACCACATCTCAGAAACATGCAAGAGATGGGACCATGGCAAAGATAAAGTTGCACGCTGGCAATACAAAACAACTAGGGCATTTAAAAAAAGCTGGACCAAACCAAATAGCCTAAGCAATTGAATTGCTAAAATAAAAAAATATATAAGACGTAAATGGCTTGCATACTTAGTAAGAATAAATAAAAAATATGCTCCGACATGCCTAAAAGATATTTATAAAACACATCAACAGAAATAGACTCTAGTCCTTCATCTATTTCTTCTTGCACTCTCAATAGTAAAGCTGTTCCTAGCACTGCTGGTAACTGTTGTCAAGTGTTTGGGCAGTGGGAACTTGACCAGACCTTTTGCTGCCAGTTGGCACAGCCCATCTAGCACAGATGCCCCTTTTATTTCTACTGACGACTTGCATTCATCATCACTTACTGGTTGTCCATGAAACGTTAAGGAGAACTGTGATGTGAAGTTGGAAGGAATTATGTAAAACATGGAGGAAAGTAATTCTCTTCTTTATAAAAAAAAAGCTTTTTAACCTTCTGTATTGTCAGCTTCAGAATATAAAAATGTTCACAAATTAGAAATTTAAAATAAACCAGCACAATTTTCACCCTCTGATGTATTTCTGGTACCTAACAAATATCCCAGTTTAGTAAGAGAAGCTCAGTGAATGAAAGTTTCGTTTTTATAATCATATGTTTGAGAGTCAACATTTTCAAATATGAACTTTATCAAAAGCAAGTACAAGACTCTTATTAAGAGTAGACCCACATGACAAAACGCTGCATAAGACTTGATGATACAGAGGTCTGGCTGAGCCACAAATGGATGAGGCCTAGTGTGGTTTCCGAGCAAACTGAAGTACTTAAGACCTAATCTTCACACTAAGGGAGCTAAGTGAAAAGGCCCTTGAGTATAAAGGTGAGATGCATCTGTGTTTCTTGGTTCTGCAGATGTCGTTTGACAAGGTTCCTTGAAGCAAACTTTGGGACTGCTAGGCAAGAAAGAACATTCAAGCACCTCTGATCCATGCTATACAGAGCTCCTACAAGTCTTTCATAAATTATGTAAGGATGGCAAACCATAAGTCAGAAGAGTTTAGGACCACCACACGTGTAAGACAGGTGATATTCTGTCACTTTATCTTTTCAAACTTCTCTTTGATGATATCATCAAAGCATGTAAGGAGAGGACAAGAAAGTATTCAGTGGGGTATGGGAGATGAGACAGATCTGTATCTCAGAGCTGGCGTTTGCCAACGATGTTGCCCTGATTGCTAAATCAAAGGCACATCTTCAATCCAACCTGCAAGTCTGGAAGGAAGAGCTGGAGAAGAGAAGAATGGTCAACAGCAGCTCCAAAAACAAAAGCCATGGTGATACCAGGAGAGGAAAAACTACCTCAGATTATGCCAGGAGACCGGTCGACCATTTTAAATAGGAAGGAAGGCATCAAAGAAGAGTTGGCTATCCGAAGAGCAACAGCTGGGAGACTTTTTCAGGCCATAAACAGAGGATTCAATCAGTAAAGGAGAAATTGGCAAGAAGACCAAAGTTGGCTGTAAACCGCTCCACCTATGTTCCAGTCTCGACATCCATCTTAAAATTAAGATTTTCAAACTGGACTCGATTTCTTGACATATCCACACATTTCTTAATGCAATGAAAGGTTCTCTTGCCTTTTGTTCTTATTTTGATATTAATGTCTATTCCTTCAACTTTACCTGTTACCTTTGATCTGTTTATTAAAACCTGAAATGGCAGGTGATGTACCATTTCCTGCAGAGCTCAAAAACTGAAGTGCTGGATCCAGCCAATTATAAGCAACTGTGAAATGGTTCAAACTGATGCTGTAATAACTACATACAAACAAACAAACAGGAAGACTACAATATTAATTTTCTTTTTCTTCTTCATCGTTTGCTCTCAAATAACCACATCTATCTCTCTTATAAAGCTGGTAGTCCATCTCAGGCTTCTCTCGTCACCATACAGTTTCTCCCTTAACTGGGTTGGAGGCCATGCTGCCACCCTGCTCCTCTCATGGAGTATGTGTTCTACTGTTTGTTTGTTTGGGCACATGTCTGTCCGTCCGATTTTCAGTTTGTTGTACAGATGGCGTTTGAGTCTGCAATGGCCGGTTCTTAGTCTGAAAATATATCACTTGGTAATGCAGTATCGGAGTCTGGGTGTTCCTTATGCCATCTTTCTATATAATTATTCAGTATTAATCAATAAGGCAACAATGCGTCAAATGCGCCCCACTCACAACAGCAAGCAGTCTGCATCCACTGTCTTCTTCAAGAAACGCAGCAACAGAGCACTTGTAAAAGTATCAGAAGCAACTCCCACTTCTAGCTGGCATTAAGTCTTAGAAATAACTATAAAAATCAGAAATGCACAACACCATACCTTGTACTCCAATTTTTCCAGTACAGGCTGAGGTTCGCTACCAAATTTAGTCTCCAGGGTGGCTCTCCGCATTTGTTTTTCCTTTCTATTCTCATCAACAATGTCCTCAGTGTCCAAGAAACATTCTTCCAATGCTGAATGCAAGAAAGAAATCATGTCTCACTTAACCAAACTGAAAAGAGTCTCCTAATCTATCAAAATAAAAATGAATATTCTAACGCCTGTAATGAACAAACAAAAATTAGTTTATTAAAAATATACAATATATTTGTCTGTATGTATGTATGTATGTACGTATGTACGTACGTACGTATGTACGTACGTACGTACGTACCTACCTACACACACACACACACACACATACATACATACATACATACATACATACATACATACATACATACATACATATCAGAATCTTTATTCTCCATAAAATACATTAATATGTACAGACATGATATAATAGATACAACATGGCATATAGGAGAATCATTAGAATTTACATAAAGTGTTGAAGACGTCTCAAGTAGTTATATGAGGGTGTTTTTACATCGAACCTTTGTGTTACACATACATAAAATTTTTTAAGCTTTCTAAAAGACATTGGCATATAATGATATGATATAACCTGCTAAAAAATGAGAATTATTGAAATTTACAAAATGTGTGTGGAATACCATTCAAGTAGAGCAATATGGTTGTTTTTACATGGGGGTTTTATCAGAATTTCTGTTTGCCATAAAAAACTTTGACAGCTAGTAGAGTGAGATATTAAATATAGCATCAAATACAATAGTCGTTTGGTATAGTAGACAGAGCACAATTGAGATTAGACAGTGGGGAAAACATTTCAGCAATTTAACATGGGTGTTTTTTACATCGAAGTTTCCATATTCTGTAAGAACCTATAATTGCACTAATACTGACATACTTACATAAAACCTTTGCTTCAAATTTCCGCAACCCTAGCGACATTAATCCACTCACACACTTTGCATGCACATGACCCAAACTACCAATTATCAGTACAATTACATGCGTACGATAGCCTAGTTCGTTAATTTCTGCAGTCAATGGATAGTACTTATCAAATTTATGTTGGTAACATTTATCTAAATGGGCGTCATATGGTATTGCTGCCTCTACTATAAAAGCTGTTTTGTTCTGTCGATTGATTATCGTTAAATCAGGTTTTACGGCATGTGTCTTGAATGAGGTGTTACTGCTGCCGAAAAGTGATGGTTTAACTATTATCTCTTTATTTATTGTTATGTCACTCTTATTATTGTATGAGGATTTCAGTTTCTCATAAATAATGTCTACAGCTCTATTGTGCCTTTGTTGGTATAATGTTTGAAATTTGGTACATCCATTCAATAAATGTGACACTGTTTCGTATGGGTGGTTACATATTTTGCACATTTTCGTGTATGTCTGTGGGTAGTATAGATGTAAAAGACTTTCGCATTCCAGCAACTGTAACCTCGATCTCACAGCAAATGAAAGTATTTTATCACTTAATTTAACATTAGATAGAAAGCTAGATGACAATGAATGGTTTACACATTTCATTTCGCACACTATTCTCCCTTGTGATGATTTACTTTTTAGTTCACTTAGAATTTGGTTAAGTTTATGTGATTTAAATCCAGAATAAAATGCATTTGCTGACTTGTATGTTAGACTCACATCTTCATCTACATCTAAATGTACAGTGTAATGGCCACTGTCATCTACTTTCACACTCACTCCTTCATGCGCGCATTCTTCATTCAGTTCTACCCAAAATGATTTTGGCCAATTCACCTTCGATCTTTTAGCTAGATGGTTTGTTTCATTTAACTCGTAACTTGCAAAGTTATTTCTATCATCATCTACTTGGTCTATTTTACATTTTTTCATATGTCTATCTAACGAGTTTATCGCTGCAGTTTTTACAAGACTATCATCACAATTGAGCATACTGACAAGGAATGAAATATGTCGAGAGTGGTATAATATGAATGGGTTTGGTATGCCAAGGCCACCCTTCGACCTGGGACAAAAGAAATAGCTCCTTGTGGATGATTCATTTAGCGCTAGCCATGTTCTAACGTGGTGTACAATTTCATCTTCAATTTCTTTAAGTTGTTTTTCTGTGAAGTGTATGTTAGAAAAATAAAACATGAGAGGACCGAAACACATCGGGTTAATTAATGAGATCTTTGCTGATGTTGGTAGTGGGGCACAGCTTAATTTGGTTAAATTTGATCTAAATTCTAATATAAGGCTGCTTGCTTGAAACTGGTCCGATGTATTATCAATTGTAATGTCATGTCCTAGGTATCTGTAGGAACGCCCTCGATCAGAAGAGGGGATTTCATGACCTTGGATATTAATGTCCACATTACGAGTGTTGACCCAATTGTTTCCGCTTCGCTGACCGCTGAACACATACACACATACATATATATATATATATATATATACATACACATACATAATAAGATTAATGATTTATGTTAAACAGGATTTAGGACAGGGGTTCTAAACCTTTCTTGTGCTACAGACCCCTTTGATTATCTGGGGAAGGCTACAGACACCCTTGATTGTCCTGTGAAGACTACCGACCCCTTCTTTTAAAAAATTTACATAGACGCATTATTTAAATACAATACAAATAATCGCATACAAATAATACATTTTATTATAAATACACATTGTTAAAGCAAAATTATGACAGGCCTAAATATGAACAAAGAGACAGAAACCCTCAGATACAAGAAAAGAAACCCTACAGACCAGAGAAGGAATGGTGTAAAATTTGTAAGATGAATAATCATCACACTAAAGACTAGGAAAAAGAACCCTCCATATTTCGCTGCATGCCTTAAAACAGGAAACAAGGGAAAGAAGGAACTGTCTACCAGGCAGCAAGAACCTCATCATCCCCCTGTATGTGAAGAAGTAGTATGTAATGGGGCCTCTATTAAGTGCCTTTATGATACTGGATTGGATTTTGACTCAGTTGTGTGTTCTAACCTGGTGCACCCAGATCAATATACCACAGAAACAGTGGAAATACAAGGGGCAACCAAGGATGTAGCAACCATGACACTTCCCATTGCAAGAATAAATGTTAAAACTCGCTATGTGGAAGGAGTGATTAGAGCAGCAGTGATAAATGAACCAATCTACCCTCTGATATTGGGGTGTAGATATGTGTTTTTGGGAAGTCCCAAAAGACCAGTGATTATGGCAGCAGTACAGACCAGGTCACAGTCAAGGAAGGAGGAAGATAACCTAATAAATACCCATCCAGAGGAGATGAGGAAGGCACAGGCTGAAGATAATTCATTAAAGCCGTGTTTTAGAAAACTACCAAAAAGCCATACCCCTCCTAATAAAGGAGAATTTTATATGAAGAATAAGTTGCTTTATAGGAAGGCTGGAATAGGATCCAATGGTCATGGACAACTAGTTCTTCCCTCTTCATATAGGGAAAAGGTGTTGGAGTTAGGACATGCTATCCCCTTTAGTGGTCATATGGGGATTAGCGCCACAGGACAACGTATAGCTTGTCACTACTTCTGGCCAGGAATAACTGAAGATATAAAAAGATATGTCAAATCCTGCCCAGAATGTCAAAGGGTAGCTCCAAAACATTGGACTGCACCTCCAACTCTTTGTGAAATGCCAATCATGGGAACCCCATTTGAGAGAGTTGCAGTGGATATTGTTGGACCTCTCACACGAACCAAGAGGAGAAACAGTTACATTCTTACTCTGGTGGACACTTGCTCTATGTGGGGAGAGGCAGTAGCCATGTCATCAATCGACTCAAAACATGTGGCAGAGGCATTACTCACAAGGTTAGGCTTTCCCCACCAAATCTTGACTGACAATGGATCTCAGTTCAAGGGGAAACTAGCTGAGGAAGTTTTCAAGATCTTCCAAGCCAGGCACTTTCACTGTAGTCCGTATCCCGCCCAAGGGAACGGGCAGGTGGAAAGGTTCAATGGGACCCTTATTTCTATCCTGCGAAAGATGGCACATGAGAAACCTGACACATGGGATCAATACTTACCCGCGGCCTTATTTGCTTATCGGGAAGTCCCCCATAATTCAACAGGGATGGCACCAGCAACATTGTTATTTGGTCGGCCCATCAAAGGTCCATTAGAAGCCCTGCTGAGGACATGGACAGATGAGAAGGCAGAAGAAACTGTAACCTCATCATACCAGTACGTGAACGATTTGACCTCTCGGTTAAAAACTGGCTGGAAACTAGCAAATGATAAGGAAAGCCAGAAAGAAACATGCTGAGTACTATAACAGGAAGGCAAAGGATAGAGAGCTAGCTGTGGGGGAGAAGGTGCTTCTTCTATTACCCGGCAGCAGCAATAAACTTCAGATAGGCTGGCAGGGCCCATACACGGTTCTAGAAAAGGTATCTAGAACTAATTATAAGATAGACAAAAAGGGAAAGGAAAAAGTTTATCATGTGAACCTCCTCAAGAAATATTATGACAGGAAGGTGTTGGAAGGTGCACATTTAATGACCCTAGCCATCGCCACTGAAATGAAAAATGAACCTCTTATGAATACCCCTTGAAACCATGCGAAACTCCTGCACAGGTAAAAGTCAGTAATCACTTGACAAAAGGGCAGAGGGAGAAGATTCGAAATGTTCTGGAGAATCATACAGACGTGTTAACGGACAAACCGGGGCACACCAACTTGTTGGAGTATGATATGAAATTTCTAGATCCCACACCCATCTGTATGAGAGCCTATTCTATCCCATTCGCTAAGGAACAAGTGTTAAAAGGAGAGATAGAATATTTATTGCAAGAAGGAATTATTTCTCACAGTGAATCTCCTTACAGCTCAAGTGTGGTATTGTTGAGGAAACCCTCTGGGGAACATAGACTGTGTATAGATTACAGGAAACTGAATGCTGTCACAGAGAGTCAGGTGGATCCATTACCTGATACCAATCAACTGTTTGCCAGGTTGAATAAGGCAAAATATTTTTCAAAGGTAGATCTCAGTAAGGGATATTATCAGATTCCAGTGAAGCCTGAGATCAGACCTTATCTGGCCTTTAGCACCTCGGAAGGGCACTATGAGTTTAACATGTTGCCTTTTGGATTGAAGAATGCTCCGAGTGTGTTTTCCAGAATGATGAGAAAATTATTGGATCCCCTGAAAAATCCATGCATTACCAATTTCATGGATGACATCCTCATCGCCACTGAAACCTTTGAGGAATATTTAGCTTCTCTAACTATGTTATTTGACAGACTCAGAGAGGCAAATTTAACTGCTAGACCCACTAAATGTTGTATTGGCTGCAAGGAATTGGAGTTCTTGGGACACACTGCATATCAGGGTAGTATGACCCCTGATCCTAAGAACTTGGAAAAATTACAGAGAGCACCCAGACCACAGACTAAGAAAGATGTGAGATCCTTTGTCTCACTATGTGGATTCTATCAAAAATATATCAAGAATTTTAACTCTGTGTGTGCTCCACTAATGGATTTAACTAAGAAAGGGAAGCCAGACAAAATAGAGTGGTCAGCAGAATGTGAGCTGGCATATACTGAGCTAAAGCACAAACTCACCAGTAAGCCCATATTGAAACTACCAGATTTAAGTCAGGAATTCGTGGTGAGAACGGACGCAAGTAATGTGGGTTTGGGGGCAACATTGTTACAAAGATCTCCATTACCAGCTGGAGAATTGAACCCCGTTGCGTATGCCAGCTGCTAATTGAACAAAGCGGAGAAAAATTACTCCACTGTAGAAAAAGAATGTTTAGCCTTAGTTTGGGCAATCAAGAAATTCCAGATATATCTGTATGGTAGGCATTTCGTGGTCCAAAGCGATCATCAGCCCCTGGTTTTTCTTGCTCAAGCAAAACATGGTAATGCACGATTGCTAAGGTGGTCTCTTCTCATACAACCTTACTCGTTACCACTGAATACATTCCTGGATCGCAGAATGTTGGGGCAGATTTCTTAAGTAGGCACCCACCTGCAGGAAACCAGGATATCACTAAGGCAGAGGGAAATTCAATTTAGGGTAATATGACGTGATTGTAATACAGACATGAAAGCTACACTAGTGGTTCACGCTTTTTTAACGGGGGAGAGATGTCGTAATTTGAATCTGTATAAACAACACGGTCATATTTTCTGCGCTCAATCTAGGATAAAAGGTCCAAATATAATGGCCAATCAGAACGCTCCTTTTCTAGTGTCTATAAAGATACCTTTTATATTAAGCAGAAAGGGCCTATTCTGTGTTTTTGGAGGGAAGGAGTTATTTTATTTCTTAAAGAATAGCATTAAATAAAAATAAATACATAGCTATTATAAGACCTGATATACCACTTAATAAATAGGTACCAAGCCGGCCTCATAAAAGTAAGTTAATTAAAGAGAAAAATTGGTTTTAGGGATATTTTCACATCAGGGTGGTACCCGATTTAATTAATTAAAAATTACCTAGATTGAAATGCAAGGAAATAGCTAACGATTATACATACATAACTATAGAGATAAATTGGCCATTTAATTATCACTTTATATAATAATTAAAATCGGTCCAATAATAACTGTAATATGAAATATTTAAACTTAATCACGTTATACAAGCAGGCTGAAATACGCCTAAGTTTTAACTCTTAAAGATACTTTTGGACTGTGTTCCGATTGGACGGACACAGCGCTATATATAGAACAGGGACATCGAGGAAGTCCGCCACTATTATTTGAAAAAAATACCGAGCTGAAAGAAGCTAGCACACTGTAATTGCACAGTCTTTTGCCGTTCTGACCTGTTAGCAGAACTAGATTCCCATTGAGGCCTGTTCAGCTTGTGTGTATTATTGCCTGAGGGTAAGAAAGATATATATATATATATATATATATATATATATATATATATATATTTGTATATTTTGTTAATTATTTGCCTGTATATACCCGCCTATATGTTCGATGCTGTGTAGAAAGTGAAACTACAGGACTAATGTGTTGTGCCATGATCGGCTTACTTGTAAACGTGTGTGATTTTGAGACGACGGGCCAGAAATGAAAAGTGTGTATAATATTTGTAAGTAGGGCAGAAATTATGACTGTAAGTTTGAAATGGGTATTTGAATGAGTATTTCAGTCTGGACTTACACCTTGTTCACGAACATAGGATAGGAGTACAAGAATTGTTAACAAGAAGTAATCAAGTTGTCATTTACTATTGTGTACTTAACCAAATCATTGTATGGAAGCCAATCATGGGCAAAGGACTCTATCATAGAATAAGTACAGAAAAAGAATAATTACATGGAACTGGCTGTAGGAAAAGAACTTATATGTCCTGTGCAACCTGTTAGCACAAATAACTGAAAATGGGTAAGATGTGGTGTTGTTAATGTGTGAGTGGACTGATGCAGAAACCTACATGGAATGTGGTTATCCTTTAATTCCAGGTTCTGTCTCAGTATCATGAAGTAATCACCAGCCATTGTTGAGGAAGTCTGTTGGTGACAAAAGCTCTACATATATTAAGAACTAGACCCAGCATTTCTCATCCAGGAACTGCCAGTCGTGTGGTCCTGACTTGTTAAGTGAAGATCAGCAGCATATACAAAGATAAGTGAACCATACGGTTCACTGAACAGCTAATCCAGATAATCACCAAAGTTAAAAACGTATAGAAACCACAACAACTAATTACCCTTCTGTGATGATATCTAAAGGACAGTGGTTAGAACAAGTAAAAACTATAGTCCAGGGACAGTGCATATAACATCAAGATAAACAGAAAGTGAAATTAGTTTAATCCTTTGAACAATATTCATTATGGAAGAGATTTTCCAGTTTATTTATTTTGAGCTGTAAATATCATTTCATTTCTTTTGAGTATTCCTGCCCTGAAAAAATGTTATGGTGCAGGACAAATAAATTGTACATAATTTCTTACAGTCTTGCTTGATAATTTTATTAAAGTTTAAGTTCTGTATTGGAATTTACTACCTATTATAATTTAAATTACCCCTAGATAATTAGCTAAATAAAACAAAACAGTTAATCATTAATCTTTGTGGGACCATGAGAGGTAGCAGTTAGGGACTCAGAGTACTACATCATCATCTTCTCTGGGAACTTACATAGCTTGACCCCACTGTGATGTCTATACACCCTTGCTCTTTTCAGAGAAGGGGGTATTGCTTATAAGACCAGTCTCTTATCTGGCACTATCCTGGTATCATCTGATACATCTATTTGTCCAGGATACCTTTAATTCATAACATCCAAACCTCTCGCTACACGTCACTTTTTTCATACAATCAGCAAGTCTATTTACATCTAAATAACGGCCACCAGCGCTCATGTAAAGTTAAACTGCATAAACATCCTCGTCATGACTTACTTCTTGCCATTACTGATATGCATCATCATCATACTTTGAATACAATAATAATGGCCCTTTCAGTCATAACTGATTACGGGAATGCGCCCCTGAGGTTACAGCCTTCAGCGGCTTATTTTCCTTGAGTTCCTTTCGATGTTTTCTCCTCTCTTCTGCTTGCCATGAGAGCTTCTTTTCGCCCAATCTGAGGTGGCACCATAGAGAGCGCCACCACCTGGCACAATCGGCAGCTTCATCCTCCCAGGTTGCTGGATTTATGTCCAGTGCCCTCATATCTCTCTTGCACACATCTTTGAACCTCAGCTGTGGTCGCCCAACTGTTCTTTTGCCATCTGCAAATTGTCCGTAGAAGATATATTTCGGTATGCGACTATCTTCCATGCGGCGGACATGGCCAAGCCAGCATAGTCTGCACTGTCTAAGCAGTGTATACATGCTTTGAAGGCCAGCACGTGACAACACCTCGACATTTGTCACTTTGTCTTTCCGTGAAATACTGAGGATGTGGCCAGGATTCACTTCTGTATGAGAGGATTGGTTCTATATAACACTCAAGAACTGATGTCCTAACTTCCATTGACAAAGAACCATTGCATAAAATACTCTTCATTTTATTGAATGCTGTTTTTGCCTCAGCTATTCTGCGATTCACTTCTGAGGTGCATCTTCCATCCATTGTTATTAATGTGCCCAAGTATTTGTTACTTTACTTCAGTCAAATAGGAAGAGGTCAACCAAAGAGGAATAAGTATTAACAGCATGAAACATAAATTGCACACAGTCGCAAATACAAAATTAATATGTAATCTACATCTGAATAGTCTCATTATTCATAACTTAGAAACATCCTTCTCTTGAAAATGTAATAACTATCAGTTCTCTGTTTCTGTATAATGGCACAGCACCCAGTGAATGTGTCCTATACCCAGGGTTGCCTGTGGTGTGGCTCTCATTATGTACCAGAAGTTAAACTTTAGTTGAATAACACTGAATAATGTTCAAAAAAGATTATTTTATATTTTTACCATAGAGATGCTACACAAAAAAGATTATTGTATATTTTTACCATAGAGGTGCTACACAAAAAAGATTATTGTATATTTTTACCATAGAGGTGCTACACAAAAAAGATTATTGTATATTTTTACCATAGAGGTGCTACACAAGAGATTATTGTATATTTTTACCATAGAGATGCTACATAAAAATTACTAGGTAGGTCAGGTACCAGTGACATTCATTTTTAACAAAATTATTTTTTCATTTTGATATATAATAATTATATTTAAACATGTCAGAATGTACCTATCGCACACATTTGTCATTTGCAAAAATATATGGATGGCTCTTTCCAAAATGTTCTCATTTTGCAATGCCCAAGGTTGCCTAACTGGCCAGTACAACACTAACAGTACCTCAATGTTAAACTGCCATATGTATTCTGCAAAAGGTCCCTCAATCCTCCACCACCAAAATGCTGGCTAGCTTGCATACCTTATAGATCTCAACAGCTATGTCAGTTTGAGCATGGTGCTAATGGCAGGTTGTACCAAGCCAGAAACGTCAAAGGACAGAAGCAAAGCAAAGATAGCACAGCCAGCCCTCCACAAGTTAGAAGACAGGTTAAGGTTGGTAATGCTAGCCTATGAAATGAATTTTCATACAGACATTGCAACCACAGAACAAAGAACCCCTTGCCAAAGTTTGGAAGAATTCTTCGAGAGGTTTGTGACATGTGACATTTTCTGTTGAAACCCATGTACTGGAAGTGTGGCAGCTGACCAATCGTGTAACGCTGAAGGCAAAATCCAAGACAGGAAAATGAAATGCAAGTTTCTATTTAAAACTCAAACATTAGCACAAGTGGTCAAGAAAATGAAATGCTATAATATAAGTCTCCTGAGACTACCAGAGACGAGGCGGAATACACTAAACTGAACACTGGAGAAAATGCTCTTCAGGACAAAGAGGACAATACATAGCTAAGTGTTCCTAATTTCACTAATGACCTTCCTCGTGATCAAGGACTGGCCTTTTGCATCAAACAACAGATGACAGGAATACAAAAGAAAGCAGGCAGGTGTACATCCATATCTGTGCAAATAATGTGATATTTTCATTATTTGCTTTCTTTTAAAAAAATCTGGCATGTAAAACTCCTCAAGAAAGAGCAGTTTTCATGCCCTGAGGGTGTATATATATTCCCCTCTGTTAAGAACACCTGCACTAATAATAATATGTCTTCATGCCTGTCCTAACGAGCCTCAGGTCTGTCTTAACGAGTCTCAAGTCTCTTAGTACAAGTCATATGTTGAGTCCTTACAGTAGCTTTGAAGTCGAGTCCCAAGTCGAGCCTCATTTTTAAAAATCTAAAACTGTTTATAGCTACAATCGCACTTTATCGAACAATCATACTGTACATTATAAATAATCATGAAAAATAATATCTAGTTTCAGTATTTTTACCATCTTATTTACTGACTTATTTATTCGATGAAAGTTATTTTCCAGTATTAGAGTCGAGAAATAGTATCTTCTCAACCGTACTGCCCCCCTAACAACAGAATGGATGGAATAATACACTTGATCAGCATTAAATCTCATGTGTAAGTGAATTTACAGCATTAGTTATTTTAAAAACCTATGCTCCAGCCTTTGTCCGTCAATATTATTTGTCTGACGAAGGAATATTTTCCCCCGCAGTCTAGATTGTGCAACATTAGACAACCTCTAAAGGACTGAGGACTAGATTGGAACCAGGCTAGGAGGAAGACAGTCAATAGGATAGTACCGCGCTCTCTCTGGCAAACCTTTCCACCACAGGGTAGTAGAGGAACGACTAAGTAAGTAAGGATTGTTATATTTCCACAGTCGAGGAATTTAATGTTCAGACGGTCGCTCTGTCTTCCAGAGACTTGTCCAACAACAGTGTCCAATTATGTCTGAAGGAAATGTTGTGTTTGCACAAAGGAATTCTTGTACGCGCTGTACATCTGAGAGATATCGCTTTAAACAAGACCATGTTCGGTTTCTCCTTAATTAGGAGTGAATGAAGGCAGCAAGTTGGTTCACTAAAACTGGCAAGCCTCGAGTCGAGCCACTAATACCTATATCACAGGTATAGTCTCGAGTCACTGTGGTGAACAAAGTCCGACTCGACTCTGCAACACTGCTAATCATACAGTTGCACACACACAAACTGAATACTACCATAAAGAGGAATAATGTTACTATCACTGCCAGGAAAAGTATTAAACAGGAAACTGAATACTACCATAAAGAAATTTTTTCTGACCTTTCCGTTTTCTCTCTTGCCTAACTAGCAATGGGTTCTCCTTTTCCTCTAGGTCTTGATACTTGCTTAACAAAGCCTGAAACCAAATAGAAAGCTGATAATCAACATGAAACGGATTTGACTGCAAGAACAAAATTAAAACTGATGACTTTCCAAATCTGGTCCTCATTATTCTGGTCCAATGTTATCTCAATTCATTCAGTTCCACAAGTTCTCCTGTCCTGTGCCATCAGCTCAAGGTTGTTTCATATCTTTTTTTTAGTATGACTTTCAGTTCTCTTTTCCATGCATTTTTTAACCTCTCTCACCCTAGAGATTTCAGAATAAGGACACTTTGTTTTTACCTGTCCCATACACAACCTCACAATAGTCACCTTTACAACATGCCTTTAAAAAAAAAAAAATTTTTTTTAACATACGCCCGCTATTACTCAAGGCGAAATCTCAGGTTAGTATGTCTAATCTGAGACTGATTTAACGTGAGTATCCTATTTTCCATGCACGCTGACACGTGTCCTCTCGCCATTCAGGCAGATACTCACCGTCTACGGAGAGTTACAACATGCTTGACGGAGCAGTCATCCTATTCTTTCTGTCTCATAAGAGATCCCCAGGAACTTCTTTCTGGTCTATGTCTTATATCAGTGGTTCTTAACCTTTTAGACGTCCCGCACCTCTTTACAGCATGAAGCCTCACACCCCTTTACAGCATCTTAACAAGCCTCACACCCCTTTACAGTATCTTAAGAAGCCTCGCACCCCTTTACCTTCTAGCTCGCAAAATATTCCAGAAATGCTTAAAAGAAATACAAATTTATTTTGAGAAAATGTTATTTACAGAATGTGACTACGGTTCAGTATCTAATTCACGTTGTCAATGTTCTATTTTGTATAAATACATTTGAGTTTTGTGTATTATATATTGCTTATGATGATATATGGCATGTCTCGCACCCCTGGAAGGTAAGTCTTGCACCTCTGGTTAACAAGCACTGTCTTATATAAACAATAGAAATAATT
Organism: Oreohelix idahoensis; assembly: GCA_024509875.1. NCBI lineage: Eukaryota > Metazoa > Mollusca > Gastropoda > Stylommatophora > Oreohelicidae > Oreohelix > Oreohelix idahoensis. The sequence goes on along the minus strand of JAMPIV010006580.1, from coordinate 316,790 downwards.
GCTTCTTTGCACATGTTGCTTACCTTGCTATTACCCTTCAGAACAATATCTGCCAGTGATGAGACGTGACGTCCACTAAGCTTAATGTCCTTCACGTTTTCTGCATTCATTGCATCTATGATTGCCTAGAGACCAAATGAAGCAGAAGCTGCTAAACCATGTATTCATCAACAGAGTAACTTGTTTATCAAACTCTGAGATACCTAGGCATTTTAAAATATGGGATGGACATTGCATCTCAAAAGTGGAGGGTAGAATAAACCAGGCAATAATAGCATTCTATAAAATGAGAAGCATTTTATGCATCAGATCTTTGTCAATGGAAGTGAGAAAGTTCTTCAGTGTTAAATAGAACCAATCCTGACATACAGAAGTGAGTCATGGACAACTAGTGAACAAGTAGGAAAATCGCTAATGGCCAGAGACGTGTTTTTAAAGAAGAATGTAGAAAATACCATGGACAGCTAGAAAGAGTAATGAGGATGTCCTGAAAGAGGCCAATTTGCAACGGAAACTTATTCCTCATATTAGAAGGAAGAGATCCATGTTTTGTTTGACATGTTATGAGAAGAATATAATGTGGCAACAGGAAAGACTGAAGGAAAGAGAGATAGAGAACGAACTTTATTTTCAAAGGGTTGAGAAATGGGCACACAGGCCCGTCTAACATTCTGCCCTTCCTTTCATACTGAATTAATTTATTCTCATATGCATTTTACATATAAATTTCAAGGAATTCAACGTTGTAAAGTAAAATAATAATATAGCACACTCATATTAACATTAATTACTTATTCTTCTTCTTTGATCCTTAGCCGCCGACCGTCAAAGCAGTCAGTGGCCATCACGCCTAGTGGCGTCTTGTAGGGCAACAACAAATTGATTCCACTTTGCATGACATAATGTTATGAGTAAAGTTCATAACATGTATGTCGATATCAATACAGTTCGACATGTAGTTGATTTGTTTGAGACCGTTGCCCTGGTTTCAGGAAGTGACGTCAGTACGTTTGGTGGCCTAAAGTTGCAGACGCCAGTTTTGCAGTCTGCTAACTAAAGCGTCCCTTGGCTTTGGGGGATTCGCTGTGTGTCTATTCAAGGCGTTGGACATATGTGTTTTATGCTGCTGAGTGTTTGAAGATTTACTGGTCATATTCCTTTGTATTCCATCACTGGATCCTCCATACATCTCCATGTGAGGATGCCAGTATTTATGTAAGAGGAATGATGTGTGACCTGATGAACGTGAGTTGAATTATTATAATAAAAACTGTGTGGAAATGTCTTCGACATCGTTCCAGCTATAAGACTGTACAGCGACACTAGAGACTGTCTAATTGATGCCATACCTTTATGTGCATATTATCAAGATATATTTGGAGCTTCAAGATGTGTAATAAATTGTTATGTGAATCGTCCAACCTGGCCTTTGGAGTGTCTTTCCTGTTTTGAAGTATACAGCTTTTTGGGCGGGGATTGAATGGACATACCCTTATCTGTGCTTGGTTTGTAATCAATGTATGATTCTATGTGAATTAATCAAATATATATCTGCCTCATAAAAGACAAGAATGGGAAACTGCTCAGCAATATACAAGAGCAAATGAAGAGGTGGACAGAATATTTTGGGGACCTTCTCAATAGACCAGCTCCACAAAACCCGCCGGACATCTGTTGCGTGCATATTTTGACGCACATATTACAAAAATCGATATGGCTATTTAATATGGGAAAAATATAGACATTCATTCATTTGTGTATGAAAATGCTGTCTATGGTAAAAGCGAGAGAATCCATGTTTGATTCACACTTTTGATTATAGGAGTAATCGTTCTGGATATTGATCCGGCGCAAGGATATTGCGCTTACGTTTGTACTTATTTTTTAGGGCCAGAAAATATATTAATTTGCTTATTGTGTTTATGGCCTGAATTCATATGTATTACATATTATTAGTACAAGTAGAATCAGTCCTATATTGTATATTTTGGATGGGTAGGAGGGACTAGATTCTTGTTATTCCGGTCTAGCGGAAGTATGAGTTGTCTTGACAAGTCGTGATGAGTTCCGATGTACCGTGATAATGGCGGGTACGCACTTTTCAAAGGGCTGGTAGATTCTTAAGGAAATATGATTCATGAAGTGGTTTTTCTTCTAAAGGAGATGGTATCTCTACTATAGTTTATGTTAGAGACTCTCCTAAGGTACGGTACAATGTATAATTCGGACTCCATGTATTGCCAGACCCTATTTTGATGATCTCATGTCGATTCGACCTAGATGGAACATTGTGCTTCGTATCGCTAGGGTCGTGTTTTGTATCGACGAAGATGACAGACTTTCCTGCAGCGGTTATGGCTACGTGAATTAACCTGATCACCGTAGAGCTGTATGGAAACATTTATGAAATCATTTATATACCCATTATAAATTAACTCTGGCTTATATTCTCCTTCCTATGAATGAGTGAACGACAACTCAGGGAGGCAGCCATGTTAGATTTCGGTCATCATATGTTTTGATCACTGCCAAGAGAACAGATTATTTATCCTATTATCGGACAGTGACAGGGAGATCTCAATCTTGCTAGAAACCCCCCTTCGTGGTTTCATAATATATACTACAAACTATGGACGTCAAGTAACTTTAGTTATTTACCGATCTGCCTTCACTGACGCGTTTAGTCAGATAGGGGGATGCGGCCATAATGTATCATGACATTGAACTTTTGATGTACTGCCCATTATTTCTGAATGTGTCATGACTTCAGATCTGCTATGTATACCTACAAATTGATATGTCAACATACCATGATGTACTCGTATGTCCCAGTGTGTACGTCTGAATAAATTGAGTAAACAAAGATTCCAGCAGTCTGCATTGGTGCCTTGTAGACACAAGTGTATGAGTGGTTATATTGGTCAGCACACGAACAGTACACCATTCGCGGTAATCACACTCTACACTTCTACTTCATACATACACCATCCTGCGTCGGTTGGAGTGACCAAGTTTAGGGCCTGCTTCCCCTGGAGCCTTTGCCTTCCCTAACTCAGGACTAGGGTGAGTTACCCATTTACAGCTGGGTAGACTGGAGCATGCCTGATCTCAACAACACACCACTCTTCCTTACAGAGCATACAGACTGACACTTTACAGAGTGGAAAGAAGAAAAGAAACTTTACAGTGGCGAGCCAGATTCCTGGGTCCAGCTTACGCAGTTTTGTGTTGAGAATCACAGTTTACAGCTGAAAGAACATTTGTTTGACCACATCAACACCAGTAGGACAGCTATACAGTCGATGTCAGCTTGACCTGTATTACCGATAGGATGCTGTATCTAGGTCAGCGCTTGTTGACAGTTTTTCGCTGTACAGACAGTATTACACAGGACAGTGGTATCAAGTGTAGAAAATATCTGGAGCAGTATTGTTGACATTTCTCAACGTACAGAAGAATCACAGTGTTGTTGAACATAAAGTGCATAGTTCATCGTTGGATCTTCATATGCTCAACAGAGAAAAATTGACAGTGTAATAGTTTAAAATTAAATCTATTACTGAATAAAGTGGCAAGTTATTAGTATTAAAATAAACTGTGCCTGCTTTACAACACTATACCTGCAACACATTCCATTCATGACATAAATTATATTGTATGCTATATGCTATTTATGCTTACATGTTATTTGTTATGTATTAAATTAGTTTATGTTCTGTGTGACTAGTACAAGGTATGCCGAGTGACATTGGTCTGGTACTAGTATTCTATAGGTACACATTTTCTTAATTGGAAATTTGTTAGCAACAATTTGCTGCTATTTCTGTTAGTTGTGATGAGGTGTTCTTTTCTTCGTTGTTTTTGTTAATAATTTTGTGTTCCTTAGTTTTGTTTGATTTGTTTGTATAATTGTAGGTCTCATCTTTTCTATTTTTGATTTTTTTTACACCCTTATGTTTATACACTGTGGCGTTATTTGTCTTGTTATCTTATGGCAGTTATCATCACGGTTTCTGTGATCATTTTTTTCATTTCTCCTATTTAATTTAATTTGATCTCTGCAAATGTTTTCATATTGTCTTTTCTTGTTTGTCCTTTGTAATGTCTTTAGTTGACATATGACGTATAGTGGTATACACTGATAGTATAGTACAGATCAGTACTTTATGATTGTTATTGTTATAAAACAAAATGTACAAGACCTTTGTAAGGCTTGTCTCCCAAAGTGATTGGTAAAGGGAAATATTTTTTTTCCACAGGTACTCAAGTGATCTTTGATTACATTGAGGTATACAAGACCTTTGTAAGGCTTGTCTCCCACAGTATTTGAGATACAGTTATTGTTGTCCACAGGTACTCAAGTTATCATTGGTTATTATAAACCATACAAGTTTGGACTAAGACTAAGTCTATGGTATAGACTTGTCTCCCATTAAAATGAAATAGGGTAATTTATTTACTTTTTCAGGTTTCTGATTTAAGAAGACAATATGTCTACATTAGATTATTTTATTGCACAAGGAAAATCTCTTGATAAGACTGGAAAAGACTTAGAACAATGGGCTGTTGCTCAATATGACAAAGCATTAGCTGCAGAAGAGAAAAAAACTGCTGCTGCTGTTGAAGAAAGAAAAGCTGCTGCTGAGGGAAAAAAAAGCTGCGGCTGAGGAGAGAAAACTTCAAATAGAAGAAAAAAAAGCTGCTGCAGAAGAAAGGAAAGCTCTAGCTGAAGAAAAAAGATTAGAAAAAGAAGCTGATACTGCTGCTGAACTTAAGAAATTGCAGATGCAAGTGGAGGAAAGGAGATTTGAGGCAGAACAGAAGAAATTAGAAGCTGATGCAGAACAGAAAAAACTAGAAGTTGCTGCTGCTGCAGAACAGAAGAAATTAGAAGCTGCAGCTGAACAAAAAAAATTAGAAGTTGCTGCAGAACAGAAAAAATTAGAAGTTGCTGCAGAACAGAAGAAATTAGAAGTTGCTGCAGAACAGAAGAAATTAGAAGCTGCTGCAGAACAGAGAAATTAGAAGCTGCTGCAGAACAGAGAAGATTAGATAGAGAAGCTGAAGAGAGAAAAGCAATAAGAGAACATGAGTTTGAATTAGAGAAATTAAAATTGACATGTATGAGTAATGTTAATCAGGCATCTGGTGGTAATGGTAAACCCTTTGTGTACAAGGTCAAGGTACCAGCGTTTAACCCTACCAGTGATGACATAACATTTTGGCTTTCTAGATTTGAACGGGCTTGTCGATCTCATAATGTTGACAAATCACAGTATGTGAATCAGTTGTCTGAAAATCTAAAAGGGGAGTCCCTGAGTAAGTTATATTTTGTTGAAGAGGCCGACAAAGATAATTATGATGCTGTTAGGGCAGCTTTGATAAAGAGATATCAGCTGTCTGAAGAAGGTTATCGTCTTTTGTTTAAAACAATGAGACCTGAGGTAGGTGTAGAATTCTCAGATTTCATCTCAAAAGCACGAATTACACTTTCACGATGGATTGAATTATCCAAAACAGAGAAAACATTTGATGGTCTTACGGATTTATTGCTAAGAGACAAGGTCATGTCTTCTGTAAATAAATCATTCCTAGAGTTCTTACATGAGCGTAAACCTGGTACAATAAAGCAAATGGAAGAATATTGTGACCAGTATGCCACGGCACACCCTGACATGATTCTTAGTAACTCTAACATTAAAGAGAGTATGCCAGTTGCTTCGGCAACAGAATATAATCAGAATTACTCACACAAATTCCAAGGAGCTAAAAATAAATTTGATAAAAAGGTTAATTGGAATAAGTATCAAAACCAAGATAACCGCTCAAATCAGAGTTCTTCTTTGAAGAACTGGAATCGGGCTGATAGTCCTCGACACGCGAGGGGTACCCATAATGTTAGAAATTCTCGGAAAGGGAGTAGCTATAGGAACTACCCAAGTGCTTCATGGAGACAAAAGAAACAATATTACAGGGATACTCAATATAATGAGCATGATGATTATGATCATGAATATTATGATTCAAACCCAAATAGGGGTTATAACAGAGGCAATAATAATTATAGAGACAATTGTAACCGAGGTAGATCACAACACAAAAGACATGGTAAATCTTATTACCAGGCTAACTCTGCACAACAGGAGTTCCACGACACCGATAACACTGACAAACAACATTTTTCTTTCTTATATAAGAATAAGTGTTCTTAGGTCAATTTCTTGCGCTGATTTCAAATCTGAAATCCGTTTATCTCTATCACGTCGGGTTCTTAAGATATTTGTGAATAAATATATTTTTGGGAAACCGTTATTTGCTCCGTTTCATTTTTACTATATAACTTATTAAAAATTAATAAAAAGCAACATAATTCTACTTTTTATACTGCTAAAAGATGCATGACATATGTTACGCGATTTTTCAAATAGTTACTGTATTTTGAAATAATTCTGAGCAAAATATGGCTTCTAGAAGTTGTAGAAATTCGGCTGATCTGTTCTGTTACGTGTGCGGATATTTTACCGATCGTGTTAACCAGAAAAACTTTACACCATTACTAAAGATAGCATATGAACTTTATTTTGATTCGAAAGTTGATGATGCAAATAAATCTTGGAAGCCAAATGCGGTTTGTTCGATACATTGGCAGGTTGGTTACGAAAATCGCCGAAGCATAAGTCGATGCCTTTTGGAGTGCCAGTAATATGGCGTGAACATACAAATCACACTACTGATTGTTACTTCTGCTTGACAAATATCCATGGTTTCACTTTTAAAACTAGAAAGTCTGTGGTTTATCCAAATATTGAATCGGTTTCGAAACCAGTGCCTCATGATCCAATCACGTGTCCGATCCAAGTACCACCAGAACAATATCCGTTGGACGTAAATGAACCATCAGAAAGTGATAGTTTACCTGCTTTAGAAACTAATTCTGACTCAGATTACATACCGGTGAATGATGGTGTTTACTTAATTAACCATTCAGAACTTTCAGATCTAATACGTGATCTCGCTCTTACCAAAGGACAAGCGGAATTACTCGGTTCGCGACTCAAAGAATGGAATCTTTTAGCGCCCAATACTCCGATATCTAAATTTCGTCATAGACACAGAGAACTTGTTCAATACTTTGAGATGGATGATGACATTTGCTATTGCAAAGATGTAAACGGTCATGAGCACATAGTCAACGAATGGCGATTTTTCATCGATTCTTCCAAGACTAGTCTAAAAGCCGTGTTATTGCATAACAGAAAATTTTTTTTCATCAATTCCAGTCGCCTACTCTGTTCATATGAAAGAAACTTATGACAATATGGCTATACGTTTGGAAAAAATAAAGTACAATGACTACCAATGGCGGATTTGTGGAGACCTAAAGGTCATTGCAATTCTCACGGGCATGCAGACTGGGTATACTAAATTTTGTTGCTTCCGATGTGAATGGGACAGCCGCAACAGACAGGAACATTATGCAAGAAAGGTGTGGCCTATCCGGGATCGTATGCAGCTCGGGCATAAAAATGTAATACGCGAGCCATTAGTTAACAAAGACACCTTCATTTTACCACTGTTACATATAAAGTTGGGGCTCATGAAGAATTTTGTAAAAGCGTTAGATAAAACGAGCAAAGCTTTCACTTATCTTCGAGAAAAGTTTCCGCAAGTTAGCGATGCAAAGATAAAGGAAGGTATCTTTGTAGGACCTCAGATTAGGAAAGTTATTGCAGACAAACAATTCGAGAACTTGTTACATGGTAGTGAACTTCGCGCATGGATGGCATTCAAATCGATCGTCGATAACTTTCTGGAAAATCACAAATCTGTCGACTATGTTGCATATTGTTAAGCAGTGCATAGATGCATACATAATTATGGGCTGTAACATGTCCCTCAAAATCCATTTGCTCGATTCGCATCTTGACTTTTTCCCTGACAACCTTGGCGAAGTCAGCGATGAACATGGAGAATGATTCCATCAAGATATCGCCGTAATGGAGTCACGTTATCAAGGACGGTGGAGTGTGACCATGCTTGCCGATTATTGTTGGATGCTTCATCGCGATGTACCACATGCCATTCACCGACGAAAGTCGACTGCAAAGAAATTCAAGCCTACATAACTGTTATACTTCTTGTACGAATGATGTTGTAATACTGTATGCGTTGTTAAAAAACTTCAATTGCGTATTTCTAGAGATCCCGACCTGATAGAGAAAAACGGTTTGCAGATTTAAAAACAGCGCATTAAAATTGACCAGAAAAACATAGAAATGTTAGAGAAAGAAAAAAAAAGTTTTTTTTTGTTAGTCAGTGTAATCAGAATAATGATAAAAAAGACTCCAACAGTGTAGCAAATTCCGCTTTCGATTTTGCTAGAGCATCTGAGTGTTCGCAATGCAAAACATTATTCGATACAACCACAGTGTCTACTTTAAGCTGCGGTCACCCGCTTCCCGCTCTCCATGCGTCAATTGCGCATAATGGAAGGGGTGCTCTTGTCTTTAATAGGGGCCTAATAGATGGTACTCCGGTATCAATTCTTTTCGATTCGGGGTGCACTACCATTGGAGTGAGGCAATCACTCGTAAATCCTTCTCGAGCTACAGGCAATATAGTCAAATGTGTAACATTTGGTGGCACATTGGAGAAGTACTCCACTGCCATTATCAATATTGCTACGCCTTTCTTTACAGGAGAGGTGCAAGCATGTCTCTTGCCGAATCCGATCGCTGATCTTATCATCGGTCGCATTCATGGAGTGAAAGAATGCACTCCACAGCAAATTTCTAATTGGGAAAATGTTAATATGCAATCTGCTAATGCAGTAATCACTAGGGCTCAAGCTCTTAATATGCCACAATCTTCACATTCTGAAGATAATGATGCGCAGATCCAAGATGATCCCTTGGAGATTTCCCACGATTCCTTTATCAAACAGCAGGAAGATGATCCTACTCTAAAGAAATTCTTTACTCTGGCAACAAAAGGTGATCCGAATAAGGATACTAATCGTAAATCTTGGATTACGATGAAGAATGGCGTACTTGTACGTATGGTACAAGACTCCGCTAAGTCCATTCATTCTCAAATCCTTGTGCCTAAAAATATGAGAGTTAAAATCTTACAGCACGCTCATGATTCGCAGTGTGCTGGACATATGGGTTTTTCCCGTACTAAAGCTAGAGTTCTTCAATCTTTCTTTTGGCCTGCTGTGAATAAGGACATACGAATCTATTGTCGATCTTGTAAAGTATGTCAAGAGATTAAATCCAGAGGTCCACGCCATGATGCACCTATTCAGGCTGCAGACATTCCCATTCGGCCATTTCAAAAAATGGCGATAGACATCATTGGTCCATTTAAGATAAAGTCTGCTAGAGGACACCAATTTATTTTGACGTGTGTTGATATGTGCACACGTTGGCCGGAGGCTGTTCCTCTAAAGAGCATAACTACTGCTGATGTCGCAGATGCTCTTTGGTTAATATTTTCTCGTCTGGGGTTTCCAGCAGAAATATTATCCGACCATGGTACCCAACTCATATCGGATACCATGTCTCAAGTAATGTCGACTCTGAAGATAGAGAGATCGCTGAGTAGTATTTATCATCCTATGTCCAATGGGATGGTGGAACGTTTGAATAGAACTCTGAAAAACCTACTAGGTAAGATAACAGAAGATCATCCTCAGGATTGGGATAGGGTTTTACCCGCGGCTCTCTTTGCATATAGAGAGGTCGCCAACGAACATACAGGATTTTCTCCCTTTGAACTTGTCTTTGGCGCGAAACCGCGAGGTCCTATGTCCTTACTTCATGATCTTATAACTGCTGATAATATTGTCGATGACACAAAATCCTCTTATGAATATGTCATCGCACTTAGACACAAGATTATTGAAGCATGCAAATTGGCAACTGCTTCTTCTGAATTTGCGAAACAGAAGGCAAGGGAATTTGCCAATAAAAAGAGATGTTTGCGTCAACTTTGTCCAGGTGACAAAGCATTTGTCTTGCTACCTTGTAGGGAAAATAGACTTCTCATTTCTTGGAAAGGTCCGTACGATATAATATCAAAAGTTTCCGATGTTGACTATATCGTCGATATTGACGGGAAGCGTAAAACCTTCCACATCAACATGCTCACGGAATTCCATGAACGTCCTGATTATTTACAACCTGTTTTCCAGGCAACGGACGATTTTCCAGTCCAACATGGACAGTACTCATCTCTGTCAGTAATACAGGATGAGGAAACGAGTTTCTCGGATGTAAATTTACCTTTTCCAATGATTCCTCTTCACTCTAATGAATCATGGAAAGATGTTGCAATTTCTCCAGAATTATCTCCAGGAGAGCAGAAACAAGTTTCTACTATGTTAGAACAATTTCAGGATGTCCTTACTGACATTCCTGGTCAAACTGATGTCATTCAACATGACATTATTCTTACTGACCATAGTCCTATAAGAGTCAGACCGTATCCTATCCCGATACATTTTCAAGCACAGGTAGAGAAAGAGTTAGATGAGATGATAGAGTTAAAAATTATTGAACCATCCACATCAGCATATTCTTCGCCGATGGTTATAGTACGGAAAAAAGACAATAACATACGTCTTTGCGTGGATTATCGCAAATTGAATCAAGTGACTAAATTCGATGCTGAACCTATGCCTTTACTAGAAGAGCTACTTACGAGACTATCGAATTCTCACTTCTTTACTAAACTCGATTTGTCTAAGGGATATTGGCAAGTTCCACTATCCGAACACGCCAAACCGTTTACTGCTTTTTCGACGCCTAGGGGTCTATTCCAATGGAATTTCATGCCTTTCGGTCTTATGAACGCCCCTGCAACATTTGTACGCATGATGCGTCGAATCCTATCTCATCGCTCAGATGTCATTGCGTATCTTGATGACATCTGTCTTTTCAGTGATACTTGGAACGATCACTATAATGGTATAAATGAACTATTGTCTATCTTACGCGAGCATAACCTGACAGCGAAACCATCGAAAGCATGTATTGGTTTTAGCGAAATATCTTTCTTAGGACACCGTGTTGGTCATGGGTTCCTAAAAACAGAAGACCATAATACAAGTAAGATACTTAACATTTCTATTCCTAAGACTAAAAAGCAAGTACGAAGTCTCTTAGGTCTAATACAATTTTATGGACGATTCATCCCGAATCTGTCCTCCATTATGTCACCTCTTTCTTCCTTGCTAAAGAAAGGGTCTCCTAATGTAGTCCATTGGACTCAAGAATGTCAATCCTCTTTGGATAAGGTTAAAACTATGTTTTCTACTTCACCTATCCTAGTATTGCCTTCTAAGGATAAGACATTTATTCTTCGTAGTGACGCTTCATCCACCGGGATTGGAGCTGCACTAATGCAAGAGTACTCTGGAACTCTGCATCCTGTGATGTATATTTCTCGGAAATTAAATGCCGCAGAGAAGAATTACTCGGTCCTAGACCGTGAATTATTGGCTATGGTTTGGTCAATCCTTAAACTGCAAAGATTTCTTCTGGGCGCGCATTTCATTGTGGAAACTGACCAGAAAGCTCTTACGGCTATTCAGAGTAAAAATCTGAAGAGCGCGAGATCAACGCGATACGCGATTGCTCTACAGCCATTTCATTTTTCGGTGCGAGCTATCCGTGGGTCAGAAAATGTGATGGCAGATATTTTGTCTAGATGCCCACATGATTCATAACTGTTATACAACTTTGATACAGTTGTTTCTATGTTGAAATGTGTACACATATGTAATATATCATATATTGATTGTAACACTACTTAGCGGTTCATTGATATTTATTCACCGCTGATCTTTCAATGTTTTTCGTCTTTGATGATCATGATGTTAAGATATCTTAGATGAAATTTATGTATAAACTAATGTGGAAATTGTGTCATTGCTAATATTGTAGTATGCGTTGGTGACACCTCTCTGGAAATATTTATACTTAGAGAAGTACTTTCTCTAAGGTCATAAAACTTATGCTTATCATCTGCGCATTGTTATTGGTGCGTTGTGAGCCTATTGTATGTTGCTCCTAGATGTATTTCAAAAAAAAAATGTACCATTTTTTTTTCCCGAGGGGTGTGGTAATCTGTTGCGTGCATATTTTGACGCACATATTACAAAAATCGATATGGCTATTTAATATGGGAAAAATATAGACATTCATTCATTTGTGTATGAAAATGCTGTCTATGGTAAAAGCGAGAGAATCCATGTTTGATTCACACTTTTGATTATAGGAGTAATCGTTCTGGATATTGATCCGGCGCAAGGATATTGCGCTTACGTTTGTACTTATTTTTTAGGGCCAGAAAATATATTAATTTGCTTATTGTGTTTATGGCCTGAATTCATATGTATTACATATTATTAGTACAAGTAGAATCAGTCCTATATTGTATATTTTGGATGGGTAGGAGGGACTAGATTCTTGTTATTCCGGTCTAGCGGAAGTATGAGTTGTCTTGACAAGTCGTGATGAGTTCCGATGTACCGTGATAATGGCGGGTACGCACTTTTCAAAGGGCTGGTAGATTCTTAAGGAAATATGATTCATGAAGTGGTTTTCTTCTAAAGGAGATGGTATCTCTACTATAGTTTATGTTAGAGACTCTCCTAAGGTACGGTACAATGTATAATTCGGACTCCATGTATTGCCAGACCCTATTTTGATGATCTCATGTCGATTCGACCTAGATGGAACATTGTGCTTCGTATCGCTAGGGTCGTGTTTTGTATCGACGAAGATGACAGACTTTCCTGCAGCGGTTATGGCTACGTGAATTAACCTGATCACCGTAGAGCTGTATGGAAACATTTATGAAATCATTTATATACCCATTATAAATTAACTCTGGCTTATATTCTCCTTCCTATGAATGAGTGAACGACAACTCAGGGAGGCAGCCATGTTAGATTTCGGTCATCATATGTTTTGATCACTGCCAAGAGAACAGATTATTTATCCTATTATCGGACAGTGACAGGGAGATCTCAATCTTGCTAGAAACCCCCCTTCGTGGTTTCATAATATATACTACAAACTATGGACGTCAAGTAACTTTAGTTATTTACCGATCTGCCTTCACTGACGCGTTTAGTCAGATAGGGGGATGCGGCCATAATGTATCATGACATTGAACTTTTGATGTACTGCCCATTATTTCTGAATGTGTCATGACTTCAGATCTGCTATGTATACCTACAAATTGATATGTCAACATACCATGATGTACTCGTATGTCCCAGTGTGTACGTCTGAATAAACTGAGTAAACAAAGATTCCAGCAGTCTGCATTGGTGCCTTGTAGACACATGTGTATGAGTGGTTATTTTGGTCAGCACACGAACAGTACACCATTCGCAGTAATCACACTCTACACTTCTACTTCATACATACACCATCCTGCGTCGGTTGGAGTGACCAACTTTAGGGCCTGCTTCCCCTGGAGCCTTTGCCTTCCCTAACTCAGGACTAGGGTGAGTTACCCATTTACAGCTGGGTAGACTGGAGCATGCCTGATCTCAACAACACACCACTCTTCCTTACAGAGCATACCGACTGACACTTTACAGAGTGGAAAGAAGAAAAGAAACTTTACAACATCCAGCCAGCAGAAGAAGAGCTACAAATTAACGGTGAAAGACCAACGAAGGAAGAAATAAAGAAAGCCATAAAGCTTCTAAGAGATGGAAAAGCGTCTGGACCTGATGGCATTCCAGCAGAGGCCATCAAAGCAGATATCGACACGGCTACAGAGATGTTACATAAATTACTTGGTAAAGTCTGGGAAAAGGAAGAGATACCAGCAGAATGGAAGGAAGGATATCTGGTTAAGTTGCCTAAGAAGGGAAATTTACAAGAGTGCACAAATTATAGACGAATAATGTTACTATCAGTGCCAGGAAAAGTATTAAACAGGATTATCCTTGAGAGATTAAAAGAGTCCATAGACAAGAAACTGAGAGATGAACAAGCAGGTTTTCGACAAAACAGATCATGTACAGACCAGATAGCCACTTTGAGAATAATAGTTGAACAAAGTCTGGAATGGAATTCACCACTATACATTGGATTTGTGGACTACGAAAAGGCATTTGACAGTGTAGACAGAGAATCACTTTGGAAATTGATGAGGCATTATGGAGTTCCCCTGAAGATCATTAATTTAATAAAGAAAACATATGAAGACATGACATGCAGAGTTCTTCACGAAGGACAGCTTACAGAACCGTTTGGGATAAAAACAGGAGTGCGACAGGGATGCCTCTTGTCGCCACTTCTTTTCTTACTAGCAATAGACTGGGTTATGAGATCATCGACAACACACAACAGAAATGGAATCCAGTGGACTCTGACTAAGCAGTTGGATGATCTGGATTTTGCTGATGACTTGGCTCTTCTGTCCCATAACCGTAATCAGATGCAGGACAAATTGAAAACACTCGATGAGAGGTCACAGCAATTGGGTCTGAAAATACACAGGGAAAAGACAAAAATAATGAGAATAAATGCAGGTAATGATAACAGGGTTGAACTTGAAGAAACACCAATACAAGATGTGGAATCGTACACATATCTTGGCAGTAATATAGACAAAGTTGGAGGGACAGACAGCGATATCAAAATAAGAATACAAAAGGCAAGAGGAGCATTCATTGCATTGGGAAATATATGAAGATCAAGAGAAATTGGATCCAACACGAAAATAAGAATCTTCAACTCAAATGTGAAGTCAGTCCTATTGTATGGCTCTGAGACATGGAGAACAACAAAGACAACTACCAAAAAGCTACAGACTTTCATAAATGGGTGCTTGCGTAGGATAGAGGGATTAAAATGGTATGACAAGGTTACCAACGTGGAACTGATGACAAGAACTAGACAAGTGCCAGTGGAACAAGAGATGAGAAGAAGACGATGGCGATGGATAGGACACACACTGAGGAAACCTGTTGATAGCATTACAAGGCAGTCCTTGTTCTGGAACCTCCAGGGCAAGAGAGGCAGAGGTAGACCAAGAAGCACATGGAGAAGAGAGCTGGAAACAGGTGAAAATGATGAGAACATGGAAAGAACTTGAGATGATGGCACGTGACAGGAGGACTTGGCATGTGTTTGTTGAAGGCCTATGCTCCTTTGGGAGTGGAGAGTTATGAATGAATGAATATCTGAAGGACTTCTAGCCTCAACTAAGAATATAAGCCCATAAAAAGTAATCGTATCACATAACATATGTTGAAAAGTACAAACATCGTCATTAGAACCTACAGATGATGTTATAAGAAAAGATAATCCGATTAGGGGGGCATGTAATCAGAATTCAGAAAGTATTAAAAAAAAAGTCTATGATTGTATGAATAGGGCCTGAGGTTGTTCCTTAGGTTTTGTGGAAGACAATTCCAAAGATGAGCAGCAGAGTACGCTAAGCTTTTCTTGAATAAGTCAAGCCTAGGCTTGGGCACTTGCAATCTGTTAAAGCGTTGACTGCGTCTTTCATTGTAATTGAACATTGGCCACAGATATGCTGGAGCATTGTGTGACAGGATTTTGTGAACAAATTTAGCTTTGTTAAACAGAAGGCGCTTTCTTAAAGGCAGTATTTGGAGATTTTTATAGAAATCTACACACTGAGTTAGGCAGTTGTCAGAGACTAGACGCACTGCACGCTTTTGTAGTGAACGGAGTCTCTTTGTGTTGGACATTGAGCAACCATCCCGGATTGTGGAGCACTAGTCAAGGTTTGCTTGTATGTGAGATATATAGAACAATTTTCGTGCATCTTCATCTAGGAAATGTTTGATTTTAGCTAACTTGTAAACTTTCTGTGCCATTTGCTTGGTCAGTGCATGTACATGTGAGTTCCAATTTAGATGCTGGTCAACGATTATTACCTAGTTTTATGTTCATTAACGTTTTCAATTAGTGAGGTACCAATGTAGATCTGAAGTGTTGTTTTCTCTGAATTTTGTAATTTTTGTCTAGTTGATATTAACATGCATTTTGTTTTAATGATATTTATTAGCATGCAATAACCATTGCTCCACTTAATCAGATGATCTGTATCCTTTTGTAACGATAGTTCGAGTGTTTTACAACTTATCACTCTTGTAAACAGTACAGTCATCCGCAAACAGATCACAGGATGAGTGCTTGATGTGAAGTGGAATGTCATTAATGTATATGGTAAAAAGTAGAGGACCAAGTATAGAACCCTGAGGAACGCCAGTACTTATCACTGCTGGGCTAGAATATGAGTTATTGTAAGAAACTACATGTTTTCTGTCTGACAGGAATGATGTAATCATTGTCATCAGCTGAAAGTTTACTTTTGATGTTTCAAGATTTCTAATTAAAATAGCGTGATCTATCATATCAAATGCTTTTTTAAAGTCTACAAAGACTGCCCCACACATGTTATTGTTGTTAATATTTAGGTGCCAGTTGTCTATCATCTTAGTTAGAGCAGTGTGACATGAATGTTTAGGCCTAAACCCAGATTGACTATCAATTAGCAAGTCGTTGTTAACTAGGTGTTGTGGTGTTATTTTATGAATGTGTTTTTCCAGTGGTTTGGATAGCGATGATATTAGAGAGATTGGCCTATAGTTACCAAGGTTACGAGTATCAGAGGAACCAGGTTTGAAAAGAGGATATACCTTAGCGACTTTAAAGTGCAACGGAAAGTAACTCTTTGCGATGTATAGATAGTATATGTATGGTAGAGAATCACTAATAACTGGCGCAGCATTCGATTACTGATTCCATCAAGTCCTGATGAGTTATTCTCTTTAAGGCCTAGAAGATAGTTATACACTTCATTAACTGTCATATATGGAATGTCGGATGGGACTGTGTTCGTGCATTTGGTCCCACAGAATGCTGACAGTTGGCCTAGGTCACAAGGGGAATCTGGTATCGTATTTAAGACTGGTTATTTCTGCCTGAAATTAATTGCTAAAGTCCGTACAAGTAAATGAGGTATCGGGGATTAATGAGTCTGGCGAATTTTGTTTGTTTGCTCGTGTTGATTGCTTTCCACCTATATTTACTGTTTGTTTTGTTCTGAATCAAGTTTTTAAAGTATGTTTTCGTTTCCTACGTATTAAACATTGTACCTTGTTTCTTTGTGCTCTGTATGTGTTAAAGTCCTTATTTCTGTGAGCTCAATCTCGCTGCCTCATGGCTTCTAGCACTGCTTGTGTGATCCAAGATTTGATCTGTCGTTTCCCACGAACTTCTTTAGCTGGTGCATGGTTATCAAACACACAATGAAAGATACGTGTCCAATGAGCTATTGCATCATCTGGATCAGAAAGCTGGTAAACATTGGCCAGAGGTGCAGCTCGCAAATCATGTAAAAATAGTTCATGGTTGAAATTTTTGAAACTTCTAAATTTAATACTTATATGTTTATTTCACACAACTGATAGATAAAACGGCCAACAAGGAAACACTACCCACAGTCTTGAAGACGTGTGCCTTGGAGACCATAAACAGCTACCCAACGTCAGCAATCCAGGCCTACACAGATGGTTCTGCTTTCAAGACCACCTCTTTTGCAGGATATGATGTCTGCATATGGTACCTGGATGGATCCTCTTATGAGTTCTGTGACTCCTGTGGTGAGAATTGTTCAAATTATGAAGCGGAGGCTGAGGCCATCAAGACAGCCATTGAATTACTACACCAACAGTTTGACCTTATGGAACGAAAGCCATCAGATATAGTGATTTTCAGTGACTCCATGTCTGTTCTGGAAGCACTTAAACAGACTCCATATGAAAACAAAGACATTTTTCTTATAGGAAAAGCGGTTCATAACTTGATCACAGCTTACTCCATCAGTGTAACTCTACAGTGGATCCCTGGACACAGTGATCTAACTGGAAATGAGACAGCTGATAGACTTGCTAAAACAGGAGCCTCTAAACAACAAAAGGACAGACCCTGCAGCATGAGAACAGTCAAACAGATTCTCAGAAACAACACAAGAGAAATCTGGCTGAACAGATGGGCGAACGGGCCGACTGGCCGAAATGTCTTTAATGAAATGACCTGCCCAAAAGACAACGACAACATAAACAGACTCAGCAGGAGAAATCAAAGTCTTATCTTTCAGTTCCGAACAGGACACACCAGAGTCAATAGCCATCTAAACCGTATCAACCCTCAGCACCTACCCATGTGTAGACACTGCTCTCATCCCTATGAAACAACCAGACACCTCCTCATGGAGTGTCCATCACTCACAAACGCCAGGAAAAAACTTTTACAGACACCTCTGACAGTCACCAACTCACTATTCGGAACGTTAAAACAACTGCAGAAAACCTGCACTTTTTTAAGAATGGCATTGGGCTGCCAAGAGTAGATATGCTCAGCAGCTATGGGATATCGACAACAACAACAACAACATATGTTTATTTCTGGGAGCTTTATATTTATTCTTTGACCACGTGCAACATATTGGATAGTGGTCACTCATTGTTACAATAGGAACAGAGCATTCTATAATGTTTTCTGTACAGGTGATGTAGATGTGGTCAATTGTTGTGGATGATGTTGTTGTTACCCTGGTAGACTGGTTGACAGTTTGTTTTAAGTTGTAAGATAGTATGTTTTCCCTTGTTTGGTTTATGTTATGCATGTCAATGTTGAAGTCGCCCAAAAGAATAATTTCTTTGGCAGTGGTAAATACTGTGTCCATCATAGTGGTGAAATTTTCATACCAGATGTTTCCTGCACTGGGATTTCTATAAAGATACCCGATTAGAAATTGTCCCTGACTGGGTATTTTTATTTCTAACCATATGCACTCGGTCTCTGCTGTCTCTAAAGTGCTTCTGCGGTGATAACTAACGGAATTGGAAATATATACTACTATACCTGTTTCTAGCTTACTACTTGAGTCTCTTCGAACAGTTTTAAAGCCTTGTAGTGTAATATCATCATCTGATATTTTGTCATCTAAACGACTTTCCGAAAGTCCAAAAACATGAAAATTTTGATTCAGAATCCGTGTAAGTTCAGGAAGTTTGACTAATAGATGGTATATGTTTAGATGACCCAGTCGTAGACCATCCTTAATTAGCCATTGTGTCTGATTTGTATGCACTTAACTTTGGAGAGGGGGTTTAAAAATATGAATAAGAAAAGCAACATTAATACAAAAATCCCGAATATTTAGAATTAACTTTACCAAGTAAGTGAAAGTAAAAATGTTAGTTCTTAATATTGATAACAGGGCTGTTGAAAGTACAAATTTGGTAAATTAGGACGTGAAGGATGATGCATGGGGTAGAATGTGGTTGCGGGATATTCGTGTGTTCTTGTTGTGGGATGGGAGTATGCTGACCAGTATGATCTCCCGGCAGAAGGTAAATAGTCCAAGAGTCTTTGTTGTAGCAAGAAATTAGAAAAGGTTGGGTACAGATGTTGATACGTAGGAAGATGATACAAATGCGGTGACCGGGGGTAGGTTTCTTGTGTCTGTGACATTGATGGTTGGAGTGAGGATGTATCAGGACATGAAGACCAAGTTTGTTTAGTTGCTTCATTTGTACACTTTTGAGGATAGAGTCTATCACATCGTTCCTGTTGAGTAAGTACAGAAAACATAGGTGGTTGTTGCTGTAGGGAGACATCACAAGCTGTTCCCAGCACTGTGCGATTTATAAGAACAGGTGTGATTTGATGTTCCTGATTATGAGATGATGTTGAGTGGGTGTTGTTAGAAGTAGTAAGTAATGGTGGAAAATCAAGGTCATAATTACTATCTGAGAAGCAGGTATTCAGATGATTGGTTGGATTTTGAGATCCTGGTGTGTGGCCGACTCCTTTGAAGGTGCGTTCTGGGTACCTGATGTTTGTTGCCAGCTTGCTGATTCCCTCAATAGATAAGGCAATATCACCACTGTAAAGATGTTTTTTAGGGGCTCCTGATTTCGCAAGGAAGTAGAGGAGTGATCAATGAATTTATAGTTGTGTCTGACACAGTGCCTCTTAAGTTTAGAATTGTTAACATCAATGGATTTGCGGTAATGGGCTCTGACTGGAGGAATAATGGACGAGAAGTAGATTTTCGCATTAGGGAATAACAAATGGAATTTTGATGTGATTTGGTTTAGATCAGCTTGGGATATTTCAATATCTTTGAACGAGTCTGATAGACCTATATGAGTAGTTACTCTGGTGACAGTGGGATCAGACGGAAAACGTTTAAGGGGTGACAGTAAGTCCTGAGTAGATCCCGCCCAGTTCTTGAAGCGAACAGTGACTGAGTAGATTTTTGTAGTTCCTTGACATTCTGGTCCCCGAAAATAAGGTGCTTCCTTTTATTCTGAATCCTTGTGTTGGTGTCTATGATAGGATGTGTCTGTTCTTGTATTACCTGTGTGCTCCAATTATTGGATTTCTGATAATAACGCATGCTGTGAGTTACTCGTCTTGGCGGTGAGTGCCGATTCGAAATTTTTACCGGGATTCTGCAAACATTGTCTGCATTGGCTGTAGTGAATTTCGGAGAATCCAGGAAACTTTCATGGCTGTGATGGAGTTTTAGTTGCGTAATGTTTTGCTTGGATTGGTTGTTAGTGTTTTTCAGTTTTCGACACAGATTGTCCGTTTTCTCTTGTGGTGTCCAAAGCTCCATCTTATACTGCTGGCTTTTTTCATAGCTACTTTTAAGTACCGTATTTCTGTCTGAAGCTTCTCATATGACTGTCTTAGGCTGTTCAGCTCTGCTCTAATTAAATCTATCTCAGGCATAATACTTGTAAATACATGATGATGATATGCTACTTGTAAGGGTTGTGGTGATGTTGGTACTGGACCGCTAACAACAAATTCTGTGAGTGAATGGTGATCCGCCTCTGTGATTCCATATTCTGTTTCTGCTGTAACTGGTGTTTTCAGCTCAGTTTTTGAAATTGTGTCACATTCATCAATACATGGCATATGTAGTTTTACATTTTTGTCAACGGGTGTATGACAATGCGAAAATATGTCTGGTAAGTTGGAAAGAGCTAAGTTGGGTGTGATGGCCTGTCGACTGACTCCAGCAGTGGTTGCAGTTATCTATAATTTGTTTAAATCTTTCTGAATCCAATTTTTCACAGCAGTCTCTGAACCTTGAATCATGACTTTGTTAGAGGTGTTGTAAAAATGGAGGAAAACATCTTCAGTGGAAATAACATCTTCCACGTATGCACCACTAGCATCTGTTCTTGATTCAATATGAGCACTTGATTAATAGTATAACTTCGAAAGACTTCTCAGTGCCTCATATTCAAGCAATGTGGAGAAATTTAGTATGGCACACTGCCTGTTGTTTTTATAAGTTATATTGAATGAAGGCATGCACAGGGTGTTATCTTTAGTGATCTTGGTCTTTTTCTTTACCGCCTGTGTCATGTTTAATTTTTTTGTTTTTAGGTCGAATAGTGGTGACCGAGCTCACGTGTGCCATTGTTCCTGATAATTAGCTATAATAATACTGAAGCGAGTTGTAAGAAATCAAGTAAATTTGCTTCTGAAGGCCAATATAGTCCCCTGTTTGTTACCTTCGACATCTTGCTGGTTTTTATAGTCTCGATCTATTAGTTTGTGGATATTTAGATCATATTTCATCATATTGTATAGAAATCTGAATCGGCTTATGTTTTATCTTGTCCTGCTGAAATGCAAAGTGACGGAAGTTGCGTTAATCGCTTTTATTTCACGTCACCATATTCATGCACAAAAATAGCCAAGATGGCTGATGGGATCGCTGAAATGATTTGTGTATTTAAAAGTCCTCGCTCAAAGCAAATACACACATGGTATCTACATATTCTGGTTGAAACTGTCAATGTCTTCAAACATAAAGATGCTGGCACAAACTGTGCAGATTATATAAACGAAAACATCAAATTACTTCATTGAATCTAACATTTGAAAAACAATGTCCGACATATTGGACAGGAACCGGAAAATTCCCAGAACAACAAATAGAGAAGATACTTGACAGTCTGACATCATGGCATGGAAAGACGTCAACAACAGAACTGATAAATAGTACAGGAGACAGGAAGTTGCAGAGAGACATGATCACCTAAGCCACCTGGCATGGTACTTGAAGAATAAGAAAATTTGTAAAATGGGTTTAAAAAATGAAATATTTCATGCTGTCTTATTCATGTAAAGCTATTAATATTCAATAACCAATAATACTAACATAAGTCCTTTTGAACAAGTTTCCTAAAGCTAAATTTAAAAAAAATAAAAGCTGGCAACAGACATGAGCAGCCTTGCTAGCAATATGACAACCTATATGATAACTCTTTGCCACAAGCTGTCAAGTAACATGGCCATTTGAGGTGGGGGAGGAAATGTGGTTTATGCTCTCTATGTGCACCTTCTGGACCAAGCACATAAGTCCCTGCCCAAGGCACAGGAGAGGAAAATCACATTGTGTATGATGAGCTGCTTGAGAAGGGCCATTAATGTTTCCAAGAGAGACAAAATGAGAATTGATGACATCAGAAAAATTACACTGCAGGGGTAGGCAATCAGGTTGATGTTGATCTACAGGTAGACCCAAGGCATTATTTGATAGATCTCTAGGTGGCTGGGGGAGGGGGAAGAATTTTTAACCTAGGTGCTTTCACCACATTCCCAGAGACAACCTGCTAGCTAGCATGCTAAAATTCACTTTATTTGTGAACTGTATAAGACATACATTTATCTTTTCTTTAAACTGAAGTTAACATTCGGTCAAATATTTAGTTTTAATTTTTCACCGCTCTGTTGATGGGATTACAGGAAGCAAATCGTGCAGCAGAGATAAAAGTTACAATCAGAATGGACTTATTCCAAATACAATGAAACTTGAAAACAGATAAGAATTTATCAAGGTAGACCTTTAGACGGCTCAGCGTTTCTAAAGTAGATCTCCACAGCACCTGGGTTGTCCACCACTGATACAGAGCAACAGAAATTAAAACTGGTTTGGCCACCGCATGAGAATAGAGCCCGGTCATTCACCACTACATGCCTATAAATAGCAATAGATCTGGATTTAGAGCATGAGGAAGACCAAGAGACAATATTACAGACATTCTACAGTAAGATGGGCTTAAGCCAGCAAATGTGACACTGACAATATTACAGAAATTCTACAGTAAGATGGGCTTAAGCCAGCAAATGTGACACTGACAATATTACAGAAATTCTACAGTAAGATGGGCTTAAGCCAGCAAATGTGACACTGACAATATTACAGAAATTCTACAGTAAGATGGGCTTAAGCCAGCAAATGTGACACTGACAATATTACAGAAATTCTACAGTAAGATGGGCTTAAGCCAGCAAATGTGACACTGACAATATTACAGAAATTCTACAGTAAGATGGGCTTAAGCCAGCAAATGTGACACACTTGGCTCAAGAGTGAAAACTTCAACTCCCCATGACGTTTCCCGGCAAAAGTGGACCAGAAAAGTAAACTGAGTCAGACCAGAATGGGGTCGTCCATCTGTGATGTCATGGAGTGAGGGGATCAAAATTTTGTGGCGTTGTCTGGCGACAGGGTGGGGTGTGGAAAAATGTGACGTCACACAAAGATATACAAGCCACACTCGCTTCTTTAATAAATGATGTTCCTACTTTTATTTGCAATAGTTACCTTTTATCTGCAATAGTTAATAACTCCCTCATGGACGGCTTATATTAATATCATAATCTCAGGTGAAAAATCTAATAATTGTGTTGCGCCTCTTTTTGCGCACCGCAATGTGTTTATGATTTTGAACCATCACGGTGCTCAACAAGAACATCGCTAGATTGAAATGACGTCAAATAAAATAATTACATAGACGCGCGTGCAGAGTAACAACAGTTGACTTTTGGAAGTGTATCCAGCTGGAATGGCTGCGTTTCATGTGTGTCCCTGCTGATGTTCTTATGTCCGCCAGTGTGTCTGCATACTAAGGAGGTGTTTACTTATATGTATGACAGAGATTTATTAATGAACAGGGAAGTATCGTGTCAATAGTGTACGGTTGAGTACCATATAATTATATCGAGGACTTGTACCAGACAGATTAGTGATGAAAGCACCATTACTGCCATAGTTTTAGGCATGAACTTTGATGGCCCATTGTGGTTGGTCTGGTTGAACAAGAGTGTCTATGAATAATGATTATCATATGGAGCCATGTGTTGTGGAACAAGTAAATAAATTGTCAAGAACCATCAACAGGAGTGATCTACAATTATTTCACAAGTTTCTGTGTTCGTTACCATTTAACAGTTGAACCATTATTACCCTAGATTACAAGAGTGTCAATGAATAATGATTATCATGTGGAGCCATGTGTTGTGGAACAAGTAAATAAATTGTCAAGAACCATCAACAGGAGTGATCTACAATTATTTCACAAGTTTATGTGTTTGTTACCATTTAACAGTTGAACCATTATTACCCTAGATTCGCTTGACCAATATTAACTAATACCAAGATAAAATGGAAAGTCACAGATTGTTATAACCTTTAAATTATTTTTAATTACATATTTCATGAAAGGAGATAGAGGACATTTCATTGGATTGGGAAATAAGATAAAAAGAAGTAAAGTCTAAAATCACAAAATCAGAATCTTCAATTCAAATGTCAAGTCAGTTTTATGGTATGACTCAGAACATGGAGAACAAAAGCAACAATAAAAAAGCTTCAGACTTTCATAAATAGGTAATAAAAGGTAGTCTCAAAGAAGATACTGCCATAGTGGAGTGAAGTGTTAGAGACCACAATACTAGGACGAGCTTCAAGAGGTGGGATAACCAGTTCCCTTCCTGGCTGCCTTTACCTTTCCTAACCCAAGAGCAGAATTAGGTACAAATTTACAGTTGGGTAGCTGTAGCATGACACCACCATGTTTCTTATTCGTTACCTTTGCCACGTGAGGCCTGCACTCTAACCATGGACGCTCTCATAAATGGGTGCTTGCTTAAATAGAATGACTGTAATTGTATGACAAGACCGCTAATGTGGAACTGACTACATGAACCAGATGAACAAACATGAGAAGATGCTAGGGATGGATAGGACACAACACTGAGCAAACCTGCTCATTGCTTTACCAGGCAGGTCTTTGTTCTGGAATCCCCAGCGTAAGAGAGGAAGACCAGGGAATACGTGGAGAACAGAGCTGAAGACAGACATAAAGAGGATGAAGATATGGAAAGACCTTGAGCTGATGACACAGGACAGGAAGACTTGACATAAAGCATATACTCCTTAGGGAGTTGAAAGGTCATGATGATGATGAGTTAACTAATTTACATTCCATTAATGTTTATTTTAAGAATTAAAAAGATGGGGGAGATTTGTGATGTCACATAGGGGGGTGTCTGGTTTTTTGTGATGAAATGTGACAAGGGGGGTGTTAAAAAGTGGCAAAAGTTGTGTGACATTCTATGTGGATGACCCCAATATAGCAATTTTTCCATGTGAAGCTGAATAACGGGCTGTAGATATTTTAAATAAGCACAAACTCCATATACTGCATAAGAAATACAATAATATCCCTTTCGTTCCTGAATCCCTCTTGGTTGTGTAGACATGATGACTCCCTTTTTTAAAATTTTGTTTACCTATTGAACCCTGGGCTCTTGAGCAAAAAACGCATAAAAAAGACACATAAGCAAAACTAGTTACTGCGACACAACCATATGGTCAGTTTTAACTATTCTATCTCAAATTGACTGACCTGATCATCTCCAATATTCCTGCTTATTGTGCCAGTCCTTCCAGCATGTGGACCCTTCCTTTAGGCACAGATAGCTTTCACAATATTTGCACCATAATTTAGTCTTCACTGTTTTGAATGGTCTGTTAGAGCTAGCTTGCTCATAATCTGATTCATACGTTCCGTCACTCGATTCAATTTCGATGTCACTTTCAGAATAATCGCCTTCTAAATCTAATTAATCGTCCTCCGAATCATTTAGAACAAGTTCAACAACTTGTTCCGTTGTTAGCCTTTTAGAACGGCTATTTCCTGGATTTTCAACATGCCTTTTCATTGTGAAAACAATTAAAACATTGCAAAATATTATCACTTCGTGGGTGCCGCCATTTTAGAGTAATATTCCACAAGACATGTGTACTTCCTGACGTCATTATTTTTCACACATTTCCATTCCCACCCCGTTTTGCTAAGCTGGTGTGTCAGACCGAGATTACGGTCGCTCGGGGAATGGATTATTTACGCACGGACCGAAATTTCGGGACCTCGGGTTCAAAAGGTTAAAGCTACTGAGAACTGCTGATTTAGAAAAATTCCAACTGTTGCACCTGTCAACAAAAACTTCTGTGAACATTCACTTTCTGAGACATTTGTACTTTGCATCTGACTGGCTCTTTCTAAGGGTTCTCTTGGATATTTCTGATGATCAGATTGCCTCTTGTTGTATCGCTCTGTATAGAGTTTCCTATCATGATATGACTGAACTTAATTTTTTTATTTTAATCGTTTTTATATATGTAGTTTACTAACTATATAAACCTGGCTGTTTTATGAGCATCAAATGGGAATGTTAGCACATAACTTCCTGTACCACACACTAACATTAGCTTTTCAGAAGAAACCTATTATTTTGTTCTCCAGAAATGCACAACTACATACAATAAATATAATGCCTTTTCTCATAGAGAAAACATTCAAATGAAGACAGCTGATTTACAAACCTCTGTCACAACCCGTAACAGTCTGATGCCTGCTTTGTTAATGATGACAAATGGAGACCCAGGAAATGTGACCACAAACACAGAGTTGTTATGGTTGTAGACCTTTGAGCCATTTCCTGCTTTTCCTCGTAATATGTTCTGGCCTAAGTTCATACGAAGCCAAACTGCGCCAGCAAAGAGTCTCATGTTTCCATTCTGCAAACGAATATGGTAGAAAAATTAGGCCTAACATGATAAGCACTGAACAAGGACATCTCTGGCTCAGCATATTTACTCTTTTTTTTCTAATGCTTTAAATTCCTTACTTACTTACTTGGTCGTTCCCTTTCTACCATGAGGTGTAGAGGTTTGAAAGAGAGAGTGCCAGACTATCCCATCGACTGTCCCCCTCCCGGCCCGGTTCCACTCCAGTCCCCGGTCCTTCAAAGATTGTCTAATGTTGTCCTCCCAGTGGTCTCCGGGCTGCCCTGGAGGTCTGGACCCCTGGCTCTCAGCCTCCCATGCCCGTTGTGGCAGCCGATCCCCTCCCACCCTGCAGACACGGCCAAACCATCCCAGTCGGACCGTCACACTTGGGTCCGCAGGGGGTGGGACCCTAGGCCCTGACGCATCGTCTGGCTGTGGACCACATCTCTTCTTGCCATTTCTTCTTCCTCGTTCGTCCTGAAAAGGACGTTGGTTGCGTTGTCTGTTTACGCCGGAGCTGTGATATCTGCACCTTTCGGTCGACACATCCGACTTCAGCACTGCAGTTTTTGGGACCGGGTTTGCCTTCCCTCTGCGATCCCTACTCGCTCAGCCAGACTGCAGTGATGCAGACTGTTTCCAGGACCACCACGTGGAGGTGGAGTAGGGTCTTAGTTAGCTCTGGTTCGCTGACTCTGATGCAAGCAGTCAAGCTTTGGGTCGCTGACTGCATTCTCCATTGCTGCATCTTTCTTCTTGCCATTTCAACCACCATCCTCAAACACCTCACCTCCGAGGTCTGGATCTGGCCCCCGTGGGCTGCAGTCACCGCTCATGACTCGCATCCACACGCCAAGACTGGAACACAGGTGAAGCGGCACACAGCCATCCTCGTTTTCCCACCGAGGAACCCTCGATTTACGGCCTGAAAAAGTCTCACAGCCGCCGCCTCTCGAGTTGCCAACCCCTCTCTGATGCCTCCCCTCTGGTCCACAACAGCTCCGAGGCATCCAAAGTGGTCGACCCGCCCAATCTGATGCCCCCTCTCCTCCCGTGATATCACCATGGCTTTTGTTTTAGAGCTGCCTATGACCATCCCTCTCTTCTCCAGCTCCTCCACCCAGACTTGCAGGCTGGACTGGAGACGCGCCTCCGATTCAGCAATCAGGGCAACATCATCAGCAAATGCCAGCTCTGAAATACAGACCTGTCCCATCCTCCAGCACCCCACTGAACACTTTCCCGTTCTCTCCTTACACGCCTTGATGACATCATCTCGATGACATCGCCTTGATGACATCATCTTGATGACATCGCCTTGATGACATCGTCCATGAGGACTTTAAAAATTCCTTCCCCTCCTATTCTTTTGCATTTACCCTTTTATTATCAACTGATGTTTTTTTCACGATAATAATTTTTTGTTTGCTTAACTGAAACAAGATACACAACTCTATAAAGCAATTTTATGGGAGTCTTCTTTCTTCTTCTTTGTTCGCCCTCAGATGTCAACTTGAATAAGTTCAGTGGTCAGCCTGAGGCTGTTGATATCTCCGTAGATTTTCTCCAGGAATGGTACTGGTGAAGGCCATAAGCGTTTTCTCTGTTCCTCACATGTTGGGCACCTTTGAAGCAGATGTTCGGCAGTCATTTTATCGGTGCCACAGTCACACTCATCAGTAGTTCCTATCTTTAATTTGTTGAATAGATGGTATTTCAATCTGTTATGACCTGTGCGAAGTCTGAAGATTACCACTTATTCACTTCTGCTGAGCTGGTAATATGGATCATTTTTTTGATGGCCTGGATGCTCTGCTTCCCACTTGTGCCTGTATCTGCGCTTGAACTCTTGGCCTCCTCATAAGTTATATTTGTGTCAAGTTGAGGAAGCTTTCCCCTTCCTTTGCCAATCTGTCAGCCTCTTCATTACCAGGGATGTTGCAGTGAGAAGGGATCCACTGTATCACAACTCTTTTGTATTGCTGACATAGTCTGTGAAGTGTTACTCTTAGGTCATCCAGTTCAGCATTACATTGACTTTTCAGCATTGTAATTACTGACAGCGCATCTGAGAAGATAGCTACTGGTCTCTCTGAGCTTTCTTCTGTCATTAGGAATTCTGCTGCAGTTTTTAAGGCCTCTGCCTCTGCTCTGAAGTTACTTGAAAATTTCCCTGTTGTGACTGCTATCTTTTTTTGTGTGTGCCATTGCTTAAGCTCAGGAAGGCTCCTCCACCCCCATCTTCTTTTGCATTAGTTGCTGATCCATCTGTGCATGCATGGATCCAGGCGTTGCTTGGGTAACATTTTTCTATATATTTTGTGGTTAGGACTATCCTTTCTGTTTAATTTTGGCTGTTCTTTCTCTCAATACCAGGAACGTTTTCTATCATTTCAGGGAAGCACTGTTGTTTCCAAGTTGGTAGCTTGCATGCAGGACATATGGGCGTAGCTTTTGATATTGCGTTTATGGGGTCTGCTCTCATCTTTGTTTTGACTGTCTCTACAAAGTTGCTTTGCTTCAGTCTTCCCCTTCCAAGTCCATTTATTCTCTGGTGCATTGGGTGGTCTATAATCCTCCTGAATTTCTTGGCTTGTTGCTGGGCTCTGCTATCTCTTATATCCTCCATAGGCTGGAGGTGAGTAATCTTTTCCAACTCTTCAATGGGTGTTGACTTCATGCCCCCTGTTATGATTCTCAATGCTTGGTTTTGGGTTCTGTTGATTCTGTTGATTTTGTCAAAGTTCGACTTAGCTGCCGTTGACCATGCTGCAATGCCATATTCTAAGACTGGTCACACTCGCCCAGTATATAGCTTCTTTAGTACTCTCTCATCTGCTCCCCAACCCATGCCAGCAAGTTTTTTCATGATTGCCATTCTCTGCCTTGCTCTTGTCCTGTTTCTTTCAATCTGGGTTTTCCAAGTCAAGTGGTGATCAAAGGTAATGCCTAGGTAGTTTGGATTTTCATCCA
Source organism: Oreohelix idahoensis (assembly GCA_024509875.1). NCBI lineage: Eukaryota > Metazoa > Mollusca > Gastropoda > Stylommatophora > Oreohelicidae > Oreohelix > Oreohelix idahoensis. The sequence continues at coordinate 286,856 of JAMPIV010006580.1, read as the reverse complement.
GATGTAGATTTTTCCCATTTAGCACCAATTTGGAGCTCTGTGGTTTGTTTGAGAGAGAAAACACTGTGTATGATGTTTTCCATTCATTTATCTTTACTAGCCATGCCTTGGCCCACTCCTCCAATGATGTTAGGATTTTATGGGAGTGACAACCCGTGATGAGATGGACTTGTCCATAATGGTGAAGGAGTTAAGTGGGAAAACTTGTCATGGACATGATAAACCATCATCACCATTTTTCTTTGCACTCCTTACAGAGTATAGAGCCACCACTGTAGCTGGTCCTTTTGCAGGAAGCCTGCACCATACATTCACATGCTCCTGCAGCAGTAGTTTCTGTGGCAATATTTTTTTTATATGATGTAGCCAGCCCCACGTACAACCTCATATTAGCCACCTTGTACTAGTAGTCCTATCCTTGTCACTGTAGAGACCCCCGTGAACTTCACTGTGGGTACATGATAAATACTATCTAAAAATTCTTAACACAAATAGTAAAGATCTACAATTACTGGCTTTAGATTCCAATGAGACATAGTACAGTAACACTGAATTATCCCTGAAATGCTTGAGATTTCAAGGAACATTCTGAATCACCTTAACTAAATGTTACAACCTCCTCCTTCGTCTTTGGCCCTTGGTCACTGACTGACAAAGTAATCAATGTTACAATATCAACCAGTTTATTATTTGAATTTGGTTCCTATTTCATATCTTCTTCTTCTTCTTCTTCGTACACTCTCAGACGTCCACTTGAATGTTCTCAAAGAAAGCAGTAGTCAGTTTGAGGCTATTTGAATCCCCGTAAAGCTTTTCCACGAAAGGAGCTGGCGTCGGCCATATGCACTTTCTCTGTACCACATATAAGGGGCAACTTTGAAGCAGATGTTCAGCAGTCATTTTATCAGTGCCACAGTTACACTGATCGGTAGTTCCTATCTTTAGTTTGTTGAATAGATGGTATCTCAATCTGTTGTGGCCAGTGCGGAGTCTGAAGATTACCACTTGTTCTCTTCTGTGGAGCTGGTAGTAAGCATCATTTTGTGTGTGCCCTGGATGTTCTACATTCCATTTGTTTCTGTAACTGATTCTGATAAAACTCTTTGCCTCCTCAAAAGTTATGCTTGCATCAGGCTGAGGTAGATGTGAACCTTCTTTTGCCATTCTGTCAGCCTCTTCATTGCCGGCGATATTACCATGAGATGGGATCCATTGGATCACAACACTTTTGAATCGTTGACAAAGTTTGTGGAGCACTACTCTGAGATCATCCAGGTCTGTATTATTTTGGCTTTTCAACGTTGCAATTACTGACTGTGCATCAGTAAAGAAAGCAACTTGTCGCTCTGCCGTTTCTTCTGTCAATATAACCTCTGCTGCAGTTTTCAAGGCCTCTGCCTCTGCTCTGAAGTTGCTGGAGAATCGTCCTGTCGCCACTGACAGCCTTTTTTCTGCACCAGTGCTTAAGGTCAGAAAGACACCCCCACCTCCATTTTCTGTTGCATTTGTTTGCTGATCCATCTGTGTATGCAAGGGTCCAGGTGTTGTGTGGATAATGTTTCTCTATGTATTTTGTCGCTATGGATTTTCTATCTGTTACAGTTTGGCTCTTTTTACTTTCAATTCCAGGAATGTTTTCTATCATTTTAGGGAAACGATTTTGTTTCCAAACTGGAAGCTTGTGTGCAGTGTAGATGGGTTTAACAGTGGATATTTCATCTATGGATACTGCTCTCATTTGTGGTTTGGTTGATTCTACAAAATTACTTCGTTTGAGTCTTTGCCTTCTAAGAGCATTTATTCTATGGCACATTGGGTGGTCTGTTAGTCTTTTGAATTTTTCGGCCTGTTGCTGAGCCCTGCAGTCTCTTCTGTCTGTCATTGGCTGGAGGCATGTAATCTTTTCGAGTTCTTTTATAGGTGTTGACTTCATGCCTCCCATTATAATTCTCACTGCTTGATTTTGGAGTCTGCTAATTTTATCGAAGTTTGTCTTAGCTGCTGTTGCCCATGCTGCCATGCCATATTCAAGAACTGGCCTCACTCGCCCTGTGTACAACATCTTAAGCACTTTCTCATCTGCACCCCAAGTTGTTCCAGCAAGTTTTTTCATAATTGCCATTCTTTGTCTTGCTCTCATTTGATTTCTGTCAACCTGTTTTTTTCAAGTCAGACGGCGATCAAAAATAATGCCTAGGTAGTTCGGATTTTCATTTAAATGAAGATTTACTCCGTTTAGTACTAGTTTGAAGCTCTGAGGTCTAGTTGAGAGGGTTGATATTTCATATCTCAATAGTATACTAGTAAAAATGTTTCCAGTTTCTTGCTCTCCCTTATATACAGGTAGTTCTCTGTTTACGTAAGTTTTATTTACGCAAATTCAAACAGACGCGCACCACTTTTTAGGCATTTTTGTTTTGTTTATGTGCTGAATTCGAAGTTACGCGACCCTATATTTAGACATTTTTACCCTTTTTTTATCTGGTGCCAACAAGAGCAAGATGATGTCATCAGCCACGTGAAGTTGATTCTCACGTTTTCACTCTTGCTGTACAGACCTCAAACTAAGTGCTCTATGTTTCATCACTGTGCTAAGATACATGTGCATTTTATATGGATTGAACTGACAAACGTTAAATTTTGTTGTTTTAATTGTCACTTACATGTTATTAGTGAAATCAACAATCTATGGCCTCTAAACGTGCCGCAAGTGATAGTGCAACAAAAAATGCTGGGAATTGTGCCAGAAGATCTATTACACTGGAACAAAAACTGGACGTGATAAAGCACTATGAAAGTGGTCTGTCAACTACAATGATAAGGAGTCCATTGAAAGCACTTTGCGCGCCATTAGAGACAACAAAGAAATAACCAAGCATGGAATTAACTGAACCACATCGCTATATGCTGCTATCTCCACCTACATGCGCAATAAAATGGAAAGGATGGAAAAGTCAATGTTAATTTATGTACATAATGTGAATGATATGTGTTAATTAAACTGTTTATTACGTGTATTTATTTTTACTATTTTGTACAGCATTGGTGGAAAACATCCCCATTACTTTACGTGTTATTTGAATGAGAAAATCCTGTTCCATTTACACAATTTGTTTACGAAAGGGTCTCAGGAATCACATATATCGCGTAAACAAAGAACCACCTGTACTTTCAACTATGCTTCAAATTTAAGTTTCCACTAACACACCAGCTACATGCATGTCACATGCTTGCTCACAAACAAATGGACTTACAACATAGCCATCCTTCCATTTCAGCTGCAGACTGTGAAGAACTTTGGATCGCAAAGTCCGAGGGTCAAGATTAAGATGAACATCCTTTCCTGAAGAGAAAAATGGCTGAAAGTATTTCCATTTCCAAATAGCTCTTCAGTTTTCACCATTAATATTCATATAAAAAAGCAGCGCTCCTTAGATGCTAGCAACTAGCAAAAACCTGTTACAGACCAGCACCTGTCTCCATCTACTGCTAGGGTCTCATGAGGAAGTACCTTCCTACTTTCAGCTAACTTCCTGCATTCTTGCCTAGACCATTTTAGACAGTATCATTATTATTAAATGCCTCGTGTAGTTCCTGGGAGGTCTCTGATGAGACAAAGAAGGAACAGTACTACTGCCCTAGCCATGCTGTACCAGGTGACTGATATGAGGTTGTGCATTAAGCTGGCAAACTCATTATGCATAACAAATAGCTACAGAAGCCACTTCTGCTACAGCATTTGAATGCTTGGTGTAGGCTTCCTGTAAGGAGCACCAGATGGGAGTGGTGGTTTCATGCTTCATAAGGAGTGAAAAGGAAAATGATGATGATTAATTGGTGAGATTGCTTGCATGCCTTGAGGACAACATGAGCTCAGCCAGCAGAAACCTTGTGGTCTTAGCAGGTTCAACCAAGTTGACAGGTCATGGGGTGGGGGGGGAAGAGAGAGGTCAGACAAAGACAGCAAAACCACTCCTTCATGTTTGGAAGCTGGACTTGGGCTGATAACATGTTAATGAATCTGTGAATGTAACAACTGTCTGTCCAATTTTGGAAGAATTGTCAGGTGACGAAATCAGTTGTGCCCTTTCCATCAATTTCGTTCTCTTCTGCATTATTAACTTATTTATTCATTTTCCTCACTCATCGTCCTATTATTTGGCATATTTTATGCACTTACATGTTTTGCTCTGACCACTCCCTAGACTTCTTTACGTTTCGCCATGTGAATCGTAGTATGACAAGGCTAATTAGACAGGTCAGCGGATAATACTTTTATCACTTAAGTCGTCTAGCCACCTTTGATAGAGACAATCTTTGTTTACACAAGGGGGTCGGGCATGATCGATGGAAAGAAAGCAAGACTGGCTGCCTAAGAAATCTGAGGAATGTACGCAACCACAGGTGATTTACATAATCGCTTCCACTGGACCATCTCTGTAGCAATAGTACGGATAACCTGTCAGAGGAGACAATATGGGCAGAAGGTATTAGCCAGGAAATAAGTTCACCGATGTGTTTGTGAGTTTGTACAAATACAAACAGAAGTATTACTGCCATATTTGAAAGAGAGTTTAAATTTTAAAATTGATATTTTAAAACACGCGGGGGATAGTAATGATTTAACACCCCGACCAAAATAGTTCTTAAGAGCTTACCATTGGTTTAATTTGAGGGCCGGAATTGACTTTGGCTTTCATTGGCAAGTTGGTCTAAAATACCAATCTGGGACTTGACCTGAGAAATGGAAATATAATCTAGCGAAATCGGAGACACAGATCAGACTGCATCGCAACGTCAAATTAGCAACTCCCAGTAGCCAGAGATAAGGATCGGACAAAGTATTCCAGAATTAATAGTGACAGATCAAAGTATTTGGGCGTCTTTATAACTTAAAAGAGAACCCGCAATTTTAAATACCAAGACTGGAAACTTAAGGAATCAGAGCACCCGTCATAAGAGGAATACTAAAATTTCCCCGACCAAGTGTTCGAAGCATCTAATCAAAGTTGCTGTGTCCATTCATCTGTGCCAGGAGATTGTGTTCCCAAGTAATTTGGGGTAAGTTGTGAACATATATTTTACAAAAGTGAATGTGACATGTTACTTGCTAAGTGGTTATACAAGTCATACGAGGCTGGCAACCTCAACATATGAAAATAGTATATTCATAAACCACTACAGCAAGTGCTTGCTTCTTGCTAGTCGTACAGGAAACCAACTGCAGAGGTGGTCCCAGACTCCGAATGGAGCAGTGAGTAAGTGAGTGATGATTACATCACGTGCACAGCATGTATAGTATTATTTGGTGATATATGTACCTTGTTAATTGTAATTCAGGCAAGCCATTGCCCTTGCGCTGTCCAGACACATTTTCCCCATTAAAGTAACCAGAAGAATAACGGTGATTTCTAATCTGAATAATTATTCAGAGAGGCTAACATTGGTGGGAGGATAGCGAGACAATGCGCCTGTTAATCTTCAGCCCACAAATGTACTTAGCAGAGGCATTTGTTCTTTTATTTTTCCTAAAGTTCGTGGTTCGAAGCTACAAGACGGTTCTTAGACCAGACCAGTCTGAAGTAAGAATCTTTGCCACTATCTTGTGATTCAAGAAAACTGGGTTCACCACCAAAGACTTCTCCAGAACGAAACATCAAAATAAATGGAACAATTTTTTTAAAAAGTCAACAGATTTAATTATGTCAGCACATTATTAACATCAAAGGGGCGATGCATCTCAGAGGTGAACAGCAGAATATCCCAAGCAAAGGTGGTATTCCATTAAATTAAAATAATTATGCAATAAATCTGTGTTAATAGAAGTAACAGCTATGCTACGAACTCCCGAAGGAAAGCGAAAGAGAGGCTGACCAAAAACAACCAGGCGGAGAACTGTGGAAGCCAAGATGCAAAGGGTGAACAAAAGTTGGGGTACTGTACGAAGGATGGCAGCCGACCGAACAAGGTGGAATTAATTTGTTGCTGCCCTACAAGACGCCACCAGGCGTGATGGCCACTGACTGCTTTGATGGTCGGCGGCTATGGATCAAAGAAGAAGAATGAGTTCTCATATACATAAATAAAAATTATCTGTTAATCTAATTTCCTCAACGCATGTAGACAAGTTTAATTCATACTGGTTGTAGATGTGAACTTTATTATGATGCTAAAGTTAACTTTATTTTTATGTGACTGTATTTTAAACCTATATATATACTACATTTTTTAACAAATAAATAGAAATATGTTTTCTTACAATGTAACTTACAAATTACATTTCATTAATTCATTTACAAATGAAAGTCAATTAAATAAATGTTGCTATCACCAAATAGCACTCCTTGCTATCCACGGCTGTTTGTACCCTATACCAGAGCGCTCTTTTAGTTTCGGTGACCGGAATTCTGACACCGGATATAAAATTTTCATATGCACCGTAAACGACTACTGAGGGTTTTGGCGGGGAAAATCAGCTGATGTGTGTGTAAAATATAAATCATTACACACTTGTTCTGGATAAACACAGCGCTAAAGTTCTTTTAGGTACTATAACTTTGTTCTGTGTTCTATTTTTAATTGCATTTTTATTTGATTGAAATTATATTTGACGGAGTTACAGACTTTTGAAAACAGCGTCATCATTTGAGGAAATTCATAACAGAAGTAATCTTTTTATTAATGTAATATCTAAAAATCGGCCCATTCGTATGAGTTTATAATTATAAAGACTTCTCGAAGGGAAGCTAAAGATTATTTCCATATACTTATTTTTTTGGTTTCATATCTTGAGAATGTGTGGTAGTCAGTTTTGTGAGTTTGGCATTACAAGAACAAGCATATTGTCACCAGATTTTATAACATTTAAATCACTGCAAACGCATTCCTGATACTCGCAAATCTTAAATAAGGTTGTAAAAAAAGAACTTTTTGTAAAGCACCATCTGTTTTTGCATTTTCATTCATTTATAATGATACTTAACTAGACGTATATGAGCGTCAGAAAACATGTAAAGCTATAGATAGATTACTTCCACATACTTTGATCTATCTTTCAAGTTTTGTTAATCTTGCATTTATAATATGAATGTCTTTTTTTTTAAATTGTGTGTGAGATAAGGACTGTTCCATTAGTGTTCTTTGGTAGACAATCCTGTGCACACGACGGCTGCCAAAGAATTCTAAGTAACTGTTTGTATATCTTCTTTCATTCACAGATAAAGCATTCTACAGCCTTGTGTTAGACTTGATACTCCCAAATATTCCATTATCTTTATACATACACAAGTAAACTATACTACATAACAATGAAATGGAACATACTTTTTTGCATCATATGAATTGTGCCAGTGCACTGTGCAGAGCCTGTGGCAAGAGAGCTTAAACTTCCAAAACAAAAAGTTCAAATCATAAAGCACTAAACTGTTCTAATTACGTTAATGATCTGTTTTTTGTGTTTGGAATTAACGTATCAGATGATAAACCCACAGAGCATTCGACTATATTTTGTAAGAAGTGTTACTTACGAATACAAAACTCAAAAAGGAGGCATAATGAGAAGTGTCTTGAAACAGCCAAGTTACTATCGGAAAACAGTCAGCACATCTGGAAAGACTAAGACCATAATTTAACTATAAGTGAATGTCAACTGTGCAATTATTTTGCAAAGACATCTTTTGGTGTTTTAAAAACAAAAAGCTGCTCTATCCCCTGTGATGTTCTTTCTGACCCCTCCATGTCTAGTCAGTCAGTTAGCTGTAGTCAGTCAGTTAGCTGTAGTCAGTCAGTTAGTTGTAGTCAGTCAGTTAGCTGTAGTCAGGATAGCTCTGTACAGCTGGAGGTTGATGTGCCTGCTAACACTAGTGATGATATGGTTCAGCTGGAGGTTGATGAGTCATCTCACATTAAAGGCGATACCATTATTCATTTGGAGGTGGATAACACTACTCACCCTAGCATGCCAGTTTTTGTTGCCACATCTACACCTACCAAGTCAGTTATACATACGACAAGTACATCCACCTCGCCTGTCTTCAAAAGCGACATCACAGTACAACAGTTACTTGCTAAGCCACCCTCACAACCACTAGCACAAGAGGAAGAAACCCTATTTACATCCATTGTTAGAAAAAAACTAGAAACAGCAAAAAATAATATCATAAAATGCAAAACCAGAGGACAGCCTATTGTACTACAAAAACTAATTAAACATAGAAGAGAAACATCAGTCACCAGAACGCCAACAAAATGTAAGCGATCTCAATTTCTCCACACTGTTAGAAAACATATTGCTGGAATATCAACTGACCCACTAGACCTGCAGCAGGAAAATGAACTACAACGCTGTTCAGAAACGTCACATCAGGAAATTTGCAATTTGAAAGTAGAGTTAGAATATCCAAAGAATTAGCAATAGCCATGAAGGAAACAGTAGGTCTTACGTGGGCACAGGAGAGAAAACAGAGAATTTTGAAAGACGCGCCTGCGGTATTAAAAATATAACTTCACAATTAAAATTTATAATGGAAACTCATTTGTTACAAATTTCTCCATCTGTGAATGTACAGATCCCTCCTACAAAAAAAGGAAGCGTGAATGATAATTGAGCGAAATTTTGGGGCTAGAGCAAATTATGGCAGTTGTTGCGTGAGAGTGACAGAATTAACAGAGTGTGGAAATCATTTAATAGGTGTATGTTTTTTTTATTAAATTGAACATTTCGTTTTACTAATGACCATACTCATTTTTACATGACCATCGTGATGTATTATTGAGATAATTGTTAGCTCTCATGTTTTGGGGACAATTGGGTGTTATTTTAAGGTAATAAATGTGGACTTGCAATTTAATGTTTCAATAATTAATGTTTGACGCATGAAACCAAAACAAAACTATGATATCAATTTTCTGCAGGTTTTCTACTTTTGATTTCTGTAATTTGTTATGCATGTTGATTGTGACCGTTTTAGTGTAAATTGCATTAGAAACAAACCATAACAAAATATTAAAAAAACGTAAATTTTACACTATTTCAGACTATTATATCTTCTGTTTTAATTGTGATAAAATGTTTGTTCTTGTTCTAAAATTTACTCTAACATTTCTAGTCTAGCTTTACGCAAAATTAAAGCCGGTATTTATAATAATAAAGTAGCCTAAAAGTATTAATTAAGCCCTATCAGTAAACACCGCCACATTTTTTTCTCGTTAGGAAGTTGACCACGTGACCTCTGTCATGATAGCTATAAATAGCACGGTCAGAGAAAACTAAAAGATCGCTCGCAAAAAGCCGTGTATCAAGCTATTAAATCTTTGTCCCTTGCCAGTATGCGTTGTTACAGACAGGAATTATGCATATAATGTAAACTTGTTTGACTGTCATTAAGAAATAAACAAATATAGGTAAATATAGGAAGTCTAGCCTGCGGTCACATGTAAGACAGAATTTATCTGTATTTGTATTTACTACTAAACAGGTCCTGGGTTTCCGTCTTTAATTATGCCATTAAGAAAATAGTATTTAACTCTTAGAGGCCGGAACGACGCTACCAACGTACATCCGCAAAACCCATAGAAGCCAAAACGACGATGGGAACGTCGTTTTTGTGTTCCGTGAAATGTGTTCGTATTTTCATAATTTGGTATTTTAACATAACGGAAGTTACTCTTTTTTTATTCAGAAGAGCGCTATCTTTGAGTTGTGATTCGGAAACACGCTTGTTCTAGCTAATTTCACTGTGAAAAAAACGGTAAATCTGTCAGCTTTCGATCGGCGATTATTGTTGTTTATACAGACAATGTCTAGCGAACCAACCACATCATGTTTATCAAAACAGTTGAAAAAAAATTAAATTAAAAAAAAAAAAAAAAAAAACACACACCCACACAAATAGTAAAACGTCTTCAAAACGTAGGTCTTTTTTATCTGTAGAAAAAGCTAGGGAACTGTGCATCTTTGTCGAGTTTATTTAGAATGATGATTTCGAAAATGAAAATGATTATTTCGAATTTGAACTTAACGAAGAAGCTAGTTCTAATGAGGAGGGGGCGTGGTCACAGCCAGGCCCTAGTGCTACAAAACGACAAAAAGTTTTGACCAAATCATCGACAAAAAGGGGGAAAAGCATTAGTACCAAGGAGCAACAAGGGGCAATTAGTAATGAATTGATTTCAGTACCAAACATCAGTATTACTGAGACCCAAAACGCATTCAGATGTCTTCCCAAATATGGTCGCAAACCAGGAGTACACGATGACTTAGGTCTTAGTGAGGCATCAACTCCTTTTGACTGCTATAGGACATTGTTTACTGATGACATTAACAAAACATCACAGAAAGCTGAAACTTGTAATTAATATTCATATATGGATTAGTGTTATTTAAAAAAAAACCAATGAGCACTTTGGATAATATTTTAGTCTTTATGCATGTGTTGGTGGGTACATTTTTCATTCACTAAAATGAATTTTTTAAAAAAATTGTTTACATTATTACTGATAATTGAATATAATATGAAGAATAGCACTTAAAAGCCCCAATATTATAATTCTAAATATATTTATCTTTACTGTGAAACATAATTTGTGTGTCTTTTGTTGTGTAATATCAACACAATATATGATTTAATTTAAAAGTTCACGCGGCCTTGAATATCTTCTTTTATATTTTAATGATGATGGTACAGTTTGCTGGATGGTCTGTAAAACATTAACAAAATATCACAGAAAGCTAAAACTTGTAATTAATATTCATATATGGATTAGTGTTATCTAAAAAAAACCATGGAACACTTTGGATAATATTTTAGTCTTTATGCATGTGTTGGTGGGTACATTTTTCATTCACTAAAATGAATTAAAAAAAAAATTGTTTACATTATTACTGATATTTGAATATAATATGAAGAATAGCACTTAAAAGCCCCAATATTATAATTCTAAATATATTTATCTTTACTGTGAAACATAATTTGTGTGTCTTTTGTTGTGTAATATCAACACAATATATGATTTAATTTAAAAGTTCACGCGGCCTTGAATATCTTCTTTTATATTTTAATGATGATGGTACGGTTTGCTGGATGGTCTGTAAAACATTAACAAAATATCACAGGAAGCTGACACTTGTAAATAATATTCATAAGTGGATTAATGTTATTCTAAAAGATGCTGGAGCACTCTGGATAAGGTTTCAGTTTTTATGCATCGGTTGGTGAGTACATTTTTCATTCACTAAAATGAGTTTTTATTAAAAAGTAGTCTATAAAATATGTAGAATATCACTAACATCCTTCATATTCTAATTCTACATTCATTTATCTTTACTGTGATGTATAATGTGTGTGTCTTTGTTGTATAAAAACAATACAATGTATGATTTAATTTAAAAGCTTCACGCGGCCTCTAATGTCCTTTTTCTTTCCAAATGTCTATAATGTTTATATGGTTCACTGGATGGTCTGTAAAACATTAACTAAATATCACAGGAAGCTGACACTTGTAAATAATATTCATATATGGATTAGTGATATTTTAAAAGACCCTAGAGCACTCTGGATAATATTTCAGTCTATTGCATGGGTTGGTAAATACATTTTTAATAGACTAAAATTATTTTTTTTCTTGAAAGTGGTCTATATTATTACTCATCACTGATTACTATATGTGGAATTTCACTAAAAGTCCTTCATATTCTAACTCTACATTCATTTATCTTTACTGTGATGTATAATATGTGTGTCTTTGTTGTATAATAACAATACAATGTATGATTTAATTTAAAAGCTTCACGCGGCCTCTAATGTCCTTTTTCTTTCCAAATGTCTATAATGTTTATATGGTTCACTGGATGGTCTGTAAAACATTAACAAAATATCACAGGAAGCTGACACTTGTAAATAATATTCATATATGGATTAGTGATATTTTAAAAGATGCTGGAGCTCTCTGGATAATATTTCAGTGTTTATGCATGGGTTGGTGAGTACATTTTTCATTCACTAAAATGAGTCTTTTCTTGAAAGTGGTCTATATTATGACTCATAACTGAATACTATATGTAGAATATCACTAAAAATCTTTCATATTCTAATTCTACATTCATTTATCTTTACTGTGATGTATAATATGTGTGTCTTTGTTGTGTAATAACTCAGTAACTTTGGAATTTTTAAAGGTACTGCTTTAAGATACAAAAATAATTCTGGCAAAACTGATGAAAAAATTCCGGCCTGCAAGAGTTAAGAATGTAGAACTCTAACCACAACAAACAATTTTAAAAAAAACTATAATTTCTATCCACGTTATACACACTTCATACATCTTACCTTCAAGCCTGTACACTGCCCAAATTTTACTTTTAGAATGAAGCTGCATATCTGTAACACCAACAAATAGGCTGTGTAAGAGAACTATGTTCATATCAACAATAGATTACTAATCACAATTATTGCTAACCAGCTTTTTACAAATAGCTGTAGGAAGAACTGATATGTGATCAAAATTTCATGCACCTAAAGAAATATTAACTAAGCAATTTTAAAATGCCCAGAAAGACTAATGTTAACAGTAAGAGCACTGGAAGTTAACTCTGAATATCAATTTTTTTTTTTTTTACAACTGACAAAAGAAAGAACATTTTACGTAAAATAAGAAATAATTAACAACTTACAGCCAAGATCACAAACACTGATATAAAATTATTATTCTTACAACATGACACCAGAACCATAAAGATGACATGTTATTAACTCTCTGACTCCATAATTATTTTCCACCCTGTGCCGTAATTATTTTTTTGAAGAATTCTAAACAGTGAAGTGTACTGTCTTTTAGTGTAAATTTTATGTTAATCTTTTCTGTCTTCTTCTTCTTCCATCCTTAGCCACCAACCGACAAAGCAGTCAGTGGCCAGTACGCCTAGTGGCGTCTTAGGGCAACAGCAAATTGATTTCTTTGCCGCTGTAGCCCATCATGCCTTATGGCATCTTTAGGGCAGCGACAAATCAATCGATTTGCCATTGTTTCCGTAATCAAATTGACTAGCAAACAGGTGATCAGCCCGTTGGAAATCTTTTCTGTGAACATGTACTTATTATATACCAAACTGTAGGGAAATAGATAGAGAATTGTAATATATAATGTCTTTGGCAGTATTAACAAAAGTATGTTCGGTATACTTAAAACATTTTGAATGTAAAATTGAAAAAACACTAAACAGTTAAATGTAGAATACAAGCTTACCAAAGACAAATTACTGTTGTAGAAAATAAAACGTTCTTTTTAGTCTTCAAACATCAAGGTAATCCATTTGCAAAGTGAAAAAACATTGCTTATGGCCACAGTTAGTACATTTAGTGTTATTCACACCAGTTTTTACTGTGGTCCCTTATAAGAAAAAAATAAATTATGCAATCTTGCATACGTAATTTTCAAACAAATAAAGAAGAATAACATCATATAAAAACTTGTTACATCTGTTTAATGTTTTAATAGTATCCCTAGCTTCATCTTCTACCTAGGACTAGTGATTAGATGTAACGGTAGATCTAGTTTTGTTTCTTTTCAATAGGCCAGAATAAGACTACGCCCACTCATCAACTAAATCTAATGTGTATGGCTTTTCTGCACCGATTCAGTTTTTTGACAACAAACTGTGACTACCAAACAATCATCATCAATGTCAGCAATGTTTCTAAGTAGTTTGACACAATTATTCGCTTAGGAGACTTAGAAAATGTAAATATAAAGCGTGATATATTTCTGTAGCAGTAACAAACAAAAAACGCAAATCGTCACACAAATTGTGATAATAACATCAAAACAAGCACACGTGCTGCTTAACTACACTAAAATTTGTTGTTTAAATAGTAGCAGAAGTCATTCTACGAGTTTTAAAATATGAACTGCATTAAACGGATGATTTAGGGGGTTTATTCGTGATAAACTAAAAATAACGCTCTGACCATTTCGTGGGCACAGCACATTGCATTAAGCAATGCTGTGAGCATTGGTCAGGAGTCAAAGAGTTAAGAGTCTTACTGGACAAAAGAAGAATTATCTTACAGAAAGCTATGCAGTAACACAGTGAGAGACATGAAGGCACTGGACATCAAATCCAGCAACCTAGGAGGATGAAACTGCTGATCGCACCAAGTGGCGATGCTCCCTATGGCGCCACCTCAGGCTTGGTGAAAAGAAGCTCTTACAACAAACAGAAGAGAAAAGAACATGTGGCAAAAAATCAGCTGAGGACTACAACCTCAACGGCACATAATTCTCACAGTCGTTTATGACTGAAGAAGGCTACTACAAATACAGAAAAAATATTTAGGTAGCTGTGCGTGAGATGAAAAGCATTAAAATAAAAAAAGAATGAAAAAGAAATAAATATGATCTTTCCGGATTATCATTCTCCTCTCCCCACCACTCAAAAGAAAAAATTCAGACTTGAGACATACATTAATGATTAAGGTATTCTGTTTAAGTGCCAAGTTTCTTGTGTGACTATTCCACAAGCTAACACTCATCTCATCATCATGTAGCATGTCCTTTGCAGAAAGTCGCTCTCATCACAGCCCGCCTAAAAGACTCTCGATCTCTAGCCAGCCCTCCTGCCTCCTCCATTGTCATGTTCAAGGTGTCTTCAATGTCCTGTGTCCACCGTCGTCTTGGTCGGCCCCTGCCATCTCATCTATCTGTTTTTAATAAACTACTATTCAGCTTCTAGTATTGTACCAAGAATGTCAAGGCCAAGAAGGAGCAACAAAAAATAAAGAGAACACACTGAAAAAGCCTGGGCACAGTGAAATATCATGTACATAATGAAACGGTCTTTTTTTTTTTCTTAAAGGCTTTATATTACATGTTTTACTACAATTAATGTGCAAGAAAATTTAAATCTTTTTGAACATCTGCTTTTTTTTTTTTTAACACCTTGCACGTTATACAAGGTGTAACTAAACACAGAGGTGTGGATGAACTAGCAATCATGTCACGTAAACAATCTGCTACATAAACCACTACTGGAAGACTACATGACACACTTTGGCACAGGATTCTTTCACAGACACCAAATGCAGTTTGTGGCCATGCTCTAATAGAAGCACAAACGTGATAAGAAATACTTCCATTTTGTCTTTATTCCCCTATGTATTAAAATATTTGATGGGATGTAGTCAGATAACGGTAGTTGTTACTTACAGACCAGTTCCAGATCTCCAACAATTTCATCATGGAGTTCATTTTTCTGTAAGAGATATATCAACACATAATCCCTATAAACGTGAATATCAATATATATATATATATATATATATATATATATATATATATATATATATATATATATATATATATATATATATATATATATATAATTGTCTGTCTCTTTAAAATGTGTTAAAGGAAATTAAAATTGTACATGTTCATGAAATATAAATTTTTAAAGTGTGTACACAAAATTTTGAAACACACTGGTATTCACAGCATCAAATAGCCTTGTGTCTCAGCTTTAACTTGTCAATGATAGGTGAGTTTTTAAACTACATGTTGTTGCTGTTGTTATTGATCCAGCGACGCTTGGGCTCTCGCCCTTCAGCCAAATGCCATATAGACCTAGTGACATCTGCATGTTTTCACACGTTTTGTTTCTCCGTACAAGATGTTCCACTTATCTGGAAGGATCATTTTGTTAACATCATCAAGTGCTTGGCACTCAAAGAGATGGTGGTCAACAGTTTCGTAGAGGTAGTTACATAGCTGGCCCTCTGGAGAGTGTTGTTGTTGGATTCTGTTCAAGTGACTGTTGAGTGGTATGTGTTGTGTTCTGAGCCGAAAAATAGTGCTCTGATCCCTCCTTGTAAGATGGCCAATGTTGTCATTAGGATCAGGACTGGCCATATGTTTGTAAATCTCTCTCCTGGTGTTTCCCATGGCCCATTTGTTCAGCCAAGTTTCTTTGTTGTTCATATAAGTTATTTGGCTTTTTGGAGAATTGTTGCAGTGAGTGGTTGTTCTTGTCTTGTTCCTTTCTTTGCTAATCTGTCTGCTCTGTCATTACCTGGTGTATTTGAGTGACCAGGGATCCACTGCATAAATATTCTGATGCCATATGAAGTGATAAGCTGATCATCCAGGATTAATTTGGCTAATTCAGTTCTACAATGTCCACTGCCTTCCAAAGCTTGAATGGCAGACACTGAGTCAGTAAAAATGACGATGTTTTGAGCCTTTGAGGGAAAGGCATCGAATACAGTCTTCAGATGGTATACGGCTGTTTCCAGTGCAATGATTTCAGCTTCGAATTTGGAGCAAAACTCCCCGCATGCATTAAACAGCTCGTTGGAGGATCCATATGGATAACATATGTAGACTACATAACCTGCTTTGATGGTGGCCTTAATTGCAGATATGTCAATGGTTCGTTGTGATGTACTCATAAGACTGACTGGGTCGGAGTGTTTGGGTGTTCCATCTACTAATTTTATTTGTACTTCTGATGTTTTTAAGTGAGTAAAAAGGATCCCATTACACGCCTATTCCATTACATGCCTAATGAGGCATATTGGGAATATGGTGTTAGGCCCATATTTTCTTGACCACCAGCACACTAGGGGTGATGTGGTCAGCATCATGTTGGCCGCCTTAACCATCCCAGGGTTGTTCTGGTACCCAATTCATGAGGCTGGGTCGACCCCGGAGCCATTTGCGGTCTAATAAATCCCACCTCAACTGGGGATCGAACCATGGACCACCAAGCTAGGAAGCCAGTGCACTAACCACTGCGCTACTGCGACTGCCTTTTTAAGTGAGTCTGCGGTGGTAAATTCTGTACTACTTTCTGTATATCTTGCTTTCTTTCTGGGAGGTGGTATCTATCCTAAATTTCATGGACATGGTGTAAGACTGACTTGTGTTTTATTCTTTGCTTGTGTTCCCAGTTTTCTACAAGGCGTCTATTGGGGTGGTTTTGGTTTACTTTAAACTACATATAGGGTAAAAGTTTATGACAGTAGAACAAAGTCTTCCATGTTGCCTGACTGGACATCCATATTTATATTACAGTTAGCCTAAACTGGTTGAAATGAAGCACAGTAGGTCGACTTTTTGGATAGGGCCTTATAAAAAAGAATTCAGAGAAGCCGTATAAAGGGGTAAGGGTTAGGTTTAGGTATCCTAACAACATTAGCGACTTACTGGGATTACATCAAATAAGACGGCCCACTGTGCTTCATTTCAACCATGTTTCGAGCAGCCAGCCTTAACCCAACACCAATGCATGGAAGCGTAGCTGGAGTCATCCTTATGTGACCACCATCTAAGTACAATGCTACAATATTCAAATGTCAAAGTGAACCTGTCCGTGAGGCTAATTACATCCTCACTGACTCTTGAAATCATCCATACACTTCCAGGGATTCCCCCTGTGGTGATACATGTTTAAATCCCAGATTTGCACACTAAGCTTGGAGGAGTCACTTGAGCCCCAGATGTAAGTCTGGCTTTTTAACCTGGTTGGCTGCATGCAGGAGGATCTCACTGTGGACCCATGATGAGCAGGGGGAAACTGAGAAGTGGCTCTGTGTAGGTCGTGACAATTCATTGGCAGAGCCAAAAACCAGAGCACATCATTTTAGCTCTGCATATTTAAAGAACTCCCTTGGATGGTGGGGAATGCACAGTATGCCACTTGGTACTGGCTACAAAAGAGCGAGGAGCTCAGCAGTTCTAGTTAAACAACCCAGCACCAACCCTGTTTCGAGCTTTGTCAAAATTAATAACGGCCGACAAATAATGAGGCCGTTTTAAATATAAAAAAACAAAACAAAACACACAAAAATTCCAACCTGTAGTGGAAACACCCCATGTTTGGCCAATATGGCAGCCCCAAGTCTACAGTCCATCACGCATAATTCTGTATAAACATTTTTCATGTGCATGACTATTTTTTATTCATTCATCAGATCTTTCTTCTTGTTTTAATTTTTCGTTTTATTTTACACTGCACAAAAAGGAATCGCTTTGATGCAGTTTCTTTCCTCGCTGCTATCGTAATGTTAAGCTGATGGTGGAAAAAAATCAATCCTCCTGTCATAAAGTGCTTATACACTACATAAATAAAATAGGCAATCACACTGATACCTTGACAAGCTGAATAAGTTGTTCCGCTACTTGACGCTTTGATCCACTAAATACTTGGTCATTTAAGTCTGCACTACTCAATCGGCCCCAGCGTGCTAAAGTTTCGCGCAGAGACGAGACTCTACATCTCGAAACAACTGATATTATTATCTCGCGATGCAAATCCATTGTCACATTTCATTGAACGCAAGAACCATGGCGTCTTGCAAAGTCCCGCTTTTGTTTACAGTTATAAATAAAAGTTTACTTCCGCCTTTTTTTTAGGGTTCGAGGTTCTGCACGCATTCGAGTTGCTATTTTACATCATTTGCTTCATCCAGAAAACGAATGTGTGCGTAGTAATCGATTACTAAGTGGATGGAGACAGCGTTGCCACTCCTAGGTGGATTCATTGGTCCCGTATAGGTGTCATTTTCCTTCATTAGTTGAACACCACCTAGATCACCTTTCGGTTTTCGCCAACAGTAGCCCCAAAATAGTCCAAAAACCACATAAAGTAGCCCAAAATTCAAAATCTATGCAGGGCCGGATTTAGCTAATACGTGCCTCTAAGTTTTTTGGTATTTAGACCCCTTTCACCTTTTTAGCTTATGCACGGCCCCCAAGAGCTCCAGACCCCTAGGCTTCACCCTACTTAGCCTACTGGATAATCCGGCCCTGAATCTAGGTGTATCTAGGTGTTATTTAAGGTACCATCTAAGTTTTTTTTCTCCAAAATTCAGGGTGGCAACACTGGACGGAGATAATCACTAATTCGAACGTCTATATCTCTTGTCCTTGTCAATTGTTTGTAACTGGCTGACGAAAGGTGAAATCCGAAACGTCACGTGTTTCCTGTGTGTCGTGAATTTGTAAAACTGGTTCCATACCATGTTATTTTTTTTATTTAAAATATTAATAACATGATATTTCTGCCACATTTGATAGACCCACATTTTCGGTGGAGATCCATTGGCAGACCTTCGATGCCAAGTGTAATATAATACATTAAAATACGAAACTACACATGTACGAGCATTAGGAAATAAAGTTGAATGGCGGCAAACTGATCAAGCGTTACTGTGTGCATTGTGAAACATGTGTGTGGTGTGTGTGTGTGTGTGAAGAGGGCGTAGTAAAGCTTATATACATACATAGTCTGCAGCAGTGCAGACTGGCTGAGCGAGCACGGATCGAAATGGGAAGGCAAACCCGGTCCTTAAAAAATGCCGTGCAGAAGTCGGATGTGTCGACCGAAAGGTGCAGATATCACAGCTTAGGCGCAAACAGACACAACGCAACCACCGTTCTTTTCAGGACGAACGAGGAAGAAGAAGAAGAATATACATACATAATAACATTACACCAAGATGCCAGCTGATCTTAATATCAACAGGGGCTTCTCTTTCCGTATCACTCACTACTGCGACAAGAGCTTTTTTAAAAGATAGTACGGTACCATAGCAGATACTGCCGGATGGGAATGAAGTGTCAGGGAATTCCCTATACCAGATCTCAGTTTTATGAGGCCAGGTGACTAGTTCCCTTCTTCTTTCTCTTCTCCAGGAAAGACTGACAGAAAAGAGATAGAGAATGACAAAAAGAGAAGATGCTGGACAGTCTGACATCATGGAATGGAAAGAAGTCAGCAACAGAATTGTTAAACACTACTTGAGATAGCAAGTTATGCAGAGACATGATCACCTGCTCCACCAGGCTTTACTTGAAGAGTATTTGTCATCGACAAATTCATGCCAAACCTACCTGTGCTATGCAATTCTTCCAAGGCCTCTCCATATCCATTTCATATCTGTTCCCAATTCTCTTCTCCGAGTGTTTTACTGTCCTCATTTACCAGACATACCCTGGGCAAGTTAACCCACGCACCCAAGATGATTCTCCCTCCCCCCTTTCCCCCCCCCCCCCACCTCAAACATAATAAGTATGACGAATCTACCATCATCTTCATCAGAGGAAATATCTTGGCGGTTTCGGGAATATGAAGTTGATGCGATAGACACACCAGAAGCTGAAGGCTGGGACTCAGGCGTAGATACTGTACATGTACTTGTAGAGGTGTGCTCGGAAGCCAGTTTCTTAAACATGTCCTGGAAACTAAGTTGCTTTATATATTTTGATCTTTCTTTTAATATGCAATTCTTGAACTTCATTTTTTTTTTTTTAAACTTATGTGATGCTCTTAAAAAAACACTTTTCTGTTTCACGTTATTTAAAACTTCGTGAATCCTTTTGGCAGCCTTGCCAACAAAAGGCTTTCCTGTTGGTATTTTTCACACAGTGACAATGAGTATATGTGAACAGGCCTGGCAAAAAATAAGCACAAAAAGTGTGAGAACAAATCACGGGAATACAACCATCACGATTGACTGGTGTTGAAAACAGTCGCATATTATTGGCGCCCACATAAACCAGAAGAATTAATTTGCGCGTATTTAAAGTATTACATTTTGTCGGTTTGCGGTCAGACAACGAGATTAATGGAATTGCCGCAGAGCGTACAATATTTGACTTTTCCAATTCATACCAAGAAGTCAATTACCAGTTTAATTAGATTAGCGTTATAGCAGCATATTGTGGATATGAATGTTCTTTTTAAACAATACATTTAATAAACAGAAACGGGTATATTTACAAGTGCATAGTCGCCGTACGGACTGAGATATTTTAAATAGTAACTACTTATTTATTCAGGTTTGTGTTGTTCTCTGGAAAAGATACAGAAAGAAAAAAACTACTGCACCGTCAGGAATGTCGCACAAGGCGACTAACATGAGGGTTGTGCATGGGTCTAGCAACCTCATCGTGTAAAACTATCTTCCACTGAAACCACTGCTGCAGGAATATGTGAATGCTTGGTGCAAGCTTCGTGCACGAGGACCAGCTACAGTAGTGACTTCATGCTCCGTAAGGAGCGCAAATAAAAATTGTGATGATGGCGATTATTCCTCCAGCCAAATAAAACAGAGTGAGTCTAATATGTGTATTTGTCGCTAAACTTAATTAATTCTTTTAATTTTTCTGCTATTCTGATGCTACACACCTCTTTACCAGTATTCATCCGGTCATTATCTTGTTTGTTCGCCTACCGATATTAATTTATCCTCGGAAGGGAACACCTCGTCAACCCACACTTTTTTGACACTTTATCCTATGTTTGTGGACAGTCAAAGATTAGCCACGTGGGACAATACGATTAAATCAACATTTGGTTTGCCGAGTGTCGCCAGTTTTATTGTTTAGATAAACGAGCTATTGGTTGATAACACTGACAAACAACATTTTTCTTTCTTATATAAGAATAAGTGTTCTTAGGTCAGTTTCTTGCGCTGATTTCAAATCTGAAATCCGTTTATCTCTATCACGTCGGGTTCTTAAGATATTTGTGAATAAATATATTTTTGGGAAACCGTTATTTGCTCCGTTTCATTTTTACTATATAACTTATTAAAAATTAATAAAAAGCAACATAATTCTACTTTTTATACTGCTAAAAGATGCATGTCATATGTTACGCGATTTTTCAAATAGTTACTGTATTTTGAAATAATTCTGAGCAAAATATGGCTTCTAGAAGTTGTAGAAATTCGGCTGATCTGTTCTGTTACGTGTGCGGATATTTTACCGATCGTGTTGACCAGAAAAACTTTACACCATTACTAAAGAAAGCATATGAACTTTATTTCGATTCGAAAGTTGATGATGCAAATAAATCTTGGAAGCCAAATGCAGTTTGTTCGATACATTGGCAGGTTGGTTACGAAAATCGCCGAAGCATAAGTCGATGCCTTTTGGAGTGCCAGTAATATGGCGTGAACATACAAATCACACTACTGATTGTTACTTCTGCTTGACAAATATCCATGGTTTCACTTTTAAAACTAGAAAGTCTGTGGTTTATTCAAATATTGAATTGGTTTCGAAACCAGTGCCTCATGATCCAATCACGTGTCCGATCCAAGTACCACCAGAACATAATCCGTTGGACGTGAATGAACCATCAGAAAGTGATAGTTTACCTGCTTTAGAAACTAATTCTGACTCCGATTACATACCGGTGAATGATTCTTCTTCTTCCGTCCTTAGCCACCGACCGTCAACGCAGTCAGTGGCCATTACGCCTAGTGGCGTCTTAGGGCAACAGCAGATAGGTTTTCTTTGCCATTGTTTCCCATCACGCCTATTGGCGTCTTTAGGGCAACGGCAAATCAATCCATTTGCTGTTGTTTCCGTAATCGAAGTGACTGGCAAACGGGTGATCAGCCCGTTGGTAGGTGAATGATGGTGTTTACTTAATTAACCATTCAGGACTTTCAGATCTAATACGTGATCTCGCTCTTACCAAAGGACAAGCGGAATTACTCGGTTCGCGACTCAAAGAATGGAATCTTTTAGCGCCCAATACTCCGATATCTAAATTTCGTCATAGACACAGAGAACTTGTTCAAAACTTTGAGATGGATGATGACATTTGCTATTGCAAAGATGTAAACGGTCATGAGCACATAGTCAACGAATGGCGATTTTTCATCGATTCTTCCAAGACTAGTCTAAAAGCCGTGTTATTGCATAACAGAAATTTATTTTCATCAATTCCAGTCGCCTACTCTGTTCATATGAAAGAAACTTATGACAATATGGCTATACGTTTGGAAAAAATAAAGTACAATGACTACCAATGGCGGATTTGTGGAGACCTA
The DNA here is from genome assembly GCA_024509875.1 of Oreohelix idahoensis. Classification (NCBI taxonomy): domain Eukaryota; kingdom Metazoa; phylum Mollusca; class Gastropoda; order Stylommatophora; family Oreohelicidae; genus Oreohelix; species Oreohelix idahoensis. The sequence goes on along the minus strand of JAMPIV010006580.1, from coordinate 264,018 downwards.
AGGTCATTGCAATTCTCACGGGCATGCAGACTGGGTATACTAAATTTTGTTGCTTCCGATGTGAATGGGACAGCCGCAACAGACAGGAACATTATGCAAGAAAGGTGTGGCCTATCCGGGATCGTATGCAGCTCGGGTATAAAAATGTAATACACGAGCCATTAGTTAACAAAGACAGCTTCATTTTACCACTGTTACATATAAAGTTGGGGCTCATGAAGAATTTTGTAAAAGCGTTAGATAAAACGAGCAAAGCTTTCACTTATCTTCGAGAAAAGTTTCCGCAAGTTAGCGATGCAAAGATAAAGGAAGGTATCTTTGTAGGACCTCAGATTAGGAAAGTTATTGCAGACAAACAATTCGAGAACTTGTTACATGGTAGTGAACTTCGCGCATGGATGGCATTCAAATCGATCGTCGATAACTTTCTGGGAAATCACAAATCTGTTGACTATGTTGCATATTGTTAAGCAGTGCATAGATGCATACAGAATTATAGGCTGTAACATGTCCCTCAAAATCCATTTGCTCGATTCGCATCTTGACTTTTTCCCTGACAACCTTGGCGAAGTCAGCGATGAACATGGAGAACGATTCCATCAAGATATCGCCGTAATGGAGTCACGTTTTCAAGGACGGTGGAGTGTGACCATGCTTGCCGATTATTGTTGGATGCTTCATCGCGATGTACCACATGCCATTCACCGACGAAAGTCGACTGCAAAGAAATTCAAGCCTACATAACTGTTATACTTCTTGTACGAATGATGTTGTAATACTGTATGCGTTGTTAAAAAACTTCAATTGCGTTTTTCTAGAGATCCCGACCTGATAGAGAAAAACGGTTTGCAGATTTAAAAACAGCGCATTAAAATTGACCAGAAAAACATAGAAATGTTAGAGAAAGAAAAAAAAAGTTTTTTTTTGTTAGTCAGTGTAAGCGAGTAATCTGATTAAATCCAGCAGTCAAAAGCAACAAAGAAAAAGGTTGTCGATAGTAGAAAACGGTGATTTAAGATAATGAATGTCTACTCGGGCGGGTATGACTTGCGGAAAAATGCAACTTCCAAGTTTATCTTGAAACAACAAACTGGACACCGGACATATCACGTTATGATTTCCTACAGAGGTATCTTACCAATCTTGAAGTATTAGGACAGGCGATATGACATAATGGGTTCGGGCGATGTTAATAACGGTGCAATACATATATGGTCGAGCCAATTATCATGATGAAGGGTAGGGGAAAATGTTTCTAAAATGGGACGCTCTTTCTTGCGATTGGCGTTTAATTGAAAATGAACAAACCTGAATCGCGATTGGTTTTAGCCGATTAAACTCGCAAGGTTACTTTTTCGCGTGGGCGAAAATGTTAACTTTAAAACCTGAGTGTTTTGAAACTTTCCCCACTGCATTTGCCATCTTCGTCAAAGAGACCAAACTAGGAGAGGACAGATAGATTTGCTAGGAATGATTGTAGTCACACGTTAACGTTTATAAGTGGTAAATTTTGATTAGAATTTTGATAATCCTGACCCATAGAAATCTGCCCCTGTGTTAAAAGCTACTAGTTGTAACATAGCAATTGTTATTAGCCAGCGAGGGAAATATTGTATCTTAAACAGCTGCAGGACATTCTATCGCCCATCCTGTGTATCAAAGTCTGGATAATTTAACCCGTTCATATTGGGGTGAGTTGTAACATGTACTTTTTCATATTTTGTATTTGATTTTATATGTATGAATTGCTTATTGATGTAAAGTTGTGTATGAGGCTAGCAACTTTATCATATAAAATAATGTGCCACATAAACCACCACTGCAAGAGCTGGTGACTCGTTCGTGTGGGTTTCCTCATATGGAACCAATAGCAGAGGTAGCCTCAGTCTCTATAGGGAGCTGAGAGGATGATGATGACATCATGGTATATATATATATATATATATATATATATATATATATATATATATATATATATATATATATATATATATATATATATACTGAAGCACATTAAAAACGCACCACTATTATTTATACTGATGCCGAGAAGCTGGAAAAAAAGTGTGGGAATGGATTTTCCCCGTGTTTGTCATGAAGGAGAGAGCGAATGGCTGCTGGAATGGAAAGTGCATGATTCAACCCACGGGTTGTGTACAGACTACATGAAAACAATGAAAGTTACACGTGCAACACGATTCCCAACAGCTATGACCCTGAAAATGTGTACGCGTTGTGGCAGTATATTCGGTATAAAAAGGCCATTGAGACAAAACACCCAGTACATATGCTTGAAATGCCACGACTATCTGAAAACTACCGCCAACGAGCCATTGGTATGTTGGAGACCGGAATGAGCTCGAGGACCATTGCCAGAAGGATGAACTGCCACCACAGCACTATTGTACGTCTCAATGAACGTTACGGAACCACTGGCAGTGCCCGGGATAGAATTCGGAGTGGCCAACCACGAGTTACTACCCCTGCGCATCGTCATATTGTGCTGAGTCACCTAAGGAATCGTTCTCTCCCGGCAAGTCAAACAGCAAGAACAATAGTGGGTAGACGTGGGCAAGTCTCTCGAATGACAGTCATACGACTGTAGTGATTTCTAAATACAATATCTAAATTAATATATAACAGTATAGGGCATAAAGGCAAAGATAAGAAAGTACAAAAGAATTTTCTGTTAGAACGGTTGGTGTCGCCTACGCCTTCAGATTATTATTTGCTAACGAATAGCCGAACAAAACGGTACCCAATTTTTCAAATTCGTCCTTGACATAAACACCCACTTTTCCTAGTTCTAAGAAAATATTTGCCTAAAATGCATTGTGGAACGAGGAGGGGCAAGGATAGATGAAATGCTAATTCGTTTCGCATTGATTTTAAACTAAAAGCCAACTGTAGCACAGTGGCAAGCCTTGCCTTAGGGGTTTCCCCAATACGATGAAAAAGTTAGAAATGTATACACTACGGTCATGGAAACACGTTTAGTTCTTATTATGAATGACCTAAGCTCTCGTATTTAGCTTGAAAGTACATGGAAAAAGAGTGAACGAGAGGTAGTTTAAAAATAAACAACTAACATAGAAAAAAAGATAGAATTTTGAACCAAACCATATAGCCCCTTAAAAATCGTAGATTCGTGTACCTGAAGACTTGCTGACCAAGAATATGTTATTAGTTATCTAAATAGTCCCTTAACTAATCAACTATTGATAAAACCATACATAGAGATCAGAGATACTGTCAGGTCAAGTCATATCTGCTTAGATTGGATCGCATATTTTTTGGGAAAAAAGTAGGTGACAGATAGGCTAGGATAGTACAATGAATCCGATTGGGTGGCATTTGAAGTGAGACGAAATATTATTGGCTGACCTCGGAATAAACATAAATAGCCTAGTAAAGTAGAAAGGTTTGAATGATATTTTTTGAAAGACTATTTACCCTTGTAAAATTAAGAGTGATTGGCCAATTGAATCGATATTGACAGAATAAGCGTTAGGGGGGGGGGGGGGGCCGCCATTACAAAAAAATTTTCACCAGCGATAGATGAGATCAGGCTGTGCTTTCAAATATAATTTCTGGGCAGCCTGGACAACAAAACAGATCGAAACTGTGTCAGTCATCGTCTCTGTGTATTTCATTGAAATAATTGTCGTAAGATTGACATTTATTAATCTGTATTTTATATAAAATTGAATGTGAAATAATAATATATGTCTGGATATGAGTGGGTCTATAGTGAACATAAGGCAAAGCCTAAAGATTGATCAACCATGTGATAGACTGTCAGAGAGGTGTAAAACTACAAGAATATGTATGATTGTCATAAAGGAGCATAACACCTATTCTATTATATGGAAGAGATTACAGCTGGAATTGCAGTGGCGTTGTAACTATTAGGGGAGAGGAATACTGGTGTACATTGTCACATCAAAAGAAAATGGTGGCCTAGGTTTGTATAAGGATATGACCCCTTTTGTTTGTTTGTAATGTACATGTCCTTAAATGTGGACTATTAGTGTATGCTAGATATTAAGAAGGATGCATACCTTCACATTTCAGAGGTCCTGGGTACTGACGTTAATGTGGTACCAAACGCTTGAAAACTGATTGATTCAGGACTCTGCCTGTTTACTGCGAGCCCATGCTAGTGGCCATTGCCTATCAAACAGGGAACAGATTGTCAAAGAAGAAATATTCTACTGCCAAAAAGTGACAGTGAATAAGAAACTGGGACAAATATTAAATACTTCCACAAATATTAAATAGTTCCACAAGTGACGAAATAGAAACAAACATTACAGAAAGGGTATGATTTCAACCAACAACCTAGTGGTACTACCAGTATTACCTTAAAGTAGGAGAACACTACAGACATATATTAGAAAAATATTTTATGTATGGACACAGGATCTATTGTACTATTTGACTGATGTAAATGATTATTGTGATTTCACTTTTAAATTGTCAATCCTGATTCCAAATAAATTAGAATCAGGATAATAAAATTGTAAAAATCATATTTACACAAAATTCAACCACAGTCTTAATTAAGATAGCCTTTTAGAGTGTCGTTTGTATGTTATTGTGGTAGTACTGTGTGCTGTTGTGAATAATAAACTATTTGTTTGTATGTTTGTTGATTATTGTACATTACACTCTACATTCATAACCCTAGACACTACACGAAGTCATTTAATATAATAATATAAATACATTTTGAATGAGATAAAAGGGGTGGTAGCGGAAAGGTACCCTGAAAAGTTCACAATACTATTGGGTAAATTCAGGGACATTCATAGCTCATCTCATTTAATACAAATATACTACATAACAACAATTCATAACATCAAATCCACCCCAACGACGACTCAGAGATACAGGCCTTACTGCAAGACGACCTTATGTTGGGCCAAACTTGACTCACAGACATCGTCAGCAGCACCTGCAATGGGCAGAGCAACATGTCAGATGGACTAGACTGCAGTGGAATGCTGTCCTATTCACAGACGAGAGCAGATTCAACATATCCTTTGCTGATGGACGTATGCGGATTTGACGATGGTGTGGAGAGCGCTTTGCAGATTGCTGTGTTCGTCAGCACAACCGATTTGGAGTAACAGTATTCACATTTGGAAAGGATTCAGTTTTCACCATCGCTTGCCTCTTCACGTCTTCCGTGGAAATGTTAATGCTGTGACATATCGAGATGAGGTTCTGGGTGCATTGGTTGCTCCTGCGTTCACAAATTATCCAGACTTGCAGCTTCTTCAGCAGGATAACGCACGTGCGCACACCGCATGCATTACGCAGCAATGTCTACAGCAGCAGAACATTGTGACGATTGATTGGCCTGCCCTATCACCAGACATGTCCCCTATAGAACATCTGTGGGACGAGCTTGGACGCAGAGTCTACAGGCAAGGTTCTCCAGCTAATCTACAACAGCTCGAAGCTGCTCTTACACGTGAATGGGACTTGATTCCCCGGAATTTCCTTCAGAGACTTGTGCGTTCCACGCGGAGTCACTGCCAAGCGTGTTTGCAAGCACACGGTGGACATACCAGATACTGAGGATAGTGTGAATGAATTTTTTATTGGTTGCATTTTTGGTTTTCTCCCTTGCCTGCACAGAATGCAATGAATTTCATAACAATCAAATGTACAAATTAATGACCAGCATGGATTCATAGGAAAATGAATAAAGATTCCAAATATGTAAACTTGTAAACACTTATATTTACATTTCACACTCTGTTCCTGGATTATACAGGTGGTGCGTTTTTAATGTGCTTCAGTATATATATATTTTTTTCATTTTTATAAATATTTTGATAAGAGTTGTAAATTAATTGTTTTTTAAATGTAGTTGTCAGTTGTGTGTATGTATGTGCGCGCGCGTGCGATAGTATGTGTGTGTGTGTGTGTGTGGGGGGGGGGGGGGGAGAATTTTCAATATGTCTCTCAAGAGAGACTATCTTGTTGGAAAGAATACACCTAGATTATTTGCAGTTATCACCCATTTCACCGATGATACAGTAAAAATAAAAATTTAATTTAATTTTATTATTTGTACGACTGATTATTGTATTGTCATTGGGAATACCCAACTATGCCAAGTGTCAGAGCTATTGCCCATCTGGAAGTCATTGAAAAATTCGATTGCAAGATTTGAAGGTGACAAGAGAGTGACATAAGTTGCAAGTTAAAGAAAAGCCTGTAAAAACAGTGGTATCTCAATCAGGTTTAACAGTTGAACGATAAACTAGAACAGCATTTCTCATCCTCTTTATTCTGGAGAAACCGTTGAAATAATGTTCAGGTCTCAGGAAACCCTTATTGTTGTTGTTATTGTATAACTAAGGCTGCTGAGCTTTTCGCTCTTTTGCAGCCAGTATCAAGTTGAAGAGTTCCTGGTATTACCTACACTGTAGATCTAGGCTTTTCCTGTAGCTTTTCTGCCATTACGAAACGTGCTGAGTTGAAGTCATGAGCTCCAGTTTCTCCAGTTTGGCCTTCATTTAAAGGATCATCACATCTGCTCCCAAGCTAGGAGGAAGAAGCACGTGGCACACTTTACATTCCCCGCCATCCAAGGAGGCTCTCCAAATATGCAGAGCTAAAATACTGTGCTCTGGTTCTGGGCTCTCAAAAGGAATCGTCGCGTCCTACACAGAGCTTTTTCTCAGCCCCCCCTGTTTATATATAGTGAGATCCTCCTGCATGCCGCCAACCAGGTAAAAGCCCTCGTTATGTCTAATGCACCTCCAAGCGTAGTGTGCATTGCTGGGTTCTCGACATGTTTCACCAGAAGAAATCCCTGGAAGTGTGTGGATGATTTCAAGAGTCAATGAAGTTGTAATTAGCCTCACAGACAGAGGTTCACAGCCAAATCTACATACTATATCATTGTGTATAGCTGGTGGTCATGTAAGGATGACTCCAGATATGCCTTCACGCATAACCCTTGTATACAGTTATTATATCTACAGCGTATTGTACCTTAGAGTGATCAGTAAGCTGTAAATATAATCCAATTTAAAAAAAAAATGTCAGTGCTCTTTTGAGTAAAGAATAATTTGTTTCTGTGGATATATTTATTTTGGCCATGTGGCCGTATGACCACCACCACAGCATTTATTCGGGCTAGAATCTAGTTATAATTAAACAATACAACTATCATTTCGCTATTATAGAAAATAAGCAAGCAAGATTTTTAATTAATATAAAAAAAAGAAGAGCAGGGTAGAGCCGAGGTGAAGCTAACTGTGTCAACTTTGGCATAAGCCACGCAAGAAATCGGCGGCAATTGTCATGGAGATTAGTGACGTAGATAGGGACAGCTTCACCCACGATAAGAAAACGTGATAGTAGGACCAATAAATAATCGAATAGAAGAAAACTCCAGCCAATGAAATGTAACCACCAAAGCACGCACTACGAGGCCGGCTGGAGAAGAATTCCTGGGTGGGCAGTTGTATGGAGTGAGCAGTGTAATAAGGACGTGTTGGTGACCGTCTTACTCCCACTTTGAGATCTTCAACGATATAGATTATAAGTTATAATCTTCACTTATGCTGCAAGTTACCAGAAGAGATATTCTTGATGGTATAATTCTGCCCAGGCAGATGTGGTTTAGTGACAAAACCCATGTAAGTAAAGATTCGCAATTTATCGTTTTTATTTCAGCTCAGTTATGTGAAATAAGACATAGAAATTTATGAAGCGGGAAAGGAAGGTCATATAGAGGCAAATGAAAAGGACAGAGAAAGACATAAATGAAAGAAAGAAACCTTCTGATGAAGTACTCCACTACGAGATTATTAGCTTTAGCACGCTGCGGGCGCCACATTGCGCCGAACGCAACCTATGTTCTGCACGCTGGAGCTGCCATGTGTCGCCTTACGGATATCACCGTTTCAAGCATGAGGACTTGTGTACACGTGATTTCAGCCCCGGATGTTAAGTTCTAATGTTATTTGCAAGAGAGTTAGCTTCCGTTTCCGATCTTAAAAAAGTAATGGGTGCATTCGCGTTTATTTTCTGTGAATTTTTTTCATCGAAATGAATCGGCATCGAACACGCGACCATTTTCGCTCTAATTTTATTGGATTCTGACGCCGATGCGATGAGGAGGAGATTTTTGTCTTTATAAGCGCTGATATCGGTTCTCATAATATGTTTGATGGCTGAGATGGAAACGAAAGTAGAATGGCATTGCTAGTATGTATAATTTTAGGGGTTAGGAATAGGAATATCGGCAGGTTTAGAATTACGGCCGAATGTCACTGCTCACGAGGATGTTTGTTGCTTGATGGTGTTAAACTCTCTTTCTTTGTGTAGTTGTTAACTCATACTGGCTACTAGTTGTCGAATCATGCTTTATTTGCTAAATGATGTGAATGTCCACCAGTGGATAAATGTAGATGTTGGGACTGGTGTAGTAAAGTGTAACGATTGTCAACTCATCAAACCCAGCACAGTTTTGGTCATACAGGTCATCTTGTCCTGGAACATGATGAGGCTCCGGCAAGAATGTGAGTGTAAACAATGAGTGTGTATCTGAATGTCAGTACGCGAATGGTAGAATGATTCGATAGAGTTGACAGGTTGGTAGTACATCACTCATACTCACACTGTTCGAATTCAAGAAGTACTGGAACTACGGTGGTCTTTTTATAACATTTAATGGGACGCACACTTGGACAGTACGTGTATGGTTACAGGAACAAATGTCGACATAGACAGCATAATGTTGATCACAGGAATATCATCTTAAGTTAGCATTCATGCTTGGCAAATATCATAATGGAGCATTCGTAAATAAGCATTCAGCGTTCCATCATGTAAATCATCTGGCTTTACTGACTGGGCACGTCAGACCATAACCAATACATAGGAAGGCTCCTAGACCTAACCTCGTCTAGCGAATATTCCTTCACGTAAAGTTCAATATATATATATTTCATAATATAGGAATCCCAGACATGGGTTCTCACATGTAGCAGTGATCTCTTGGTTCATCGAGCGATAGTACAGGCATCCCTTTTTTCTCACTCGATAAATACAAAGTATATGAATTTCAACATGGCTGTTCTCTCTCTCGTGAGCTTCACTCACTATAGAATATAGACCAAAATTAGTCATTCATTAAATGTCCTCATTTCTTCATAGGTTCTCTCATAGAGGTAATTGAATAATATCATACAATCCAGTGCTGATACATAGGAATGTCTTCTTCCTTTGAATGGATATTCTTTTTAAAAGTACCACTGTGCATCTGCTTATCAACAACGATGGCGAAGCCCAAGTTCATAATAAATTGTGGTTTTACCTTTTTATGCGAAATATAACTTTGCCATTCCTTGGCAAAAGAGAATAAACACTGGGGTAAAGTACATACAACATGTCTAAATGATTATCACTTTTCCCCATCCATATATAGATCACTATTTCGGCAAAAAGCCTGCTACAACAAAACTCGGCATCCTCACAGGATGACAGCCATGGATCACACCCTTTGCTAGCGATACTTCCGCTGCATAGCCTTTGACCTTTTCTAGCGACAACCAAATTAGTTCGACTTAGAAATGCAAAGATATCCATATATAAGACAGACTCGTCCTACTCATACAAACACTACGTATAAATCCAGGCCATAGATATACTGAAGCAAGAACAATCTATTCCTACCCAGCCACAGAATAAATCGCAGTAGGCCTAGAGTCGTCTGCGGAGTCCGATCGAAGATGACAGAACTATTTTCAAGGGAAGCAACCCAAAAATGACTTCTCCTTAAGCACTTAAAAAGGAAATACTTTGCTTACAAAATATTTGCAAACATAATAAGAATATAAATGTATTATATTGCAAGATAGTAAAAATTGCCCTTTACAGTCTTACCACACCTCCCGGGAAAAAAAAAAAAAAATTTTTTTTTTTAAATACATCTAGGAGCACCGTAGAATAGGCTCACAACGCAAGAATACTGCGCAGATGAAAATATCAGGAATAACTATAATTCCTAATATGACTGGTGAGAATATATATCTCAAAATCTGAGAGAAATTGTTTCTCTACGAATAAATGTTTCCAGGAAGGTGTGATGTACGTATAATACAATTCTGGTAATTATACAATGCATACCAAAAATTCACACTACAATCTTAAATTTATGATTTATGAAGAAACAATCATCAAAGAACAGCGGTGAATTAACATCAATAAACCGCTAAGTAGCGATACCATCATTCTATTATTAAATTACAAATGTGTATCTTAGTAAAGAAACCAAAAAATAACTGTTGTAAAGTTATACATATTAAAAAGATCCAATATTTAACAGTTAAGTGGCATCATGTGGGCATCTGGACAGAATGTCCGCCATCACATTTTCTGAACCACGGATAGCTCGTACCGAAAAATGAAAAGGTTGAAGAGCTATTGCGTATCGAGTTGATCTCGAGCTCTTCAAGTTCTTACTTTGGATAGCCGTAAGAGCTTTTTGGTCAGTTTCCACTACGAAATGCGCGCCCAGAAGGAATCTTTGGAGTTTGAGAATTGACCAAACCATTGCCAATAATTCACGGTCTAAAACCGAGTAATTCCTTTCTGCAGCATTAAGTTTTCTGGATATATACATTACAGGATGCAGAGTTCCAGAGTACTCTTGCATTAGTGCCGCTCCAATCCCAGTGGATGAAGCGTCACTACGAAGAACAAATGTCTTATCTGTTGTAGGCAACACTAAAATAGGTGGTGATGAAAACATAGTTTTGATCTTCTCTAGTGAAGATTGGCATTCATGAGACCAGTGAACCATGTTAGGCGACCCTTTCTTTAATAGTGTAGAGAGAGGTGCCATGATAGAGGACAGATTCGGAATGAAACGTCCATAAAATTGTATGAGACCTAAAAGACTTCGCACTTGCTTTTTAGTCCTAGGGATAGAGATGTTAAGTATCTTAGTGATATTATGGTCTTCTGTCTTCAAGAAACCGTGACCTACTCGATGGCCTAAGAAAGCAATTTCGCTAAAGCCAATACAAGCTTTAGATGGTTTTGCTGTCAGGTTATACTCACGCAGAGTTGATAATAATTCAACTAATCCTGAATAGTGATCTTCCCAAGTATCGCTGAAAAGACAGATGTCGTCTAGATAAGCAATGACATCTGACCGATACGATAGGATTCGACGCATCATGCGTACAAATGTAGCTGGTGCGTTCATAAGGCCGAAAGGCATAAAATTCCATTGGAAAAGGCCTCTGGGAGTAGAGAAAGCGGTAAGAGGTTTGGCGCGTTCGGATAATGGAACTTGCCAATATCCTTTAGACAAATCAAGTTTAGTGAAAAAATGCGATTTAGAAAGACGAGTAAGTAACTCTTCTAGTAAAGGCATAGGTTCAGCATCGAACTTCGTAACTTGATTCAATTTGCGATAGTCAACGCAAAGACGTATGTTATTGTCTTTTTTTCGAACAATAACCATCGGCGAAGAATATGCAGAAGTGGATGGTTCGATTATTTGTAAATCTATCATTTCATCCAACTCCTTTTCAACCTGTGTTTGGAAATGTATAGGGATAGGATAAGGCCTAACCCTAATTGGAGTATGTTCAGTTAGAACAATGTCATGCTCAATGACATGAGTTTGTCCAGGGATGTCAGTGAGGACATCCTGAAATGTTTGTAACATAGACGAAACTTGTCGCCGTTCTCCTAGAGACAAATCAGGAGAAACAGTAACGTCTTTCCATGATTCACTAGAATGAAGTGGGATCATTGGAAGCGGGAGATTAACATCCGAAAAACTTGTTTCCTCATCCTGTATTACAGACAGTGATGAGTAATGACCATGTTTGACATGATAATCGTCCGTTGCCTGGAAAATAGGCTGTAGATAGTCAGGACGTTCATGGAACTCCGTAAGCATATTGATGTGGAAGGTTTTATGCTTCCCGTTAATATCGACGATGTAGTCAACATCTGAAATTTTCGATATTATATCGTACGGACCTTTCCAACTAATAAGGAGTCTATTTTCACGACAAGGTAGCAAAACAAATGCTTTGTCACCAGGACAAAGTTGTCGTAAAGTTCTCTTCTTATTAGCAAATTGTCTTGCCTTCTGCTTAGCAAACTCAGAAGAGGACGTTGCCAATTTGCATGCTTCGATAATCTTTTGTCTCAGCGCGATGACATACTCGTAAGAAGATTTTGTGTCATCGTCAATATTGTCAGCTGTTATAAGATCATGCAGCAAAGACATTGGGCCGCGCGGTCGCGCGCCAAAGACAAGTTCAAAGGGCGAAAACCCTGTATGTTCATTGGGGACCTCTCTGTACGCGAAGAGGGCCGCGGGTAAAACCCTATCCCAATCCTGAGGATGATCCTCAGTTATCTTCCCTAATAAGTTCTTAAGTGTTCTATTTAGTCGCTCGACCATCCCATTGGACATAGGATGATAGATGCTACTCAAAGATCTCTCTATCTGTAGAGTAGACATTACTTGAGACATGGTATCCGATATCAGTTGGGTGCCATGATCTGATAATATTTCTCCGGGGAATCCCAGCCGAGAAAATATAAGCCAAAGAGCATCTGCAATGTCAGCGGTAGTAATGCTCTTTAGAGGGATAGCCTCTGGCCAACGTGTGCACATGTCTACACACGTTAAGATAAACTGATGTCCTCTAGCAGATTTGATCTTGAATGGACCAATGATGTCTATCGCCATTTTCTGGAATGGACGAATAGGAATATCTGCAGCCTGAATAGGCGCAGCATGACGAGGACCTTTGGATTTGACTTCTTGACATACTTTACAGGATCGACAATAGATCCGTATGTCCTTGTTCACAAAAGGCCAAAAGAAAGCCGCAAGAACTCTTGACTTAGTACGGGAAAAACCCATGTGACCAGCACACTGAGAGTCGTGTGCATGTTGTAAGATGTTAACTCTCAAATTCTTGGGTACAAGAATCTGAGAATGACTTGACTTAGTGGAGTCTTGCACCATACGTACAAGTACGCCATTCTTCATTGTAATCCAAGATTTACAATTTGAATCTTTATTCGGATCACCTTTCGTTACAAGAGTGAAGAATTTCTTAAGAGTCGGATCTTCTTCTTGTTGTTTTATAAACGAGTCACGAGAAATTACCAAGGGATCATCTTGGTTATGCACTTCATTATCTTCAACAGATGAAGTTTCAGGCATATTGAGAGCTTGAGCTCTAGTGACTACTGCATTAGCAGATTGCATATTTTGATTTTCCCAAACGGAAATTTGCTCCGGAGTACATTCTTTGACTCCGTGAATGCGACCGATGATAAGATCAGCGATCGGATCTGGCAAAAGACATGCGTGTACATCTCCTGTGAAGAAAGGAGTAGCAATCCTAATGATAGCGGTAGAGTATTTCTCTATGGTGCCGCCAAATGTTACGCATTTGACTACTTTGCCTGTAGAATGAGAAGGATCTATGAGTGACTGCCTAACCCCAATAGTTGTGCATCCAGAATCAAAAAGTACTGAGACTGGATTGTCATTTACTAAACCTTTGTGTAAGACAAGAGAACCTCTCCCATCATGCGCGATTGACGCAGGAAGAGCGGGAAGAGGATGGCCACAGCTTAAAGTAGACACTGTGGTTGGCTCAAATAATGTTTTGCATTGGGGGCACTGAGATGCTCTCCCAAAATCAAAAGCGGCACATGCCATATTATTAGAGTCATCATTATCTTTATTTTGTTTATAGGCTTCGTGGGACTCTTGCTGTGCAGAGTTCGCCTGGTAATGAGCTTTATGTTTTTTGAATTGTGCTCTACCTCTGTTATTATTGCCTCTGTACTTATCATTGTTTCCACTATTATAACCCCTACTCGGGTTTGAATCATAGCTCCTTTGGTTACTATCATCATATTCATTATAATGAGTATCTCGGTAATTATGATCCTGTTGTCTCCATGAAGGAAAACTTGGATAGTTTCTAGAATGACTTCCTTTGCGAAAGTTCCTGTAATTATGACCACCCCTGAATCGAGGGCTGTCAGCTCTTCTCCAGGTATTCGAAGAAGAACCCTGAAATGATTGGTTACCTTGGTTCTGATAACTGTAATAGTTACCTTTTTTATTAAACCTATTTTGAGGTCCTTGGAATTTGTGAGAGTGATTAGGGTTGTATGGTGTTGCAGAAGCAACTGGCATACCTTCTTTAACCTTACTGTTGCTAATGGCTACGTCCGGATGTGCAGTGACGTATTGGGTACAATACTGTTCCATTTCTTTTAGAGACTTAGGTTTACGCTCATGTAAGAATTCGAGGAAAGGTTTATTTATACTTGACATAATCTTGTCTCTGAGTATCAAGTCCATAAGGGCTTCATAAGTCTTTTCTGTTTTGGATAGCTCAATCCAACGATCAAATGTAAGTCGTGTCCTTGCAATGAATTCTGAGAATTCTACACCTGCCTCAGGCACCATTGTCTTAAACAACTTCCGATAACCCTCTTCAGACAACTGATACTTCTTTAATAAGGCTGCCCTAATAACATCATAGTTATCTTTGTCAGCCTCTTCAACCAAACTTAAACTAGTCAGAGAATCACCTTTCAGATTTTCTGATAACTGGTTAGCATATTGTGATTTGTCCACATTATGTGCTCGACACGAGCGTTCAAATCTGTTTAGCCAGAATGTTATGTCATCACTGGAAGGGTTGAACGCTGGTACCTTGACCTTGTAAGTAAAGGGTTTACCATTACCACTAGATGCTTGCTTAACATTACTTATGTTTGTTAACTTTAACTTTTCTAACTCAAATGCTAAAAGTTCTTTTTGGTGTTCATGTTCTCTTATTGCTTTTTTTTCTTGAGCTTCAGCTTGTAATTTTCTCTCTTCTGCAGCAGCCTGTAATTTTTTCTCTTCAGCAGCAGCTTCATCTTTTCTTTTCTCTTTTTCCATTTCCATCTGGAATCTTTTTTCATCAGTCTGTATCTGCAATTTCTTTTGTTCATCCTCTCTTTGTGATTTTCTTTCCTCAGCTTCCAATCTTTTCTCCTCAGCTGCTAATTTCTTTTCTTCAATCAATGCTTTTCTTTCTTCAGCAGCAGCAGCAAGTTTTCTCTCTTCTGCAGCTAATGCTTTGTCATATTGAGCAACTGCCCATTGTTCTAATTGCTGACCAGTCTTATCAAGAGCCCTGCCTTGTGTGATAAAATAATCTAAGGTAGACATCTTGTCTAATAAGATCAGTAATTTGCAAAAGTAAATAAATTCACTTTCTTAGTCTTAATCAAAGACCTTGTATGATAACTTTTTAACCTGTGGAAAAATAGTACTTAACTATCCCAATCACTGTGGGAAACAAGCCTTACAAAGGTCTTGTATAAATCCTTATATAATAACAGCTATAAGTTGCTGGTTCACTCTATAATATAAGTGCAGTGCACCAGAAATAGTGTTTTATATCATCAACTGTGTACCTTTAGTAATAGCAATTAACTATCAGTTGATTCTTGTACATCAATTTATATGATCAACTATATTTTAAATAGTGTATGTCGATCAGGCACAAAACAAAACAGTTATACAGAAAAACATGAAAACATTTGCGGAAATGAAATAAATAAAATTGGAAAAACAATAAAAGATAAACCGCAAGAGGATAACAAATAAAAATAACGCCACAGTATATAAATATAAATTGAGAATAGAACTGAAAGATAGAATAGGGTAGACCAACAAATTACAAACAAATCAAAACAAACTAAAGAACAGAGGAATATTACAAAAACAACAATGAGTACAGACTTCACAGCTAACACTAATAGCAACAGCTGTCGCAGCAAATTTCCAATGAAGAAAATTGCACCTATAGAAACGCACACATCAGACCCTCTATTACGTGGGATACTCTGCTGTGTGACACCGCCCAACCGAAACAACAACCCGCTGGATACAAACAAATATCACATATAAATAGTTAAACATAAATACATAAATGCATAAATAGTATGGCAATATGATGTAAATAGAGTGTTGCAGAAAGAATGTGTTGGAATGAAGGCTCAGTTACACTGCCTAATAGTACAGTACTGTGGTACTTTATTAAACAAATACTTCTGGTCTAATTATTTTAAATTCAACACAGAAATAGAAGCTCCATCGTTGATTTGAATGATAACAATCAATGTAGGACTTCTCAGTTCAATAACATTTTCTTTCGCAAACACTGTCAAATATTCTCCAGTCCTGATGTGTAATGTTCTATGTTTCAACCAAGCTCGCTGTGTAACACTGTCAGTTGTATGGCAAATGTCCAATGAACCAAATGTCAACAAACCCTGACCTAGTTACTGCATACTCTCGACAGGACAGGTCACGCTGACATCACTGTAGAGTTGTACTGCTGATGTATTTGTGTGTCGTAACAGACCCCAAGGAACGTCTGGTCTCAGTAGTTTACTTCTCAATATGGTCACTGTGCAGGTTGACCCAGGAAGCTGGCACACCAGTTGTTAAACTCTCTTTCTTTGTGTAGTTGTTAACTCATACTGGCTACTAGTTGTCGAATCATGCTTTATTTGCTAAATGATGTGAATGTCCACCAGTGGATAAATGTAGATGTTGGGACTGGTGTAGTAAAGTGTAACGATTGTCAACTCATCAAACCCAGCACAGTTTTGGTCATACAGGTCATCTTGTCCTGGAACATGATGAGGCTCCGGCAAGAATGTGAGTGTAAACAATGAGTGTGTATCTGAATGTCAGTACGCGAATGGTAGAATGATTCGATAGAGTTGACAGGTTGGTAGTACATCACTCATACTCACACTGTTCGAATTCAAGAAGTACTGGAACTACGGTGGTCTTTTTATAACATTTAATGGGACGCACACTTGGACAGTACGTGTATGGTTACAGGAACAAATGTCGACATAGACAGCATAATGTTGATCACAGGAATATCATCTTAAGTTAGCATTCATGCTTGGCAAATATCATAATGGAGCATTCGTAAATAAGCATTCAGCGTTCCATCATGTAAATCATCTGGCTTTACTGACTGGGCACGTCAGACCATAACCAATACATAGGAAGGCTCCTAGACCTAACCTCGTCTAGCGAATATTCCTTCACGTAAAGTTCAATATATATATATTTCATAATATAGGAATCCCAGACATGGGTTCTCACATGTAGCAGTGATCTCTTGGTTCATCGAGCGATAGTACAGGCATCCCTTTTTCTCACTCGATAAATACAAAGTATATGAATTTCAACATGGCTGTTCTCTCTCTCGTGAGCTTCACTCACTATAGAATATAGACCAAAATTAGTCATTCATTAAATGTCCTCATTTCTTCATAGGTTCTCTCATAGAGGTAATTGAATAATATCATACAATCCAGTGCTGATACATAGGAATGTCTTCTTCCTTTGAATGGATATTCTTTTTAAAAGTACCACTGTGCATCTGCTTATCAACAACGATGGCGAAGCCCAAGTTCATAATAAATTGTGGTTTTACCTTTTTATGCGAAACATAACTTTGCCATTCCTTGGCAAAAGAGAATAAACACTGGGGTACAGTACATACAACATGTCTAAATGATTATCACTTTTCCCCATCCATATATAGATCACTATTTCGGCAAAAAGCCTGCTACAACAAAACTCGGCATCCTCACAGGATGACAGCCATGGATCACACCCTTTGCTAGCGATACTTCCGCTGCATAGCCTTTGACCTTTTCTAGCGACAACCAAATTAGTTCGACTTAGAAATGCAAAGATATCCATATATAAGACAGACTCGTCCTACTCATACAAACACTACGTATAAATCCAGGCCATAGATATACTGAAGCAAGAACAATCTATTCCTACCCAGCCACAGAATAAATCGCAGTAGGCCTAGAGTCGTCTGCGGAGTCCGATCGAAGATGACAGAACTATTTTCAAGGGAAGCAACCCAA
Organism: Oreohelix idahoensis; assembly: GCA_024509875.1. Taxonomy (NCBI): domain Eukaryota; kingdom Metazoa; phylum Mollusca; class Gastropoda; order Stylommatophora; family Oreohelicidae; genus Oreohelix; species Oreohelix idahoensis. The sequence goes on along the minus strand of JAMPIV010006580.1, from coordinate 246,021 downwards.
AAATAACTTCTCCTTAAGCACTTAAAAAGGAAATACTTTGCTTACAAAATATTTGCAAACATAATAAGAATATAAATGTATTATATTGCAAGATAGTAAAAATTGCCCTTTACAGATGGGTGTAACGAAAAGATCGTCATTTGATTTGTATTGGTCAAATGACTTTCATTGAGATGCAAGTGATATGGACTCTTCGTTTCTTGGTTATTTTTTTTTTAATTTTAAAATTAAAAAAAAATTTTGTTCTAATTTTTTTTAAATATTTTTTTCCTTTTTTTCATCTTTCCTTTCCTCTCTACCTATCACATCTAACATGTACACAAACAAATTTTATATCATCAGGTTCATCATTCATTTATTTATATAAATTCCAAAAATGAAAGCAATTGACCAAGAAACACAAAAACTATAGACGTTACAAGTCGCCCACTATAAAATCGAGGGGTTGTGAAAAAGAATGCAGCTGTAGGACAAGTTTTCGGGAAAAGAATGCAGAGTGCTAAAGGTTAGTATTAAAGGATCAGAAGAAAATGATGGTGAAGAACAATGTTATAAACCACCCTGGATTGAGGTGAGAGATGGTAAATACATTACGCATGATGAGAAAATTAACCAAGACTGTATTGATGTAAAAATGGATTTTAAATTGAAAATTGCCTGATTTGACATTCAACTAGTTCATGTTAAATAAAACTCCTTGTTAACGAACAAAGCTGGTAGATAACTGATTGTCGTTTGGTTCACCTAGATGTACTGTTATCGTTCATACATCTCAACCACTATTCTCTCCAACTCATAACAACTATAAAAGGAACTTTATTTTTTTAACCTTCATCTTCTGGGCGGTGGCCATCCTTCGTACAGTGCCCCAACTCTGGTTCATTCTTTGCATCTCAGCCTCCACAGTCCTCCGCCAAGTTGTTTTTGGTCGGCCTCTCTTTCGCTTTCCTTCAGGGGTCCAAAGCATAGCTGTTCTTGTGATGGCATCGGGGTCTCTTCTGACCCCGATGCCATCACAAGAACAGCTATGCTTTGGACCCCTGAAGGAAAGCGAAAGAGAGGCCGACCAAAAACAACTTGGCGGAGGACTGTGGAGGCTGATGGACATTCGGAGTCTGTGGCTCGTATGACTGTCAGTGGTGAAAGCCGAAAGGAAGCCACTGACATGAAAACGGATGTCCTGACCGCAAAACAGGATACAAGAATAGGATTTTGGAATGTCAGGACAATGTACGAGACAGGTAAACTAAGACAGGTCATGGCAGAAATGAGAAACTATAGGTTACACATCCTGGGGATAAGCGAGAGCAGATGGACAGGGGCAGGAAAAGTTAAAACTTCATCTAAGTAGGCCTAAAAGTCTTATCGTAAATGTCTCCTCTTCAAGATGCTAATGAAATATTGTTTGTGCAACAGTGAACACCGTTCTATTGGGTCCTGCCATACGGGGATGCTAGGCCACTGTCCACCACTTTGAGCACTAACATCGCCGGTGCGCAAAGTTAAAAGAAAACACATTTTTTTTCCCTCAATCGCAATCTCTTGTACAAACCCTAGCAACCGCTCACCCTAGGGTTCCGTGGAACCCTGGTTGAGAAACTCTGCACTAGAAACATGGGACGTTTCTGGATTACCATTCGTGAACAACAATCATAACAAGGAAACAAAGATAAGAACTATAAAAAGGCGTTGAGAAAATGACAAAAGACACAGCAAACATGTGGAGACAAGTTAATAATTTATTAAGAAAATACAAATAATAAACGTCAGAATGGCTGAGTGGTGAGAACGCTTTCCGTTTGCAGCGCAGTTATCCGGGTTCCGGGATTGAAATCTTGTAGCGTCACGCTCCAGTCTACCCAGCTTTAAACGGATACCTGGCTCTGCTCGTGACTTAGGGATAGCCAAGGCAGCAAGAAAGTGAACTGGTCACCCTACCTCATAAAAAAGCTGGACCTCGTATGGTGAAGTCCCCAACACTTCACTCCCCTACAGTGAATTACCATTACAGTGAATTACCATCACAGTGAATTACCATTACAGTGAATTACCATTACAGTGAAAAACTTTTAGCTTTAAAATGTAATTATTTTCATAATTCAAAAGCAGTAAATCGCCGATTAAAAAAATAATTGTGTATGTTGCAAACTTTCTGTGATATTATTTCACATCAAATAATGACTATCCGGTTGTCTTTACGATTGATTAGTTTTCTTATCTCATCCCATCCAAATGAATTCACATACAATAAAACAAATCACAACTTTGGCATCAGTGCGAAAAAGTCATATGTATCGTCTTCAGCATTTATGGCATCATATATTTTTTTATACACTTGCTTCTTCGTGTTGACCAAACTCTCTCTGGAGTAACCAGTTTCACCACAGAAAGCTTTCAGTAACCCCTCAGATTCCTGGATCAGCCGATTTTCTGGAGCAACTGCATGAACCAAGCCATTCTTCACTGCTGTATCCGCTGTGAACTTGTGGCCTAAAACTAAACAGTCTGACAGAATCTGGCCAGTCCCAATCTTTTCCCTGTGAAATAAGAATGTTGTACAAATCAGCATTAAGAAGAGCAAATTATAAGTTCAGCTGATAAGGGTGGATTTAGGCTAAATGATAATGGTGCGCCACATTGCCAGGTACGTTAGCTCCGTATAAGATTGACGACCACTTGCCACCCCTATCGACACCTGGTATTAAAGTGCAAGATGTAGGTGTCTTCTCTGATTTTAGGATGTTGCTGTGTATGTGGTAGTAGAACAGTTCACAGGGTATAACACAGGCAACATGATGTGTAGAGTCATAGAAATGGTAACTTCGTTGTATAATTTTTTTCCATTTATTGCACGCCACAAAACAGTCAGGATATTTATATCATCAACATAGTTCAACGAGTTCAGCATTCAAAATCATAGAGTTCTAGTTCGTGAAGCTGTATAAATAATATATATAAATTCTGCAACAGTGTCAGCTGCAGATCATCACTGTTCATAGACAATAATAAATATTCCCTTTCTGATGCTAGCAGATCAGATGTATACAATCAGTCCGTTTACTGTCTGCACGTGAATAGCATACATGGATTACAGGTCAGCTCGACCTTTATAATGTTTCTAAGTCTAACCATCTGACTTGGACGTGATCTCTGATATAACGAATCCTGGAACACAGACAATAGTCTTGTTGGTCTAGAGCGACCCATATATATATAACTAGTTCAGGTATAAAGATACCGGTGACTTAATCCTAGTCAAAGTACCTCTCCATTTTGAATCACACAGGCGAGCAAAAAGGCGACAAAATGACGAACCTCTAGATGATAGCATAAAGTTCGATACAAGAGGAATTACCTTATTTCGGAAAATCAACCATGAACATATGCCTCCAGGCAGGCTTGAATAATACTGGGAAATAGTCTAGTTAGCTAACTAACTCACAAAGACAATGTATTTCCCTCAGAAAATCACAAGACGCAGGTCGCGTCTGCTCGCTACTTAGACCATTTCTAAACTCCCCGAGCTGGCCGGAACAACAAACGAAAACCAAGTCGAGACATGCGCAGAACGACAATCTCTGAGTCGCCGTTCACAATAAGACGATTCTAAGAACATTCGAGATAAAAGTCTTACACAGTCGCGCCTTTTATGGTCATGAAAAGAAGCGTTAAGACAGGTTTTCAGACATCTACCATAGTTGACTGGTACTACCAAATAAGGAGATGTGGTCACGCTTCGTTCAAGAAATTATAGACCGAACGTGTCTCTATACAAGAGGAGGTAAACTCCTAAAAAATAGCAGTATCAATATTTCGGGTTCTGTCCCTTTGACTGTAAATATATATAATATACATTTCAGTCAAAAAATGATCATACATACGAAAAATGTTTATACAAACGAAAAATAATAATGATCCGTGCGTAACATTACCGCACCCTCCCGGGAAAAAAAAAAATGAAACATTTTTTTTTTTTAAAATCCTGGAGCCGGAAAAAAAATCTAGGCTCCTAACGCACGTATGATGCGCGGATATATACCTAACAAATTAGCTCAACGCATGGAGCGACACTGAGATCATATCTCAGATCCTTAGAGAAAAAATTTATCTAAGTATACGCTTATATATTCCAGGAAGGTGCCACCAACACACGCCACAATGATGGCAACATCATAATGAAAATCAAATTATTCTCATACCAATATATGAAATTAAATATATATTATTATGGTATCATACAATGTGTTGCAAATAGCGGTGTAATTTACTAATATACCGCACTATATTATTACATTATATAAAGCAACAGTAATTAATAAGTAATACATGTGTTGATCTTCGTTGACATAAAACATTCAATAGAAGAAGATGTGGACATCATCCGCTCCCAATCTAGGACAGGACTTGATATCCTCAAAGTTCCACAATGGACATAAACTCGCAGACTTCAATGATGTGCTGCGAAAATATCAATAACACAAATCTTAAAGACAACTGGTAAATCTCCTAATACAATCCTGAAAATAATTTATTTAAATGTGGCCGAGTGATCTTTTGGCCCGTATATCACTAACTAAGCCTTCTTAGATAATTACATGGTACAATGTTATAAATTCCCCCCCCCAAAAAAGTGAGAAAAAAAAATCTACTAACATGTCATTATAATATTGGCTTGTATATCAGGAAATATATATATGACAGAAGAATCATGTGGAATCGTGTGGGCATCTGGACAGAATGTCTGCCATCACATTATCCGAACCACGGATAGCTCGAACCGAGAAATGAAATGGTTGAAGAGCTATGGCATAACGAGTGGACCTCGAGCTCTTCAAGTTTTTGCTCTGAATAGCAGTAAGCGCTTTCTGGTCGGTTTCCACAATGAAATGTGCGCCTAGAAGAAATCTTTGTAACTTCAGAATAGACCATACCATAGCCAATAACTCACGGTCTAAAACCGAGTAATTCTTTTCTGCAGCATTTAATTTCCTAGAGATATACATCACCGGATGCAGAGTATCAGAATACTCCTGCATTAGTGCTGCCCCAATCCCAGTTGACGAGGCGTCACTCCGAAGAACAAAAGTCTTCTCAATAGTAGGTAACCTAAGAATAGGTGGAGATGAAAATAGGGCTTTAACCTGGTCCAATGAGGATTGACATTCTTTAGACCAGCGGATCAGATTAGGCGACCCTTTCTTCAATAAAGTAGAAAGCGGTGCCATAATGGAGGACAGATTCGGAATGAATCGTCCGTAGAATTGGATCAAACCTAATAGACTCCTTACTTGTTTCTTCGTCTTAGGGACCGAAATGTTAAGTATTTTTGAAACATTGTGGTCCTCTGTCTTTAAAAGACCACGACCAACACGATGACCTAGGAAAGAAATCTCACTAAATCCTATAAAGGCTTTAGAGGGTTTTGCAGTCAAGTTATACTCGCGAAGAGTGGACAGTAATTCGTATAAACCCAAATAGTGATCTTCCCAGGAATCACTGAATAGACAGATATCATCTAGGTATGCTATGACATCTGTACGATATGCGAGAATTCGCCGCATCATGCGTACGAATGTAGCAGGGGCGTTCATAAGACCAAAAGGCATGAAATTCCATTGGAATAAACCCCTAGGTGTAGAAAAAGCTGTAAAAGGTTTGGCACGTTCAGTTAGCGGGACTTGCCAATAACCTTTAGACAAATCTAGTTTGGTAAAGAATCTAGAATTAGAAAGTTTATTGAGTAGCTCTTCTAATGAAGGCATAGGTTCAGCATCGAACTTCGTAACTTGGTTCAATTTGCGATAATCTACGCAAATGCGAATGTTATTATCCTTCTTTCGAACAATAACCATAGACGAAGAGTATGCTGAAGTGGATGGTTCAATGATTTCCAAACGTATCATTTCATCCAATTCTTTTTCGACTTGAGACTGGAAATGGATAGGTATAGGATAAGGTCTGACTCTGATAGGATTGTGATCAGTAAGCACAATGTCATGTTCAATGACATGTGTGTGTCCCGGGATGTCTGTAAGAACATCCTGAAATGTTTGCAACATCGAAGAAACTTGTCGATGTTCCTCAGCGGAAAGATTTGGAGAAACGGTCACGTTTTTCCAAGATTCCGTAGAATAAAGTGGGACCATAGAAAGAGGAAGATTGACATCAGAAAAAGCAGTTTCCTCATCCTGTATAACTGACAGAGATGAGTACTGACCATGAGTTGCTTGAGAATTGTCCGTAGCCTGGAAAATAGGCTGCAAATAGTCAGGTCTTTCATAAAATTCCGTGAGCATATTTATGTGGAAAGTTTTATGCTTTCCATCAATATCGACAACATAGTCGACATCAGAAATTTTGGAGACTATTGCATATGGACCTTTCCATGCAATTAGAAGTCTGTTCTCCCTTGAAGGAAGTAGAACGAGAGCTTTGTCACCTGGACAAAGTTGTCGTAGACATCTATTCTTATTTGCAAACTGCCTTGCCTTTTCTTTAGCAAATTCGGAAGACGAAGTTGCTAGTTTGCATGCCTCGATGATCTTTTGCCTAAGAGCAATGACGTACTCATAAGAAGATTGAGTCTCATCGCTAATATTATCGGCAGTGATTAGATCGTGAAGTAAAGACATAGGGCCGCGCGGTTGCGCGCCAAAGACAAGTTCAAAAGGGGAAAACCCCGTATGTTCATTGGGGACCTCTCTGTACGCAAAGAGAGCCGCGGGTAAGACCCTGTCCCAATCCTGAGGATGATCCTCAGTTATTTTACCAAGTAAAGTTTTCAGAGTCCTATTTAAACGTTCGACCAACCCATTAGACATTGGGTGATAGATACTGCTGAGAGACCTTTTAATGTGTAGCATAGACATTACCTGTGACATAGTGTCTGATATAAGTTGAGTGCCATGGTCTGACAATATTTCTCCGGGAAAACCCAAGCGAGAAAATATCAGCCAAAGAGCGTCTGCGATATCAGCAGTTGAGATGCTCTTGAGAGGTATTGCCTCTGGCCAACGTGTGCACATATCGACACATGTAAGAATAAATTGATGTCCTCTAGCCGACTTAATTCTAAAAGGACCGATAATATCTATTGCCATTTTTTGAAAAGGGCGAATAGGAATGTCAGCAGCCTGGATAGGCGCAGCATGTCGTGGTCCTTTAGATTTGACCTCCTGACATACTTTGCAAGAGCGACAGTACATTCGTATGTCCTTGCTCACAAATGGCCAAAAGAAAGCCGCAAGAACCCTCGACTTTGTACGGGAAAAACCCATATGTCCAGCACATTGCGAGTCATGAGCATGTTGCAATATTTGCAATCTCATGCTCTTGGGCACAAGAATTTGTGAATGAGTGGACGTAGTCGAGTCTTGTACCATACGTACAAGTACGCCGTTCTTCATAGAAATCCAAGATTTTCTATTAGTATTTTGATTAGGATCACCTTTTTTTGCTAGAATGAAGAATTTTTGTAAAGAAGGATCTTCTTCTTGCAATTTGATAAATGAGTCACGTGTAATAGTCAAGTGACTATCTTGGTCATTTACTTCATCATTATTAGTTAATGAAGTTTGAGGTGGATCCAGAGCATGTGCTCTTGTGACCACCGCATTGGTAGCTTCAATGTTTTGCTCTTCCCAAACAGCAATCTGCTGTGGGGTACATTCCCTAACTCCGTGAATACGACCAATAATAAGGTCCGCAATAGGGTTTGGAAGTAGACACGCGTGGACCTCTCCCGTGAAGAAAGGAGTAGCAATGTGTATTATAGCAGTAGGATACTTTTCCAACGTGCCACCAAATGTGACACATTTGATGACCTTTCCTGTAGCACAGGATGGATCTACAAGAGATTGCCTAACCCCGACAGTAGTACATCCAGAGTCAAACAACACTGAGACTGGATTACTATTTACAAGCCCCTTATGTAATATAAGAGAACCTCTCCCATCATGAGCAACATTAGCAGGAAGAGCGGGCAAAGGATGACCACAGCTTAAAGTACTAACGGTCTTTGGGTCAAATAAAGTACTGCATTGGATACATTTATTTGCTCTACCAAAATCAAAAGATGAGCATCCGATAGCATTATGGTCTTTATTATCATTAACCTGTTTATCTACTCCCTGAGATTCTTGTTGAACAGAGTTTGTCTGTTGATATTTTTTTTCTCTTATGTTGCGATCTACCGCGACCATTATTGCCTCTGCAATTATCATTAAAGTCCCTACTGTAATTTTTATCCTGGTTTGAGTTCCAGTTTCCATAACTGTCATTACCATCTCTATACTGTTGAGAACCTCTATTATCCTGGTATTGAGGTCTCTGAGAAAAATATTTTCCTCTATACCGATTACCTTTGTGAAAATTTCTAAAGTTAACCGGAGTAGAATAACGTGTAGTATTAGGATGTCTCCAGTTCTGGGAAGAAGAATCACCCTGGAATTGATTACTATGATTCTGGGCATAATTACGGTTACTCTTTTTATTGAAATTTTGCTGGCTACCCTGAAATTTACGCATAAAATTTGGGCCATAAGGTGCTGCCGAAGCAACTGGCAGACCTTCTTTTACTTTAGAGTTGCTAATGGTTATGTGAGGATGCGCAGTAACATACTGGCTACAGTATTCTTCCATTTCTTTTATGTTTTTAGGCTTACGCTCATGAAGAAAAGAAAGAAAGGATTCATTAACAGAAGACATAACCTTGTCTCTAAGTAGTAAGTCCGTAAGAGCTTCAAATGTACTCTCTGTCTTAGACAACTCAACCCATCGTAAAAAAGTAAGACGGATGCCTGAGATGAATTCAGAGAATTCAACTCCAGTTTCTGGTAACATGTTTTTAAATTTAAGACGATATCCGTCCTCGTTAAGTTGGTACTTCTTTAACAATGCTGCTCTGACAACCTCATAGTTGTTTTTGTCAGGCACATCTACCATACTCAACAAAGTCAAAGCATCACCTCTAAGTATCTTGGACAGATGATAAACATATAATGTTTTATCTATATTATGCACATTACATGCACTTTCAAATCTATCTAGATAAAATGTTATATCATCGATTGAGGGATTAAATGCTGGTAGATTAAGCTTGAAATCCTTAGCATTAGTCTTATCTGACACCTTATTTGCATCATTAGCATTACCAGCGTTCAATAACTTTAACTTCTCTAACTCTAAAGCTATGAGTTTTTCTTCATGCTCCATTTTTGCTTTTCTGTCATCAGACTCTCTTTGTAACCTTCTTTCTTCAGCCTCAGCCTGTGCCTGCAATTTTCTTTCTTCAACCTGAGCTTGTTTTTCTAATCTTTTATTTTCAGCCTCTATTTCAAGTCTCTTATTTTCAGCCTCTTTTTCAAGTCTCTTATTTTCAGCCTCTTTTTCAAGTCTCTTATTTTCAGCCTCTTTTTCAAGTCTCTTATTTTCAGCCTCTTTTTCAAGTCTCTTATTTTCAGCCTCAGCCTGAAGTCTCTTCTCCTGAGATTCTGCTTCTCTTTTTTGTTTTTCCATTTCCATTTGTAATCTTTTCTCATCCACCTGCATCTGCAGTTTCTTTTGTTCTATCTCAGCATCTATTCTCTTTTGTTCAGTTTGTTCTTTCATTTTCTTTTCTTCCGACTTCAATGCCTTGGCATATTGAACAGTCGCAAATTCTTCTAATTTATCACCTGTCTTCCCAAGGGCTTTACCCTGCTCAATAAAGTACTCAAATGTAGACATGATGTCTAAAATGTGAGTACAGAACCTGAAATAATTAATTATCTTATTTCAATCTTAATAGCAACAAGACTTAATAAAGTGCTTGTATAATCACTATGTTTACTCCAATCTCTGTGGGAAACAAGACTTGACACCAACTTGTATTATCAAATGTATAATAATATCACAAGTCACCTCTTAATTATCAGTGCACTACCCAAATCAGTGCATAACCATCAGTTATTTATCATAACTGCACTACAATAGTGCATAAGCAAAAAAAACCCACCAGTTAGTTATGATAAGTGCACTATAGACCAATAGTGCATGAGCATATATGTAACAATAGTGAAAGCTAACTATGCAAGAACTATGCAAACAATAACAAGACAATGTAAACAATAACAAAGGTCACCAACAATGTAAACAATAACAAAGATCAAAGTCAATGTAAACAACAACAAAGATCAAAGTCAATGTAAACAATAACAAAGATCAGAGTCAATGTAAACAATAACAAAGATCAGAGTCAATGTAAACAACAACAAAGATCAAACAATACAAAAACATTCGCATAAGTCAAATAAATAAACAGCGAAACTAAAAAGAAATGTGATGACAAAATGCGAAGATATGACAAACAAATGACGCTACAGTGTATACACAAAAATATACGTAAAGAACTGAATAATAGAAAAGGGGAGACCTACAAATACAAACCATCGAAATCGAAACTAAAAAACAGAAAGAAAGAGAGAAAACAAAAAAAATATACAAGAAACAAAAATAAAGCACAACTCGTCACAACTAAACAGATATAGCAACGATTGTCGCTAGCAAATTTCACAGTAGGAAATTCGCACAGTCCCTAACGAAAACGCTAACAGTAGAACCTCTGTGACGTGGTATCTTCTACTGAAAGACACCGCCCAACCGAGAAAACCCGCAGAATATAAACATATAAATATACAAATACAAATAACATATAACATGTAACAAATAGCAAAAAATGTGAAAGAATTTAGAAGGCTCAGCTAGAACATAAGGGCACAGTTCACAAACAAAACAGGCCACTTAACTTCTATGTATCCACAACGTCAGCACAGTTCAGAACAGGATGTGATCAGCATTCTTAGGACAATGATCCAACGTTGATCCATATCTGCTCTCGTAAACTGCCATGACGAAGGAAATGAGCTTCTAACAGGAAACAGCTTCTGAACTTGACCTTCTGAATCTGCAACAGTACCTCTCAGACCGGAACAGTTGTTACGGCACTTGTCCTTCTTCTTAACAGATCAGGAAATCCATTCGCTCGGTACTTGTCCTTCTAGTTGTAGACAAACTTCAATACTGCCGAGCAGCGCCGGGTAGTTTCAAAATATCAACAACTGTCAGTAATGCCGGGTACTTTCAAAATCTTTCATCAAAAGTAGCTTTTCTTGAAGGAAGTGAGTTGAACTGTAATTTTGAAAGCTTGATGATGATGTCTGGGTTTGTTGACCCCCTTGATAGCTGGTATCAGAGTAAACCAACCTATGGCCACCAAAAATGATAAGGGTGGATTTAGGCTAAATGATAATGGTGCGCCACAATGCCAGGTACGTTAGCTCCGTATAAGATTGACGACCACTTGCCACCCCTATCGACACCTGGTATTAAAGTGCAAGATGTAGGTGTCTTCTCTGATTTTAGGATGTTGCTGTGTATGTGGTAGTAGAACAGTTCACAGGGTATAACACAGGCAACATGATGTGTAGAGTCATAGAAATGGTAACTTCGTTGTATAATTTTTTCCATTTATTGCACGCCACAAAACAGTCAGGATATTTATATCATCAACATAGTTCAACGAGTTCAGCATTCAAAATCATAGAGTTCTAGTTCGTGAAGCTGTATAAATAATATATATAAATTCTGCAACAGTGTCAGCTGCAGATCATCACTGTTCATAGACAATAATAAATATTCCCTTTCTGATGCTAGCAGATCAGATGTATACAATCAGTCCGTTTACTGTCTGCACGTGAATAGCATACATGGATTACAGGTCAGCTCGACCTTTATAATGTTTCTAAGTCTAACCATCTGACTTGGACGTGATCTCTGATATAACGAATCCTGGAACACAGACAATAGTCTTGTTGGTCTAGAGCGACCCATATATATATAACTAGTTCAGGTATAAAGATACCGGTGACTTAATCCTAGTCAAAGTACCTCTCCATTTTGAATCACACAGGCGAGCAAAAAGGCGACAAAATGACGAACCTCTAGATGATAGCATAAAGTTCGATACAAGAGGAATTACCTTATTTCGGAAAATCAACCATGAACATATGCCTCCAGGCAGGCTTGAATAATACTGGGAAATAGTCTAGTTAGCTAACTAACTCACAAAGACAATGTATTTCCCTCAGAAAATCACAAGACGCAGGTCGCGTCTGCTCGCTACTTAGACCATTTCTAAACTCCCCGAGCTGGCCGGAACAACAAACGAAAACCAAGTCGAGACATGCGCAGAACGACAATCTCTGAGTCGCCGTTCACAATAAGACGATTCTAAGAACATTCGAGATAAAAGTCTTACACAGTCGCGCCTTTTATGGTCATGAAAAGAAGCGTTAAGACAGGTTTTCAGACATCTACCATAGTTGACTGGTACTACCAAATAAGGAGATGTGGTCACGCTTCGTTCAAGAAATTATAGACCGAACGTGTCTCTATACAAGAGGAGGTAAACTCCTAAAAAATAGCAGTATCAATATTTCGGGTTCTGTCCCTTTGACTGTAAATATATATCAGTAATATACATCAGTTTCAGTCAATATGTAAAAAATGACTTTCTTTACCAGTGTCCTTGCTGGGATATCGTACTGCTTTAAAAATTAAAATGGACATTTTGCTTCGGTTTGACTAGTCTTACCCAGCTCAATCTGGACACAAGGTCCATCTGTTTTATTAGGACCGGTCCTAAAACAAAAGGCAGCGTGGTCTGATACTCCACTTTGATCTTAGCCAAAAAGCCGAGAAGCAATCTCCGAAAAGGTAAAGGCGTCGTTCTTCTTCCTAAGTGTGCGTCCAGTCCGTCTTCAGCTCAGTTATCATCTGATCTCTTGCTCCACATTTTCTTGCTTCTTTCTGTTCCAATGCTAGCCATTTTTGACTCTCCCCTTCTCCAAATGTTTAATTCGTCATTTTTTACGAGTATTGTAGCCACTTGATTGTGTACACGTAACAGGTTATGAAATAATGAGTGGGGGATGACAATGCATGCATTAAGTGAACGTTTTGGATTGTGTACACTTAACAGGTTATGAAGTAATGAGTGGGGGTATGACCATGCATAGATTAATTGAACGTTTTGGTTTATCAGTACTACAACACCTATTAAAGTGCTTATTTACAGACTAAGAACTGGCCACACAAGACTTAAATACCATCTGTACAACAAATTGAAAATCGGACAGACAGATATGTGTCCATGTGGGAAGGACAGACAGATATGTGTCCATGTGGGAAGGACAGACAGATATGTGTCCACGTGGGAAGGACAGACAGATAACAGAACATGTCCTTTAAAAACTTTCGGCTCCATGAGAGGAGCAGAGTGCCAGCATGTCTTTCTCCAACCCAGTTGAGGGAAAAACTCAGGTGAGGAGAAAAGCCTGAGACAAACTGACAACTTTCTAAGAGAGATTAATATGATAATTTGAGAGCGAACGAAGAAGAAGACGAAGAAGAAGACGAAAGAGAAGAAGAATAAGGAAAAGAAGAAGTAGATGAAGAGGAGAAGGAGGAGAAGAAGATGGAGAAGAAAAAGAAGGGGATCCCGTTTACACGCCCATTGAGGCATATTGGGAATATGGTGTTAGGCCCATATTTTCTTGACCGTCGGCACACTAGGGGTGATGTGGTCAGCATCACGCCGGCCGCCTTAACCTTCCCAGAGTTGCTCTGGTACTCATTTGGGGCTGGGTCGACCCAGGAGCCGTTTGCGGCATAAAAAATTCCCAACTTATCTGGGGATCGAACCATAGACCACTGAGCTAGGAAGCCAGTGCACTAACCACTATGCTACCCCCAAGAAAAAGAAGAAAGCACATATTTACCTTAGAAGTGGCATCATATAATCCGCTAACTGTGCACCGACACGAACCTCATTGAAGCATATCCATCCTCTGTCAGCTCTCATTGTACGGATGTCGTGGGTAAAGGCAAAGATGGCGCCAAAACCAAAGCTATGACCTATAGACAATGAACGAAGCAGACAGATACTGTATCTAATGCGAGCCTACATCGCATAAAACAAACGAACGAACATGAATATTTCAAAGGCCCTCAGACCCATCTTCTTCTTCTTCTTCCTCGTTCGTCCTGAAAAGGACGTTGGTTGCGTTGTGTCCGTTTACAGCGAAGCTGCGATATTTGCGCCTTTCTGCCGTCACATCCGACTTCAGCACGGCATTTTTAGGACCGGGTTTGCCTTCCCTGTTCGATCCCCACTCTCTCAACCAAACTGCAGTGATGCAGCCTGTTTCCAGGACCACCACTTGGAGGTGGAGTAGGGTCTTGGTCAGCTCTGGTTCGCTGACGCAAACAGTTAAGCTATGGGTCGCTTACTGCATTCCTCACTTTTGATGCGTCGTAGGTCCCCAACACCCATCTGAATGTAATTACATCTGAGGATTTCATAATTCTTTTTTTTTTAATAATCGTTATCATCTTCACTACCTCCCCGCCCCCTTTTTTCCCTCGGGTGGGGGTCAAAGGGTCTGCAAAGGCAGCATCAGTCATTGACTATTGGGGTAGCTTCTGTAACTGTAGTGTCTATTTTTTTTTTTTTTTTTTTTTTTTTTTTTTAAGAAATCGCGTTTTCATGGTCTCTAGTGACCTTCCTGTTAGTGTGTCCATTATTAGAATTCATATGATGGGACCGGTTTCATGTAACACTGTCTTCTCTGTCTTCCTAATAATTGTTTTACCATAATGATGCCACTAAATCCTACAGAGCTTGACTACCTTATACTGAATTGAGTAATTTAAAATAAAACAATTATTACACTAATGTTTCAAACATTACGATGTTTTGTTTTTTAAACGCCATGACTTGCATTAATTTTTATTCAGAATAAGACAGGTCACAGAGGACTGTATCCCGCGTTGAAAATGTGCGAATTCATGCATTGATACTTTCTTTTTAAATATAGGCTATACAATTTTTCCTCATTTTGGCGAGGCGCCCTGTTCAACCTAGACACACGGTAGTCGGTTATATTAGGGCGTACGTTCTAATATAAAAGATCATGTGGTCTGGTTAGTCAATCATTCTCCATTTACCCTTCTATCTGCCTACGTTCATCACGTGACAATATTGCTCCAAATACAACTAATACAACAGCAAATTAAATCAGTGGCGTCACTAGGGTTGGTGTCACCCCCATGGACCTCCTCCCGTACCAGACCATACAGAATCCTTAGTAATGTTTTTTGTACTAATGTTACTCGTAAATCGTCATTCCCGTATATCACCGAATGTAATGGCAATAGTAGTGACATAAACAACTAGCAAAATTAAAATTACACCTTTAAGTTACAATATCATACGCACGGCCTAAATGTATTTACATTTACATAGTTTCATGTGGTTAAAGTGGTTAAAAGTAGCATTTTTAGCCGTGTAGGTATATTGATACAGTACATGTAAGCTGGGCTTACGAAAAATGTTTTTGTGGTTATAATTAACCACAGGGATATTTTTATAAAAAATAATTAATTTCTGCTGAAACACTGCACAACAATTTTATGGACAGTCATTTTGGTGTCACCCCCTCTGATGGTGACACCTGGTGCGGTCCGCACCCCCCCACCCCACCCCATTCCCTAGTGACACCACTGCATTAAATGCTTAGCTAAAAGTTTCTTCGCCATTGGCGAATCTTGCTCGTCGTCCTTAAGGAGATTGAAAGAAGATTGAATGAATCTCCACATTTCTAACAATGGATACAGTTCTCTGCAAGGATTAGAAAATTATATTTTTATTTTACTGGTCTAGTGGTATTTATTTAGCCGATTTTGGGTTTCTGAAGGGGTCGGAGTGGCTTAGGGGTATGGCTTCAGCCTCAAATTATAAAGGTACCGGGTTCGATTCCAAGTCGAAGAAATACAATTTATGGAATTTTTTTTTTTTCAGAACGGGTGGTCCTTATAATGTCATACTCCTCCCTGATCTCCTGGGTGGTGAGATCGGATGCCTGGCCTCAGATAAGGGCGAAAAAATAGGAGGTCCCGTGTGCAAGTTGCACACGTTAAAAATCCCTTTCCAGTTGGGAATCGTAAAGAGTAGGCTTTACGGCCGCTGCCCTGGCAAAATTTAAAAACCTACCCACATCACAACTATTTATAGAATGTGTGATTCCTATGTACACTCATTGGGATTCTCCCTGATGCTACGGAATTCGTGCACTGTGCTGAGATCCTCCTTGTGTGATTTATGGGAGGAGATCGGAGCACTGATGGAGTTGTCCGTGTGCAATGAAGAAAGTCTTTCAAACCAAACTAAAACCAAATAGGTTTCTCAAGTAGGTTTCTCGCAAAAATTTTAACTTAATTCAATTGCTGTCGGTTCTTGGGCTTCAGCAAAGTTGTCATAAAATCAATATTTTCTTCTAATTTCGTTCAAGCCATTCATTTATTGTTGTCACTGGTTATGTTTTAATTGTATATAAATGTTATTTTTTTGTCAGCTCCAAAAACTCCTACGTTCCAGTACACAACACAAATAAAAAGGTAAAGGTACTCCCATTGCAGATACAGCCGTAGGGGAGTGAAGTGTTAGAGACGACTATACTAGGTCCAGCTTCAAGAGATGGGGTGACCAGTTGCCCTCCTCGCTGCCTTCGCCTTCCCCAACTCAAGAGCAGATACCCATTTAGAGCTGGGTTGACGCCACCGTGTAATGAATCTGTTACCTTTTCCTCGAGACCACAACGCTCTAACACTCTGTCAATCGGACGTTCACATAGAAAGTGCTTACCGTTAATGGCTGCCAGTGTAGGCATTGGAAAGAAGAGAATCCGTTCTAAAAGTAACCGTATGGCGCGCATGAATTTCTGTTTCGTCTGTGCATTCATCCCACAAACCGCTGTAGAAGAAATCCCGTTAGAGTAGAATTTGCCAAGTCCAGTGGTGATGAGACCTTTGCAGTCAGGAATTCTGAAAATAGAATGCACATTTTAATTCTGAAAAGAGAGTGCAAACTGGGATTCTGAGAAGAAAGAGTGCAAATTGGAATTATGAAAAGAGAATGCAAATTGGAATTCTGAAAAGAGAGTGGAAATTTGAATTCTCAAAAGATAGTGCAATCTGGGATTCTTAAAAAAAACAAAACAGTGCAAATTGGAATTATGAAAAGAGAATGCAAATTGGAATTCTGGGATTAAAGAACTAAGTTAAATGTAGCCTATTTTTTCTCGAGACTACACGGAGTTAGCTACACACACACACACGCGCGCACATACGCACGCACGCACGCACGCACACAGACATATATATATATATATATATATATATATATATATATATATATATATATATATATACATATATATATATATATATATATATATATCATCTCAACCCGTAACCCGTCATGGGTCGTAGGGGTGCCATGGTGGAAGCATCAGCAGACAGGGTCCTCCACTGCAATATATATATATATATATACTTGTATATATATATTACCAGCTCAACAGAAGCGAAGAAGGAATGGCTGCTGAACATTTGCTGGAAAAGTGTCCAGCGTATAAGTAACAGAGAAAGCACACACAGTCGTCACCATTAGCATTCCTGAACAAACTCCATGGAGATACCAAGAGGTTCTTGTTCTTCTTCTTCTGTTTCTTGTTCTTCTTCTACTTTTTTGTTCTGTTTTCAGTTGTAAGTCATGCTAAATCTGCAGGGTTGTTGCTAGGACGCAGTCCGCGTTCTCTTTCAGTTCATGCAGCAGCCCCATAGTTTCTGTCTCAGCTCTCCACCATCAGACCACGTCTGATGTAGTGCATTATGGTCTAGTTAGTTTTGAAGAATGTGTTCATGGGTCTGGATTACAGTTCATTTGGACATTTACTATGTGAGATATCTTGAGGCAATAGAGGTGGCTTAGTAATCTGCAGTGGCCAGGTTTTGTAGGCACAATCAGACCATCCGTTTCCGCTTGAGAAAAATATTGTAACTATTTTGAAATCATTGTTCTCTCCTTCGAGAAAATAAAAATACTCTGAATTTCCATGAAATGGGAAATTAAAAGGAAAAACCGGAACAGTTATATGTCTTGTTGTACTTTCGTCGAGACAAGACATGACAACAAAAACGGTACAATCTCGTCTGGTGTTCGGAGTTGCGGGACCATTACAGAAAACTTGAAACCGCACAAGCTACCTTGAAAACGCATGGCTCAAGAAGTTCATGTAAACATTTGCTACTTTAGAGGCAGTTAATTCTTATAATTTCTCGAAAATGAAGGAAAGCAGAAAATAAAACTAACAAGACACGAAAAATTCTCCCGATGACTGTTGAAGACAGAAATAAACAAAAAACTTGTTAAAAATGGAGAATAAAATCAAAGTTCAATTTTTTGAAGGAAAAAAAGACTAGGAGTCATCATCTAATACTAAACGAGTTCGAGGCAGTGTATTCTACAAACAAACCAAAAATAAAACAACAAAAACATACCTTTCAACTTCATCGAGCAGTGGCATGAAATCATCAGTCAGGTCGGGAACAAACCAGTTCTCTCCTGCGTTTATAGTAATGATTGCCACCTCACCAGTAAAGTGCAACGACAAGGCCTTCGTCCCTCTCAGAGGTGCATGTCGATGGGCCCGTTGCATTGCGTGCAGTCTGCATGCACTGCTTCCGGAGACGGAACCAGTAGCCAAACTACGTAAAAGACACTGTGGTCTGATGTGCATAGTTCAAAACCACAATTACTGTGGAGTAATTTTTTAGTAATTAGGACGCCAGTCTTACGCACTGTAGTTATTCACAGTAATTACACTATACTAAGTTATCGTTGCTTGTAAGACGGCAACACTCGAGAACGATTTAAGATAAAATAAATGCTACACGACTAAGTTAACCCGCGAACAAAGTGTTAACCAGCGAAGTGCATATTCACGTTCCAAACGTTTTCAAAAATTGAGAACTTTCTAGTATTTTGTCCTTCTGCAAAGCTGATATTTATGTAATTTTTTTTAAATGTAAATAATATAGGCACGTGATCGCGCGCATTTAAGGTGCTGATAAGAATAAAACCGACTGTCACTTACTTATTTGTTTTTCATGACCAATACGTGACCATTCATAAATTAAATATAGGATGCCTAAAAGTACATTGTATTTTTTTTTTCTCGTCATTGTTTTGTAAGCTTTATTTCGGGATGGAATTGTTGTTACATTTCCGAGTTTTGCATTAATTAATCTATTTTTAAAGTGCATCTTCACATTAGTGGTCGTCCTTGCGCGAACCCCAGTGCAAATATTTTTTATAATTACTTTTAAATAAGCTAATTAAAAGAAGACAAACTGTGACTATTTCATGTGGGGAGCATAATTATTGGGTTTGAAAATAGACGTTGAAAAAAAAGAAAGAATTACTATGAGAACAAATACGGCAAATGATGACTATAGTGCACTTGGAGAAGCACTCCTAGGAAATCCAGTCACACATATATCTTGGTGGCAATATAGACATTATTGAAGGAACAGGTCAGACAGTGATATTAAAACAGATTAAATTCCAGTGTCTGTTCGAAATTTTTTTCTTGTGTGGAAATTAAGAGAATTATTTAATATTTAAATTGGTAGATATAATTAACGAGCCACATTCCACATCAACTTTTAATAGAGACACCCTTGGAGCATAGGATAGGTATAACAAGAAGGTGACTTACTTCACAGCTCTCTTCTACCACTACCATCTAGACTGTGCAGTTAACTGCCTGACTTGTTCTGTGCCATCCTTACACCTTGTTCACTAGTTCTCTTCTCCAGTTCTTGGAACCAAATCTATTATTTCTATCCAACTTCCATCTAGCCACATCAAGAAAAATTGAGTTCAACACATCAATAGATATCTTCTATTCAAATTTTAAGGCAGCCATATTGCGGGGCTCTGAAACGCGGACAAGAACAAAAATGTCAACCAGAAATTTACATATTTTAATAAATGGGTGTTTGAGCGAAGAAACGGATCAAAATCTTATGACAAAATCACTAATTTAGAACTATTGGACGAAACCAGACAATACCAGTGTAACGAGAAGTAAGGAAAAGACGTTGACGTTGGATATGACACACTGAGGAAACAAGGTGATAGTATTACAAGGCAGTCCTTGTTATGGAATCCTCCTCTGTATGTCAAAAAATTGCGTGACGTTACATGTGAAGGACCCATTACGCAACTTGGCGTCGTGAACCTTATGTATTTTTTCCTGGCTTGGCATGCATTGAAAGTTGGGGTCGGCAACCGCTCGGCCGTGCTTTACCGGTAGATCAAGCGGGATAATTTGGTAGTTAGTTAGGCGATGGAGGGGAGATAAGAATTTTTAACCTAGGTAAATTTAAGACTAACCATATCTCGCTGGCACTTAAAAAGCGTGGCGAGCCCTCGTTTACGTGCATTCCCAATGAAAACTCGCAATCTAGCTTGAACTGCATAAGACAGTAACCAATCTTTTCTTTGAAATTAAGTTAACATTCAGTAAAAATATCATCTAGATTTAATTTTTCTCCGCCCTGTCTATGGAATATGTGACAGCAAATCATGCGGCTGAGATGAGATTAACATAGTGTTAAAGAACAAATATTGATATGTTATGTATTGTTGCCACACATAGGCTTATGGCCATTTACTTTTGAGGAAATATGTCTCTTTGTGGTAACACATGTTTTTGCACGGTTTTTAACTTATATTGAACGCTGCATATTTAATACGTCACCGGTTGTCAATGACGTAACGCGTTTGCGCTAATTTATTCTAACGGCTCATATTCGTGGCCTTTCGTTACTTCAAGTCGTCCTAGTCAGACGTGTTTTTCAAGCTCCAAGAATTGTGGAGGAAAATTATATATTTAAGTGGCATAACTAACTTCAAAGGCCGCCACCATGTTTTCTAAGATGGTCCTGAACTTATACAGAAGTTCCACCTTTTATAGAGAAGTATAACTCAAGTATTTTTATATTCACGTCGTCTGGTCCACATTACTTGGGTGTCGTCGTTCTCCACACACCCCTAGTACAGAACTGAATAATTGAGACGAGATGTATTGAAGACTGACTACTACATATGCCTTGTTTATGCATTGATCATGCCAATGTATTTTTGCGGAGATCTCATTAACGATGCTCTAACCATGCCAATGTTCCTGAAGTAAATAAATGTTAAAGAAGTTATTGTGGACCCTCTACAAGATGTTTTGTGTTCTTCGGCCAGTGATGTCCTGTGGTGACCATATGTCGTACGGTACGTTAATTGGTTTATTGGGCCCAGTCTAGGTAAAGAGCAAAGGTTGACTGATACACGAGAATGTATAGAAATATATTTCACAGGTGGTAGGTTGAGGGAAAGATATATCTCTGGAGTGAGTAGGTTTCTCTCATCCAGCCTATCCGTACAACTATGCTTTATTATAAGACAGCCTTTGCCTTCCTATCTAATGAAAGAACAGGTTACTCTCCACACTCACAACAGTATGTGACAACAATGACACACAAACGTGAAAAAACTAAGGATAAATTGGTATGGGTCTTGTTACCACTCATTTTGCACGCAGGCTTGCTAAGGCATCGCTGTGCACAGCTGAGAGGTACACGCGACGGACCAGTGCTAAACGCTAGCAATTGGTTAAGGTGTGACCTATATGTAAATGAGTGTATGACGTAGGCAATGTCGGGGCGAAGAAACGAACGGTGGACGTTCGGGGTGACGGGCATTCGAGGTGTTTGTTCGTCCTAATGGGACAGTGTGTGTTTTTAAGAGTTCCATACTAGGGTTCTCATTTTTATTAAATTATTGTCAGATTATCTACTGACACTACTTCAAGAATGTGTGTTTGAGTGATGTGTGGCAAGACGGCAGACAGAAGGTAGTACGTAACTGTGTAATACAAATTAACATTCATGACAAGGTCGTTTTGGAATATTTGCAGACAGTTTGACCTCTAACGGCCAGCTGTACAGTTCATCAATTCTTACTGCCAGAGATAATATGGTTATTATGGAGCATCATTTTTATACAAATGTCTCAATGTGTGAAGTACTCAGTGTTGTGAATATCGTCAATTAAAAATCGTGTTAATTGTACGATGGACTGAGCGTACTTATTTCAAGTTGGTCTGACTGCATTTACATGTGGATGTTATACATGCCAACCCACGACATAACATGTGTTACCGATAACATTCACAATTACACATAAACACGAGGTAACACCCAATGGTGGCCAGCAAACGGGAGTTTTTTTTTTTCTCCAATTCGAAATTCATCATTATGAAGCCTTCTGTCTGAGCCACTTTTACAAAATTTGCGCTATCGGCGAGCCATACTTTTCAGCGCATACAAACTGCACTGCGCAGCTTTAGTTGACCTTTTCACGTCAGCTGCGAGTTAGCGGCGGGGTCCAAAGACATTAACGAGCCTACTACCAGCTTATTGATTTTGATGCGGTCAAGAGTTTGAACTATTTTTATTGGCATCAATGACATTTCTATTCTATAAGTATTTGCATCAGTTTTGGCAGCAGAATTTCAACTTTCTTCGAAATTGATCAAGCTCAGCGAAGATTTTCAGCCCTCCACGTCTTGCACAGTCAGACAAGACAAGATGGCGTATTCGGCAACAACAACAAAATCAGTGTGTTTTTGTAAACAACAATGAAGAATTTCAACACTATCATCCTCCTGTAGTGAGAGTAATCGATTCCATGCTGTCCAGTACCATACCTGGGGAGGATTCACTATAAGCTAAGTGGTCTATCTCTTGTCGGCTTAGTTGAGATATATCCTGTGCAGAGCCTTTTTGTTTTCTGCATGTTTTATGTTGTTTCTTTGTGTATTTTAAGGGGGGTCAGTGAAGGACTTGATCATAGGAAAACATCCCGCTCTGGCTGGGCCTAAGATCAAGGTTGTCTGTAGGATTGGTAGGTGATTATTTCAGGATTGAGGGTCCGGCGCACATGGCCGAGTGGATAACGCTTCACCTGAAATTAATCATATCCTTTTTTTTCCGTTTAGTTGTGTTGTCACGTGATGCTTGGTGTTCAAGTTCGTTGAGTGTTTCTGATTATTTCGTTTTTGGCAACATTATTGTTTGTACACAGTTGATCGTACCTTGCTGTCCCTCAGTTCCTGTGTGTATTAAATGTAGTAAAAGCGTGTTTGTCTTGTTATTTTGTTAGACAAAGCATTGTTATTTTTATTTTTACTTGAATACATTTTTTATTTATTTTATTTTTATTTTTTTATTATTTTTCTACATTAGTATTGTCTTTCTTGGCTTGTTGTACTGTGTCCGGGTCATAGTTTGTCTTGTCTACTTCACGAGATTAACATATGCTCACATAATATTTTTCACTTGCTTTATCTTGACATTTATAAGAATTTGCATTGGAGGTGCTAATTACTATATAATACACATTTTTACTTCACAAAGTAAGTCATTTATAACCTTCTAACATGGCTACTCTGGAGCATTTTATTCTATTGGGAGAAAAACTTGGTAAGCAGGGACAAGCTTTGGAAGAGTTTTGCCATGGAGCTACTTACAAGAGAAGAGAGTAGATTGGAGAAAGATGAACAAAAAAGCTAGAAGATATTGCCAGAGAAGAAAGGGCACAACAAGAGAAGGAAAAGTAGACAAGAAGAGAATTGAAGAGAAAATAAGACGAGAGGATATTGAAGAAAAGAAGACAAGAGAGATTGAAGAGAAAGAAGACAAGAAGAGATTGAAGAGAAAAGAAGACAATAAGATTTTGCAAAGAAAAGAAGACAGGAAGATTTGGCAGAAAGAAAAAGACAAGATGAGATAGATTTAGCAGCGAAAAAAGCTCAATTTGAGCATGAAGAGAAGATGGCTTCTTTAAATTTAGATAGATCTAAAATAGAATCTGGCAATTCACAAAATCAGGAAGTGACAGGTTCGTCTAAGAAAGTACTTCCTAACACAATTAAACTTCATTTACCCAAATTTAACCAGAATTCTGATGACATATCTTGCTTTATAAATCGTTTTGAGACAGTATGTACAGAATACAAACTTGAAAGATCATCATGGGTGGTCCATTTAATGCAAATAGTTACAGGTGATGCTTTGACTGCTATTTTAACTATGGATGAGAACAATAGGCAATCCTATGATGCAGCTAAGGCGTTACTTCTACGAAGATACCAACTTGATGAGAATGGGTATAGAATGAGGTTCAAAAAACTCATACCCGACATGAACAAGGACTTCTCGGATTTCATTTCATCTATTAAATTATGTTTTGATAGATGGATTGGTTTGGCTAAGATTGAACATACATTTGAGGGTCTTAAGGATCTCATATTGAGGGACAAAGTGTTATCCTCCATTAGTTCAGAATTTTTAACATTTTTGCATGAACGCAAACCTGAATCTTTGCAAGCTGTTGAGTCTTTAGGTCGACAATTTATGACAGCTCATCCGGGACAGGTTGTGAGCAACTCCACTGTGAAAGAGTCATTACCAGTTGCTTCGGCTCGTTCTGTGCAAATACAAAACCCAGGAGCCAGATCAAAAAGCATGGATCGGAATTTTGGTCAGAACAGAGACCGAAATGTCGGATCGTTTCGTGGACGGTACAATTTCGATACTCGACCATCTCAAGATCAAAGAAATTTTCGTCAATATCCTGGAGGTAATGGACCATCTCAAATGTACAATAGGTCAAACAGAGGATGGCGTAGGCCTGATAATTCCTACATGTATAGAAGTGACAGATATTATAATGATGAGAACAGCCAGAACTCTCCACCTTTTCAACACTGTATAGGGTGCACATGCCCTCAACATTCTAATAATCATCAGAACGGAAGAGGAAACCGAAATAACTATTGTGGAAAAAAACAACTTTCAGTGCTCACGAAGTGTGGAACGTTCAAACTCAAACTCGAGTCATAATAGCAACACAGGATGGTCGATCAGAATAAATGTTAACACCAATCTTGCTAATGTTTGTGCTGTTGACTTGTTCAATACATCAAATTGTTCTGAGTGTAGCACTTTATTTCAGCCAGGCGTGGTATCGCGACTATCTTGTGGACATCCCATCCCTGCATTGGTACCAGCTTTAGCCTCCCATGATGGACAAGGGTCACTTACTTTTTACAAGGGTTTCTTAAATAACAATCTTGTTTCAGTTTTAAGAGATACAGGTTGCACCACTGTGGGTGTACGCAAGTCCCTTGTTGACCCTTCCTGCTGCACAGGGGAAATGGTAAAATGTATTACATTTGGTGGAACGGCAGAATTCTATCCACTAGCCATTGTACACATTGACACACCATTTTTTAACAGGGCAAGTTAAAGTTTGTTTATTGGACAAAGCGGTTGCTGAATTGATCCTGGGTAATCTTGTTGGCATAAAAGAATGTTCCACCCAAGATATTGAAATCTGGGAACGTCAGCATAGGCTGCACGCAAATGTGGTGACAACAAGAGCACAATCACATGCTCAAAGTCAGAGTGAAGTGCTGGGCAATGATGATGATGATGAACATCAAAAACCTATGCTCACCAAGACTTCATTCATTGAAATGCAGAAGACTGACAAATCCCTGGAAAGGTTTTTTAAGTTGGTGAGACCACATGATTCTGATTGCTCAGAAAAATCATGTCCTTGGTACTCTATCAAAAATGATATTTTAATGCGTAATTATACAGACTCTACGTTAGTGCGTAGTCAAATTCTTGTACCAACTGTGGTTCGGCCATACATTCTTAGGCATGCACATGACACAAACTGTGCAGGTCACATGGGTTTTGCTAGGACAAAATACAGAGTCTTGTCTGACTTTTATTGGCCTGGAGTGGTGAAGGATGTCAAAATGTTTTGTCGTTCTTGTAAAATATGCCAAGAGGTGGCTACTAAAGGAGCTTATCATAATGCACCCATTCAGGCTGCTGATATCTCTGTGCGACCATTCGCAAAAATAGCCATAGACTTAATAGGTCCACTAATGGTTCCTTCAGCCAGAGGTCACAGGTTTGTCCTTACCTGTATTGATATGTGTACTAGGTGGCCTGAAGCAATACCTCTTAAACATATTGCTACCAGTGATGTGGCTGATGCACTTCTCCTAATTTTTACGAGATTGGGTTTCCCAGATAAAATTCTATCTGATAGGGGACCACAGTTTGTGTCAGACGTCATGTCACAGGTCTTGAATCTATGTAATATAGATAGATCTCTGAGCTCCGTATATCATGCCATGTCAAACGGTATGGTAGAACGGCTAAATAGGTCTTTGAAACAAATGCTAGGTAAGGTGACCACTAGTTATCCACAAGACTGGGACAGAATGCTCCCAGCAGTGCTGTTTGCTTATCGGGAAGTTCCCAATGAACACACTGGGTTTTCTCCTTTTGAGCTCCTTTATGGTGCTCCACCACGAGGACCCATGTCAATGATAAAACAGCTACTGTCAGGTCCAGAAATATCCCCCGAAGTTCCGTCATCTTATGACTATGTGGTTAACCTGCGTCAGAAACTTCTTGAGTCTTGGCAAATTGCTGTCAATTCTTCTGAAAAGGCAAAAGAAAAAGCTCGGTCCCTTCAAAACCGACGAAAAAAGCTTAGACAATTAATGCCAGGGGACAAGGCTTATGTATTGTTACCAACAAGACAAAATCGCCTTCTTATTTCTTGAA
Source organism: Oreohelix idahoensis (assembly GCA_024509875.1). Classification (NCBI taxonomy): domain Eukaryota; kingdom Metazoa; phylum Mollusca; class Gastropoda; order Stylommatophora; family Oreohelicidae; genus Oreohelix; species Oreohelix idahoensis. The sequence goes on along the minus strand of JAMPIV010006580.1, from coordinate 219,369 downwards.
GGGACCATATAAAATTATGTCAAAACTCACAGATGTTGACTATATTCTTGACGTTGATGGCAAGAATAAAACATTTCATGTCAATATGCTAAAGGAATTCAATGATAGACCTGCATATCTCAAGCCTATTTTTGATGTTTTGGATGAATCCTTTGATCGTCCTACGTCATATTCCTCCTTATCTGTTATTCAGGAAGAAGCTACTGCATTCCCTGACATACCCTTACCTCTTCCTGCAATATCACTGCAGCCTTCAGAATCGTGGCTAAATGTTTCTATCTGTCCTGATCTGTCTGCGGCACAACAAAGTCAAGTCCTCGCAATTCTTGAGTCCTATCAACAAGTCCTTACTGATATTCCTGGTCGGACGTCTATCATTTCTCACGATATTAAACTCACAGATAATCGTCCTATTCACTTGAAACCTTACCCTATCCCTATCCACTTTCAGGATCGGGTCGAAAAGGAATTGGACGAGATGCTAAAACTTAATATCATTTCACATTCAGAGTCACCATATTCTTTCCCGATGGTCATCATCAGAAAAAAAGATAAGAGTATTAGATTATGCATTGATTTCCGTAGACTCAATAGTATAACAGAGTCTGACGCAGAGCCAATGCCAGTTCTTGAGGAATTATTAGCAAAACTTTCGGAAGCTAAGTATTTTAGTAAATTTGACCTATCCAAGGGGTATTGGCAGGTACCTCTCACAGAAAGAGCCAAACCTCTCACTGCTTTTGCTACTCCTAAAGGTCTCTTTCATTGGAATTTCATGTGCTTTGGCTTGGTGAATGCACCAGCTACCTTTGTCCGCATGATGAGAAAACTTTTTTCCCACAGATCTGATATTATCTCTTATATAGATGATATTTGTTTGTTCCACAACTCTTGGGACGAACATGTTTCTGGACTTAAATCTCTACTCGAGATTCTTCGGTCACATGGTCTTACTGCAAAGCCTTCTAAGATTCACATAGGGTTCCACGAAATCTCCTTCTTAGGTCACAGAGTTGGACACGGATTTCTCAAAACTGAAGACAACACTATTTCAAAAATTCTTAATTTGTCCATTCCTCGGACAAAGAAACAAGTAAGAAGCCTCCTGGGTCTTGTCCAGTTCTACAATAAATTTATGCCACATCTGTCCTCCATTACTTCAGTTCTATCTGAGTTGACTACAAAAGGCTCTCCTAATAGGATTGTCTGGACTGAGCACTGTGACAGAGCTCTAGCCCATTTAAAAGAATTTTTTTCATCTGAGCCTATATTAAAATTACCTGATCCAAAATTAATTTTCATCCTCAGAACGGACGCTTCACAGTATGGGATCGGTGGTGCCTTAATGCAGGAGGTGGATGGAATACTTCATCCAGTTCTGTATATCTCGCGTAAGCTCTCTCAAACTGAATGCAGATACCCCATAATTGAGAGAGAGCTTCTAGCGATTATCTGGTCGGTGACCAAACTTCAGCGATACCTTCTTGGGTCTCGTTTCATTATTGAGACAGACCAGAAGGCTCTCTCGTATTTACAGAGTGCACAGATGAAAAACCCAAGGGTCGCAAGATATGCGATAAACTTACAAGCATATGACTACATCATCCACCCAATTGATGGCAAGTCCAACGTTATCGCAGATGTTATCGCGTTACCCACAAACAGATAATACAGATTCTCAAGCATTTGGCATCGTGGAGAATAAATTAATGCCTATACCATGACCATAACACAGAGCTGAACCTCTACATCTACCATTGGATTTGAATCATGATGTCGAGGGTACCCACAGATATGAGGTGCTTGATAGTCATTTCCTGACTTTTGAATATGACATTACAAGACATTGTTATGCATGGTGAATTTTTTTTTTTTTGGTCTCGGCACATGCTCAATGGTAACTTCGTCCACACAGCTATCCAAAGACATTTGTAAGTGACTTTCTTTCCTGCGGGTACTTTGAAACTTAGGTGTATGATGATCAAGAATTAAGGACATGGTCACAGACTTCTCCAACTCACTATCAAGCAGTATTGACTGGTATCATCTGTTATTTCAACAAATACTACGTGTCTGGAACTTTTATTGACACATCTTGTGCAGAATGCTTAAAATCGGATTGACTTTTGGCGTAAAGGAAACTCACATCTGGAACATTTTCATAACCATACCATTTAAGGGACGATAAAATTAAGAAGTGATAATACCTATGCCTTACTTTAAGAACTTTAACTAGTTTCATTATTTCAAGATGATGAACACATCTTAGACATTATCACATGGACATAATTAAATTTACAGTTTTTTTTCAATATGGTTTAATATCATTCAATTAGCTAGTTAAATTGATTCATCATTTAATTATTTCATTGAACTTCTCCATGTATCATGCATCACAATTTTATTATCATATTTCATCATTTGACATCTCCATTTAGTTTTTTTTTCTCCATTTCTTGACATCTTTTCTATGGACAATTAATCATATCTAACATACACGACTTTTACTTCACGTTTTGTGAAATGGTCCAGGGTTTGTCATCCTCCTTTGAGGAAAACTTTCAGTTTTCGCTGGGGGGCGGGGTAGTGTTACCACTCATTTTGCACGCAGGCTTGCTAAGGCATCGCTGTGCACAGCTGAGAGGTACACGCGACGGACCAGTGCTAAACGCTAGCAATTGGTTAAGGTGTGACCTATATGTAAATGAGTGTATGACGTAGGCAATGTCGGGGCGAAGAAACGAACGGTGGACGTTCGGGGTGACGGGCATTCGAGGTGTTTGTTCGTCCTAATGGGACAGTGTGTGTTTTTAAGAGTTCCATACTAGGGTTCTCATTTTTATTAAATTATTGTCAGATTATCTACTGACACTACTTCAAGAATGTGTGTTTGAGTGATGTGTGGCAAGACGGCAGACAGAAGGTAGTACGTAACTGTGTAATACAAATTAACATTCATGACAAGGTCGTTTTGGAATATTTGCAGACAGTTTGACCTCTAACGGCCAGCTGTACAGTTCATCAATTCTTACTGCCAGAGATAATATGGTTATTATGGAGCATCATTTTTATACAAATGTCTCAATGTGTGAAGTACTCAGTGTTGTGAATATCGTCAATTAAAATCGTGTTAATTGTACGATGGACTGAGCGTACTTATTTCAAGTTGGTCTGACTGCATTTACATGTGGATGTTATACATGCCAACCCACGACATAACATGTGTTACCGATAACATTCACAATTACACATAAACACGAGGTAACAGGTCTGACCAACACACAAAGTTAAGTTTTCTTGTTGTTTATTATCACTAAACTGTTTTACAACATCAAGTTAACCAAAGATATCAAGAAAAAGCATTTACATATAGAGGAAATAAAGAAGAATGGTGCGCCTTCACCATATAAAGGAAAATAACCCAAAGAAAATATTTACCCAAAGGTTGAAGGTTAGCACTAGGTTTACAGAATAACAATATTGGTACAATAAAAGACCAAGTAAAGTAAACAGAATCAAATCAAACCACCAAAGATTAATAGATAATTTCCAGCAACAATAAAATCAACACACGCTCTCTCATTCACGTGGCCACCTCTCACACTCTTACCTATTTTGTATTTCTTCCCTTGGGTCTGTGGTATCCCTTGGTAAATTTATTCCATGAACATACTCCCTACTGTTTCTGTTGACTAATGTATCACACCAGCTGTCGAGGATACAAATTGGCCCCAGTTCATCCCAGAAAAAAACTAATGAGGTGAACGCCGAATAAGTTTACTTCCACGATAAATCCTGGTGACGGTCTGAGTCATAAAGGGGTGTCTTCACTGTTCTAAAAACTAGCACTGTTCCTCCGATGGGTGCACAGGGGAATGTGAGTATAGACACAGGAACTACAACTAAATATTTCCGTTGCGACAGCTCTTGCAGTGTTGAGGGCGGGCGGGGAAAAACAGTCTTGTTTCCCGCTCGTTCTGGGACTTCTATCTGGTTAAAGGGTTACTACAAATATGGAATAGTGTGAGAATCCTTGGTGTTTACCGTTTTAAGAGAGGGGAACACTTCTAGAAAATCTGGAAAAATCCGGTTGTTACAAATGTTACAAATGATGATGATGGATTTTCTATCGGCCGACTCTTTATCAGAGTGCCAGTCATGCACAGTGTATATTTTAGTACTCCACTTAGATTACAACTGTCAGGTGTTGGGGAAAATAATAATAATGTTTCAGGTATACGCCACTGTTGGCTGATGTAGTGATATCCTCAATACAATCGATAAATTAGATAAAACATTATAGAGTATAAAGTCAAAATAAGGTAGAAATAAAATATTGGGTTGCGATTAGCTTCTTCGCCCCGACTGCAAACATATCGCTTTCAATAGGCCTTACTGTTAAATATTACATGTTTGAAACAAATCGAGGCGTAATTTTTGTTCTAGACGGAATGAGAGACAAGAAGGAGGGGAAAGGAGAGACAGAAGAATGCTACTAGCAGCACGCGTTGTTTGGAATCAAAAATTGTAACGAACGCGCGAGATGGCTTTTGGCAGATTTGAAAATACGACGCAAGGCCAATACTTGCATCGCCTTATATTCACGCAGTGGTAATGTATAAACACACACACCGCTCTCATTTCCTGTATTGTAGCGTATTTTCTGACGAAACACAGACATTGTCGTTTTAGTTTGAAAAAAACCGTTAGAAAGAGGGGAAAAAGATGGTGGATTTCTAGATTTAAATAATATTGACGACTAACATGGAAAAAATATGGAAATACGAAATATAATACTTAGGGCCATAAACCTTGGATAGTTTTGGGGAATAGGATCTCCTGATCAATAATATATTTTAATTTACAAAATCGTCCACTTAATAACCAAGATATTGCAATAATACTATATATTCTAGGACAGACTGACGAACACTCATGCCTGCTTATTTTGGCCATAACATTTTTTGAACGCATTTTTGAAATGAGGAAGAAGATGGTACATGTAATTTGATTGGGTTGAGTTAGGAAGAGAGAGAGGTATTATTGGTTAGCCCAAAACTAAATATATTTTGCAGAGTAGCACATAGTTGTTTGGAATTTTGTTTTTAACTTTGAATTCAAAATTTGATAGACGCCGATTTCTATTGGCCAGCGTAGGGGATATTGAAAAAAAATTGGAAGGCTGGACGCCATTTGAAGAAAAACGTTCCCATAAACAGGTCGATTGATAGACCAGAAGTTTGACTTGCTTCACCATATAATGAAGACAAAACTAAAGAAAAGCAGTCATAGTCTAACAGCGGCACAGCTAAATTTGTGCCAAATCATCGTACCTGTGTGTATGTCATTGAATTTGTGGTAAGAACGAAATTATTAATATTTTATTTAAAAATTTGAGTGTGAGATACTGCCATATGAAAAATATTTTACGACTGTAAGTACATAGGTCCCTAGCAGACTTATGCAGAGCCTAGATGTTGATCCATCATATAACAAACTACCAGAGATGTAGAACCAAAAGATTACATAGGTTGTCAGCAAGGATCATATCACCCATCATATTTTATGGAAAAAGATCAAGGATAATGGCAGAGGTGTTGCAGCCATTAGGGGAGAGGAAAAAGAAAACTGGTACAAGTTGTTCCATCAATCTAGATTGGATGAGCTGGGTTGGTCAGAGAGATCTGACCCTGTTTTTTTTTTTTGAATGCATTATTAATTGTGAAGTTGGTGGATTAGATATTATGTTAAGACAAACCATAATCTTCATGTTGCGGGGTTTTTTACTGGCACTATGCTAGTGCCAGCTTCCTGACTATAATAATTATTGATAAAGTGGAGTTTGCTGTAGTGGTACAAGCTCTCTACCACTGGAACTGTAGTCTTGGTACAAGCTTTCTACAAGATTGCCACAGGAAGATTGAGACAGTGGCCGTTGGCTGGAAAGACAACTATCATCTAGCTTCACGTGCCACATAAGTGCATAAGACCTGACACGGAACGATTCATCAACTATGTACCATAGAATAATGTAATTATATAAAATAAAATCCATTTCCACCCAATAAAGTGAACAGAATATTTGTGAATAAAGACAGGGGATGATGTACAAACCCCAACCTGCCATCTAGTATCAGTTAAACCCTAGTAGAGATATATTAACACCATTATTAGAATTTAAATTATGTGCTTGGACAGATTGTCCCTTTTGTTTAATTGAACTTGCATATATATATATATATATATATATATATATATATATATATATATATATATATATATATATATATATATATATATATATATATATATATATATATATATATATATATATATATATATATATATATATATATATATTGATTTCATTTGATTTTGATAGTCCTGACCAAAATAATATTAGGTTCAGGACTAAATAAAGTGTAAAAAGATTTGTTAAATACTAAATTTAAAACACGGTGTTAGTTGAGTTGATCATAGAATTTAATATATGTGTGTGTGTTTGTGTATTGGGTTACCATCACACCACACTTACATTACCCTAAACATTTAGACGTAGTCACCATTTATTCTAAGTGTAAAATATACTCTGAGTGAGATCTTAGGGTGGAAGCAGAAAGGTTCCCTGAGAACACACCCCATCAATTGTTAGACTCAGGGGCCTTCACAGCTTGACCTCACTCAGTTATAAATTAAATACAACACCAACATTCTTAACATCAAAACCCACCACATATATTGGGTAGCTCGCTCCGGGATTTAAAATTATCAGTTATTGTAAAATTCAATATTGTATCACTATTATCCCTAGAGGTTAAAGATATCCTATAATAAAGATAAAAGTACTTTAAGGTGGAAATTATCAGTTGATGAATTGTCACGGCCAGTAGTTAATTAATTAATCATAGTTGGTACTTTGTTTATTAGAGTTTAAATTTGTCTTAGAACATTATTAAAGTTGCTTAAGACAGAATGGCAAACTTGGCCAAGTTTAGATCTGCTGCTGTGCAGACTGCAGGAGATATGGGTATGGATGGGCCAGAGCTGCTCCAGTATGCAACCTCAGAGGTTGATAAATTTATTGCACGAGAAGACAGGAAATTAGAAGCAGAAAGAAAATTAGAAGCCGAGAAAGAAATTAAAAGGTTACAGATTGAGGCTGACAAAGAGGCTAGGGCATTGGAGGCGGATAGGGAGGCTGAGATTAAGCGGCTCCAATTCGAAGAGAAGAAGATAAAGGCAGAGGAAAGAAGACTGGCTGCTGAAAGGGAAGCAGAAAAGGAGGAGAAGAGATTACAGAGGGAGCACGAGTTACGACTAAGGGAATTTGAATTTCAAGGCCATGCTCCTGAAAATGGTAACAGCCCTCCTACCTCCGATGCCACTGCCAGTCATGGGGCCTCAACCTCAGCCATGGGGTTTCATTTAGACCATTTTGTTGAGAAAGATCATGACATAGAGTCATGTTTAAGCAGATTTGAGGTATTAGCTACAACTTATGGGCTAGAAAAAGAAAGATGGAGTCTGAAGTTATCCCAAGGTCTTAGGGGAACATCTCATGAAGTGTTTGCAAAGATGAGCAGGGATGACCAAGACAATTATGACATGATAAAACAGGCTCTTTTGTTAAGATATGAGAAGAATGGAGAATTTTATAGGAAGAAATTTAGAAATGCCAAGCTTTTGTCTGGGGAGACATACCACCAATTCTCTGCCAGATTGGAAACCTATTTGGAGAAATGGACTTCTCTGGGGAAGACCCAAGATCTTACAGAGATGATCCTGATAGAGCAATTAAGAGAGTCCATGGCTCCAGACTTGAGAAAGTTTCTCATCGAACAAGGTGCAGAGAGGTTGGGTGAGGTATTAAATGTCGCAGAGAGGTATCAGGCGGCCCAGGCAGAAGTGGCTGGTACTAAGAAGAAGCATTTAGAAAATTATAAGGCCCCACAAAACTCTAATAAATTTGAAAATAAAGATCAGGGAAACCGAGGTAAACCCAACTTTGATAGGCAAAGAATTGACTATCGAGATAGAAACCCACAGTTCAATGACCGAAAATATGATGAAAGAAAACCTGTCTACCAAGGAAAGTTATGATGTAAATGGTGTAAGAGGGACACTCATAACACCAACGTTTGTAAAAAGAAACATTCTACCTTCGCTGCTATGAAAACGGGAAACAAGGGATTAAAGGACAAACCCGCTGGACAGCAGGAACCTTATCAACCCCCAGTTTGTGAAGATGTGGTATGCAATGGGGTCACCATCAGGTGCCTTTATGATACTGGATTAGATTTTGATTCTGTTGTGAGTTCTCACCTAGTAAACCCAGATCAGTATACCACAGAAACCGTGGAGATACAAGGGGCAACTAAGGACGTAGCAACCATGACACTTCCCATCGCCAGGATAACTGTGAAAACTCGCTATGTGGAAGGAGTAATCAGAGCAGCAGGGATAAACGAACCCATCTACCCTCTGATATTGGGGTGTCGTTATGTCTTCTTGGGGAATCCCAAGAGACGTGTGATCATGGGAACAGTTCAGACCAGATCACAGTCAAAGAAAGAGGAGGATAATCCTATAAATACTCATCCAGAGGAGATGAGGAAGGCACAGGCGGAGGACAGATCAATCAAGCCGTGTTTTAAAAAATGCCTAAATGCCATACACCTCCAAACAAAGGAGACTACTATATGAAAAATAAATTGATCTATAGGAAGGGTGGAACTGGTTCAAATGGTCACGGACAGCTGGTTCTTCCCACTTCATATAGGGAGAAAGTGATGGAGTTAGGACATGCGATCCCCTTCAGTGGTCATATGGGGATCAGCGCAACAGGACAGCGTATAGCTTGCCATTATTTCTGGCCAGGGATAACGGAAGATATAAAGAGTTATGTAAAATCCTGTCCAGAATGCCAAAGGGTAGCTCCAAAGCATTGGACTGCCCCAGCAACTCTAGGGGAGATGCCCATAGTGGGAACACATTTTGAGAGAGTTGCAGTGGATATTGTGGGACCTCTCACTCGGACCAAGAGGAGGAACAGTTACATCCTCACTCTGGTGGACACTTGTTCTATGTGGGTAGAGGCGGTAGCCCTGTCGTCAATCGATTCGAAGCATGTGGCAGAGTCATTACTTACTTTATTCACGAGGTTAGGATTCCCGCATCAAATATTGACTGATAACGGCTCACAGTTCAAGGGGAAACTAACGGAAGAAGTTTTTAGGTTATCCCAAGCCAAGCACTTTCACTGTAGTCCGTATCCCCCCAAGGGAACGGCCAGGTAGAGAGGTTCAATGGGACTCTCATTTCTATCCTGAGAAAGCTGGCACATGAAAAACCTGATACGTGGGACCAATATTTGCCCGCTGCGTTGTTTGCGTTCCGGGAAGTTCCACATAATTCGACCGGAATGGCACCGGCAACTCTGCTATTTGACAGACCAATCAAAGGTCCATTAGAAGCCTTATTGAGGACGTGGACTGATGAGAAGGCAGAAGAGACTGTTACCTCATCATATTAATATGTGAACGAGCTGACCACTCGTCTTAAAACTGGCTGGAAACTTGCTAATGATAATTTGAGACAAGCCAGGAAAAAAAATGCTGCATATTATAATAAGAAAGCGAAGGATAGAGAACTGGCTGTGGGAGAGAAGGTGCTTCTTCTACTACCCGGCAGCAGTAACAAGTTGTAAATTGGATGGCAAGGTCCATATACAGTTCTAGAGAAGGTGTCTAGAACTAACTATAAGATAGATAAGAATGGGAAAGAGAAGATCTATCATGTGAACCTTCTAAAGAAATATCTGGACAGACAAATCCAGGAAGGAACACACTTAATGACCTAGTCTATCGCAACGGAGATGAACAATGAACCACTCGCCTCTCACGAATACCCCCAAAACCCCTGCACAGGTAAAAGTCAGTAACCACTTGACGAAAAATCAGAGGGAGCGGATCCAAAAGGTTCTGGAGGAACATACAGACGTGTTAACGGAAAAACCGGGGCACCCCAATTTGTTGGAGTACGATATGAAGTTAATAGACCCAACACCCATCTGTATGAGAGCCTATTCTATCTCATTTGCAAAAGAAAAAGCTTTGAAAGAGGAGATAGTGTATTTGTTGAAAGAAGGGATTTTTTCTCACAGCGAATCTCCTTATAGCTCTAGTGTGGTTTTGTTGAGGAAACCATCTGGGGAACATAGACTGTGCATAGATTACAGGAAACTGAATGCTGTCACAGAAGGTCAGGTGGATCCATTACCTGATACAAATCAACTATTTGCCAGGCTGAACAATGCAAAATATTTTTCTAAGGTGGATCTTAGCAAAGGCTATTATCAAATTCCAGTAAAGCCGAGTTTCGACCTTATTTAGCTTTTAGCACCTCGGAAGGACATTATGAGTTCAACATGTTGCCGTTTGGGTTGAAAAATGCTCCGAGTGTATTTTCCAGGATGATGCGAAAATTGTTGGATCCCCTGAATAATCCATGTTTTACGAATTTCATGGATGATATCCTCATCGCTACTGAAACATTTTAGGAACAAGTTAACTCTTTGAATATGTTATTTGATAGACTCAGAGAGGCAAACTTGACTGCTAGACCAACATAATGTTGTATTGGATGTAAAGAGTTGGAGTTCTTGGGACATACAGTATATCAGGGTAGCATGACCCCTGACCACAAGAACCTAGAGAAATTGCAAAGAGCACCGAGGCCACAGACAAAGAAAGATGTGCGATCTTTTGTGTCGTTGTGTGGATTTTACCAGAAGTACATTAAAAATTGTAACTCTATATGTGCTCCTCTGACGGATTTAACTCGTAAGGGAAATCCTGATAAAATTACCCGGTCAGCGCAGTGTGAATTGGCATACCAAGAGTTAAAAGAAAAGCTCACAAGCAAGTCTATATTGAAATTGCCTGACTTGAGTCAAGAATTTGTTGTGAGAACGGACGCAAGTAACGTGGGCTTAGGGGCCACATTGTTACAGAGGTCCACCTCACAAGATGGGGAACTGAACCCAGTCGCTTATGCTAGCCGCAAGTTGAACAAAGCGGAACAAAACTATTCAACAAGTGAGAAAGAGTGTTTAGCTATAAAAAAGTTCCAGATCTATTTATATGGTAGAACATTCGTGATCCAAACGGATCATCAGCCGCTCGTATTTCTGTCACAGGCAAAGCATGAAAATGCTCGGTTATTACGATGGTCGTTGCTCATACAGCTTTATTCATTCACTATTGAATACATTCCCGGGTCGCAAAATGTTGGTGCAGACTTCTTGAGTAGGCACCCTTTTGACGAAAATCAGAGTATTCAAAAGGCATAAGGAGCAAATTTGATCTATGTGTATTTCGGACTATGAACTTGCTTCAGATAGCATGTTCTTAGTGGGGAGATGTGTAGTGATATCCTCAATACAATCGATAAATTAGATAAAACATTATAGAGTATAAAGTCAAAATAAGGTAGAAATAAAATATTGGGTTGCGATTAGCTTCTTCGCCCCGACTGCAAACATATCGCTTTCAATAGGCCTTACTGTTAAATATTACATGTTTGAAACAAATCGAGGCGTAATTTTTGTTCTAGACGGAATGAGAGACAAGAAGGAGGGGAAAGGAGAGACAGAAGAATGCTACTAGCAGCACGCGTTGTTTGGAATCAAAAATTGTAACGAACGCGCGAGATGGCTTTTGGCAGATTTGAAAATACGACGCAAGGCCAATACTTGCATCGCCTTATATTCACGCAGTGGAAATGTATAAACACACACACCGCTCTCATTTCCTGTATTGTAGCGTATTTTCTGACGAAACACAGACATTGTCGTTTTAGTTTGAAAAAAACCGTTAGAAAGAGGGGAAAAAGATGGTGGATTTCTAGATTTAAATAATATTGACGACTAACATGGAAAAAATATGGAAATACGAAATATAATACTTAGGGCCATAAACCTTGGATAGTTTTGGGGAATAGGATCTCCTGATCAATAATATATTTTAATTTACAAAATCGTCCACTTAATAACCAAGATATTGCAATAATACTATATATTCTAGGACAGACTGACGAACGCTCAAGCCTGCTTATTTTGGCCATAACATTTTTTGAACGCATTTTTGAAATGAGGAAGAAGATGGTACATGCAATTTGATTGGGTGGAGTTAGGAAGAGAGAGAGGTATTATTGGTTAGCCCAAAACTAAATATATTTTGCAGAGTAGCACATAGTTGTTTGGAAATTTGTTTTTAACTTTGAATTCAAAATTTGATAGACGCCGATTTCTATTGACCAGCGTAGGGGATATTGAAAAAAAATGGAAGGCTGGACGCCATTTGAAGAAAAACGTTCCCATAAACAGGTCGATTGATAGACCAGAAGTTTGACTTGCTTCACCATATAATGAAGACATAACTAAAGAAAAGCAGTCATAGTCTAACAGCGGCACAGCTAAATTTGTGCCAAATCATCATACCTGTGTGTATTTCATTGAATTTGTGGTAAGAACGAAATTATTAATATTTTATTTAAACATTTGAGTGTGAGATACTGCCATATGAAAAATATTTTACGACTGTAAGTACATAAGTCTCTAGCAGACGTATGCAGGGCCTAGATGTTGATCCATCATATAACAAACTACCAGAGATGTAGAACCAAAAGATTACATAGGTTGTCAGCAAGGATCATATCACCCATCATATTTTATGGAAAAAGATCAAGGATAATGGCAGAGGTGTTGCAGCCATTAGGGGAGAGGAAAATGAAAACTGGTACAAGTTGTTCCATCAATCTAGATTGGATGAGCTGGGTTGGTCAGAGAGATCTGACCCTGTTGTTTTTTGTTTTTTGTTTTTTGAATGCATTATTAATTGTGAAGTTGGTGGATTAGATATTATGTTAAGACAAACCATAATCTTCATGTTGCAGGGTTTTTTACTGGCACTATGCTAGTGCCAGCTTCCTGACTATAATAAATATTGATAAAGTGGAGTTTGCTGTAATGGTACAAGCTCTCTACCACTGGAACTGTAGTCTTGGTACAAGCTGTCTTCCAAGATTGCCCCAGGAAGATTGAGACAGTGGCCGTTGGCCGGAAAGACAACTATCATCTAGCTTCACGTGCCAGATAGGTGCATAAGACCTGACACGGAACGATTCATCAACTATCTACCATACAATAATCTAATATATGAAATATATATAATAAAATAAAATCCATTTCCACCCAATAAAGTGAACAGAATATTTGTGAATAAAGACAGGGGATGATGTACAAACCCCAACCTGCCATCTAGTATCAGTTAAACCCTAATAGAGATATATTAACACCATTATTAGATGTTAAATTATGTGCTTGGACAGATTGTCCCTTTTGTTTAATTGAACTTGCATATATATATATATATATATATATATATATATATATATATATATATATATATATATATATATATATATATATATATATATATATTGATTTCATTTGATTGTGGTAGTCCTGACCAAAATAGTATTAGGTTCAGGACTAAATAAATTGTAAAAAGATTTGTTAAATACCAAATTTAAAACACGGTGTTAGTTGAGTTGATCATAGAATTTAATATCTGTGTGTGTGTGTTTGTGTATTGGGTTACCATCACACCACACTTACATTACCCTAGACATTTAGACGTAGTCACCATTTATTCTAAGTGTAAAATATACTCTGAGTGAGATCTTAGGGTGGTAGCAGAAAGGTTCCCTCAGAACACACCCCATCAATTGGTAGACTCGGGGGCCTTCACAGCTTGACCTCACTCAGTTACAAATTAAATACAACACCAACATTCTTAACATCAAAACCCACCACAGCTGATAAAAATAGTATCGTGGATTTGGTCAGTCCTGTATTATAATTTATAGTCATACAATATCTTCGGCTAGTACACTCTTAACCATGGGAATGGAAAAGAAAAAGAAAAGACCTCTGGTTCGTCCACTTGGGATCAGGTCTGCAGAAATACAGAATTAAATCTCCACGAATCACTTATAACAATCCAAAAGAAATGGTTTAAGGCTGCGCGCTAGACTTTCTTCTCTAATTCTGACTGACGACTGATGGTTGGGTTAAAGAAACATAAGTATATATATCATTAAATTTTCCTTGATCTCTAATACGTTATTTCGCGCTTCTGTGTGAGACAAAAAATTCAGAAGCAAGAGGTATCAAGATGAAAGGCTTACGTTTCGGTCTTCCAGAGTTTCTCGTCTGTAGCTTTGACCGACATTAAAAAAAACAAATTTCTGTTCTACTAGCGAGTTTCCTTGTAGGATCACGTGTTCCCAGATCAAATTATATTGGGGATTTTTAGATTTCCCCTGAGCAAACTTCACAGAAGTCTGTTATGTGTCTCTCTCTCACGGGCTGTCTGTCAAGTATTATATGATTGACAGATAAGCTCGCGTGAGTGGAACGCGGTAAAACGAAGCGTAATTTGTTTCCTGTTATGACTGACAGGTCAACGAAGATGGTAAACACTGCGTTAGCCCGTGTTTACAGAAAAGAAGGCGGGGACAAAATGGTACGTTGCAGAATGTCGTACGGAAGGTTAATTGTTTTATTTTGCCACGTCTGAGTAGAGTGAATGTCGACAGATACGCGAGAAGGTATAGAAAATAGATTTTTTACAGGTGGTAGATTGAGGGAAAGATATGTCTCTGGAGTGATTAGGTTGTCTCCTCCAGCATTTCCGTACGACTTTACTTTGTTGCAAGACATCTTTTACCTCCCTATCAAGAATAGATAAGTTCCTCTACACACACACACAGCTATGTGACAACAAGACATACACGCGTGAAAAAAACTACGGATAAATGGGTATGGGTCTGACCAACACACAAAGGTACGTTTCTTTGTAGTTTATTATCATTAAAACTCGACAACATCAAAATATCTAAAGGAAAGGATCAAAGATTCATCTACATGCATATGAAATAAAACAGAAAAAGTGCGCCCTCCCCCAATGGAGAAAAAAACCCTAAAGAAAATTATTAACCCGTGGTTGAAGGTTAGCACTATATTACAGAATGAACAGTAGTGGTACTCTATGAGACCCAGTAACTTAAACAAACTTTAAGACAAATGAGATATATGGAAAGTTTTCCCGGAAACAAGAAAATACTTGCACACTGTTTCAAAACAGTCGCCACTCTCACACTCTTACCTAATTGCCTGGTATGGTAGGTCTGTTATATCCCTTGGTAATAGAATTACTCCATGAATATATTATCTATTTTCATTTAATTTTCTGTCACTCCATTTGTCGCAGATCCAAATTGGCCCCAGTCCATCCCCAGAAATTAGCTAGTGAGGTGAACGCCTAATATGGTTCTTCTCCTGGATATGAGTTACTACAAATAGTTAATACTGTGAGAGTTCTTGAGGTTCACTCTTTAACGGAAAAATACTTCCAGTATTGAAAAACATCTGGTTGCTAAAATAATGTTAATAAGATGATGATGGTTCTTCTTTCGGCCAACTCTGTGTTAAAAGCGCCGATTCTTCACAGCGTAGGTATTCAGAGAGGTATACTCCCATTGAATTACGACTGTCAGGAGTCGGGATAAAATAATGTTCACTGCTGTGACTGGTAAAAAAATATAAATCTGGGTTCAGTGTTAAAAATGTATTGTCCTCCAATACTCTCTGGCGAGTGCCCGTTCACAAATGAAATTGGTAACGCACACGCCAAGAAAAGGAGAAATAACAAATCCAAAAAAAGAAAAAGACCGCTGACCGCCCTTGGGGTCAGGTCTGCGAAGAATACAAGAAACATTTATATATAAAAATATGCTAATCCTATATCTACACACAGACGGGGACAAGACGATCTCTTCTCCACTCCGTCAGTCCTGATTAAATTTAAAATGCACACGGTGTTTCCTTACGCCTACCAGTTAGCAGACACCGCTGGCGCTGAGTTCGGTCGGACTGAATTATGTTAATTCGCCCGCCCCTGCTCGCGCCGGCGTTCAGCGTACAACGTTAGTTATTATTTAATCTCTCCATACGCGCTACCTAAACAATGATCACCTGTCATTAAATAGCTATTACATTTTTCGGTGTCTGTTAGTTCGTCGTATGGTATCAAAAATAATAGACACTATAATGACAAATATGCACAAATGAAATATAACGTTGTATACTATCCTTCACTATCAGTTTACTGTCTATATGGGGGGCGTGATTTAACATTTTAATAGAATATGTGGTATGAAATCGCTAAGCGTTACTTTATTTCACTCGTTTTACAAGCGAGAAAATCTAAGTGAAGAATAAATGTTAAAAGCTATCACTTCTTAAAAACATTAGCACTATTATCCTTTACCAGAAAATTCAGAAATGAAATCTCCACGAAAATAGTAACAAATCCACACAAGGAAATGGTTTATGGCTGCGCGCTAGATACTTGCTAATTCTGACTGACAACTGACAATGGAATTAAGAAAACTACAGAGTATATATATATATATTGTAGTAAAACTAACTCCGTGTAACCCTCCCGCTCAAATTCCCCCATTCAAAAGCTAGTAACGTAAATTTTCCGCCTATAACCACTCCTACTATATTTGAAAATTGCCAAGAGAAAGGTCAAACGTCTGCTAAGAATTGGACAATAGTTGACTTTTCTACTACCATAGTTGGAAAAGGTTACCCTTCCCCTAATTGCACACACCCCGCCCTATTATTTAGTGGAGGTTGTAACTATAAATAACTACAATGTTTGAAATTATGCACCATTTCCTAGCCGAACAGTCCACGATTGGCACAAGATTTGAATTTTCAAAGACCAAGCGTATTGAGTCCCATCCCCCAACAACATGCAGCTCGCGTTTCCCGTCCCAATATTTTATGAAGAAAGCCGGAAATGTCGGCAGAAGAAAAGAAGAAAAAAACCAACTTGTTACCTCTTCTTGAAAAAGGGAGAAGGGGAAAAAAGGGGGGATTAAAATGAAAAGAACCAAGGCTAACTTATGCGTTTGAAACTGAAACTAAAACTAAATTTGTGCAGAGAGGAGGGAAAGAGAGAAACTTAGATAACTTATAAAGAGGGTAAAGAAAATGGATGTATTGAATGATAGCGATAATATTGTGTATAAAAATGCCATACTATTCCCTATGATAAATTATCTTGCCTTATAGAAAAGTATGTTGTTCAGAATAAATATAGAGACAAATTACATAGATGAAAACGATGAAGAAGAGTTAGATGAAAACTAGATAGGATGATAGAGGCAAAAGGGCAGTTTAAGAATCACTTTAAAAAATTAAAATCGACCCAATAATAACCGAGATATTGTAGAAAATAAAAATTCAGACAGACAGACAAACACACTGAGGAACTGCTCAATTTTGAAAGTCTTCGAAAGTTACATTTTCGGGACGCTTTTTTTTTGAACAGTCAAATTTGCTTGACTCGTTTGATTGGTTAATGATAGTTTAGGAAGGGGAGATAAAACTAACGCTTTACCAGAATACGCCGCCACTTGAGAAAAATATTTCAACACAGTAGATTAAGATCAGACGCATAGCAGTTGTGACCAATGCCTTTGCGGTCTGGGCGACAGCGATCTGCACTTGTGCCATTGATTGCCAGTTAATCTTACATTTGTGTGAAATATTTCATTGATTGCGGTAAGATAAATAATTGTATTAATATATGTTATTAATATGTAGAGGCAAACCCAGATAGGGGGCCAAAAATTTGTCTTGTACGACATTGCCATGGGAAAAGAATTACGACATCCTAGCAAGCATGCCTAAGCAGACTTATTGAGAAACGAAATTAAAATTGTGTTTGAATATTGCCATACAAAAACAATTACGACCGTAAGTCCAGTAAGCTACTGGCAGTCTTCTGCAGTGTCACAGTGTTCAAATGACGCCAGAAACATACTTAGAATGATTGCACAAAAGAATTAACAGGTTACAAGAAGACAACTGTATACCTATCTGATTGTATGGAAGAAAATCAATGTTTAAAGTGACAGGGGCGTTGCAGCCATATGGAAGAAGAATGTAAACACAGTACGGAGTGAAGTCAAAAAAATTAGGGGCTAGTGCAAATGTTTGCACACGAGACTGACCACAAATGATGATAGTTTGAGTAATTGTTGAAGTATTATAGCCAGCAAATAAAAGTAGGGGAACGTCCTTCTTTTTCGGGGTTATATTGCCTGTTACCAGTTGGTGACAGGAAACCTGGTGACAACGGAATTGGAGGACAGAGAAAGCCTCAGCAAAGCTGTATGCTGCATGTGATAGCCTGAAGACAATACTTGTGCTGAATTTATATGATCTACTTCAGATAGAAACGTCAGGTGAAGTCCACTTACGTGGGCTCTGAGAACTCATTCATTAAAAATTTCCACCCGTGAACTTTCATTATTGTGGGCATGATGACAAAAATAGTCCCTCCCACTATTGACTCTCGCTTTTAGACAGTACTACATCAGTCTGTGTTATACACCTACAGTGACACTTGTTTATTATCAAGTTATGGACAAAGATTCCTCCTTATTTATTTATTATAAGTAAATACAGTTCTCTTCAGTTTTAACCATTCCTGCCCCAAAAAGATTTGAGGGACAGGAAATTAAAATTGTAATATAATTATCTAAACTTAACACCAGTCTTACTTAATTCAATTTCATTCAGTTACAGTTGTGTTTGTTTTATGCAGTTATCACTATACTTACATTACCCTAGACACGTAGCCATAAAACACATAACACTATCATAAAATATTTCCCGGAGTGAGATCTTAGAGAGGTAGAGGATAGGTACCCTGAGAATACATCATCATCAACAATTAGACTCAGGGACTTACATAGCTTGACCTCACTCTGAGTACACGTAGTTTGGTAACATCAATAACCTCTCCGGCACACTCGCCACACACACACACACACACACACACATATATATATATATATATATATATATATATATATATATATATGTATACTGTTAAGTCATGTTTATTTAATGGGAGTTAGGTGTTAAAGATTTATATGTATGGGTCGGATTTTTGTACACACGTTAGTTAGCACGCGTTAGTTATGAGATGATATTTTGAGTTGGGGGCTTATTGCTCGATAATTTTTAAACACAGCTCAACTGTGTGGTTGTGTTCCTGTCGTTTTTGACGGAGTCATAATAGGTAAATCTATTTAATACTTTTGTTGTAAAACTGTGTTGGTCAAAGTTGGATAATTGGGTACTAACTTCTATGACAGGTTGTTTAAGGGTTATCTTCTCTTTCTTTCAATCATTGTCGTTGATCTGTCTTAACGATGCTCAGTAGTCTAGGCATGCGCCAGTTCTGGGCGCGAACTGAGGGAACTTCCGTCAGGGAGAGTGTGTTTTGGGCTGTCGGACATGATGTCCGTTGTGATTTTCTCTATATCATCATGGGGATTGGAAAGTTTTCGATATGACTGAAATGTCAATGTTTTCCCCAGTGATTCTTTGTTCGTCAAGAGTGACGACATTTATTAAGTGTGTATCCGGAAGATTCTGTAAAAGGTAAATGACATTCTTATTAATATGCCTTTGGTTGCAGAACATTTGAAGTTACCTATCTGCGAGTGAAGCTCACAGATCTTGAGAGACAGAATTCCTTCTTTGCTTCTTGTTCTAGCCAAATGAGACTATGTGTTTTCAATCGAACAGAAGCCTAATGATGATGATAAATTATTGTGGACGCCGCAGGTTGGCGGTATATATGTTTAGCATGGTTTGATCGTGCCTGCTAACAAAGGATACACAGCTGTCTACATATTGAGGCCCTGTATTACGGCCAATATTTTTCAGCAAGAGGAAATATATCTGGCGGGCTATGCCAGTTGAATAACAGCCTTATGTATTATTGCTACGCAATTTAGGAGCTCGTTTGTTGGACGACAGAGCTAATTAAGTACCTGACGCGCTGAGTCAATGGTACGGAAGCTACATTGTAAACTGTAACATTAGGACAGATGATGTTTGGGATGTCCTAGTTGATGTATGATCCAAGCCTTTGATTACCAGACATTTAACAGTCATTCATTATGTATGTGAAGTCCTTGATCTTGTCGATTTGACTGTCCTGTTGATGCTACTGTCAGTTTCGTAAATAAATGTTTGAAACGTGCCAGCAGTCTTCAATCCATCATTGACTACTGCATGTGAGTGTATGGGTGCATTATTGACTTAACTAAGAGCTTCAAGCATTCGCGTTCTCGTCTACACCCACACTCAGCACATCATAATACCAGTACCACACATCTACAACATGTACGCTGTTTTGTGTGAGTGATCATAGTACCCCTGGCAGTGCCTCACGCTGGTGGGCGCAACATTTCTGGTGACCTACATCAACACCGCAACATTACACAGTCCAGGTGATAAACGACACGTTCACTCTGCCAGCTTTCACATCACGCATAAACAGTACGTTACATTTATGATGGCCATGACATTTCTGACGGTTACATTTATGGTGGACCAGATTTGTGGGTTTTCTACATTTTCAAGACAGTGGTAAATAGGTCAACAACTGGGCTGACTCACATAAACACTGGCGTTGGCATTTTTGTGTTACTGCTACATGGACCACAACTGCTACGGAATTGAAGTGACATTGTTATACATTTCTGGAGTTCTACAAATGATGGCAATATATCTGGACTATCAAGTCACATCGTTACGTGTCAACCTAAGATCGTAAACAGTACCGCTGGTTGTTTACACTACATTCTGAGCTATCAAGTCACATCGTTACCTGTCAACCTAAGAACGTAAACAGTACCGCTGGTTGTTTACACTACATTCTACAAACATATCGACGTTGGATTTTCTAGTCTCAACTGGTGTCGAGTATGATTTTTGTAGCTACACTCTGGAGACCACTGCCTGTTATGAAGTTACGGTGACCTTCACGGTGGATCGTCTACCATTGTTGTTGACAGTAGTACCGCATTATACTGCATCTTTGCGGTTATTGAGGATTGTGCTTAAAGATAAGTGGCCTTTTTAGTGTGTAAACTGTGCCTTTATTTTGTGTAAAGCTGAGCCTTCCTCTATACACATACTGTATATTGTTTATTTACATATGCCATGCATGATTGTTGTATACATGTTTTTGTTTACATGTTTATTTAGTGTGTATTTCTGTAGGGACTATACAAATTTTCCACAGCCAAATTTGTTAGCAATATTTGTTGCTGTTTACGTTTAGTTGTGCCGAGGTGTGCCTTTTCGTTGTTTTTGTAAAAAATTTTCTGTTCTTTAGTTTTGATTTGATTTGTTTGAATTTGTCTGCCTCTTCTGTCTATCATTTATTTCTATACATCTTTGTGTTTATAACAGTGTTGCCATTTGTTTGTTTATTTTCGCAGTCATCATTACACTATTTGTAACAATTTTTTTTTAGTTTCGCTGTATTGTTTATTTGACTTCTGCGAACGTTTTCGGTTGTTGTTTTGTATTCTTGTCTTTGTATTTATTATTGTATTACATTGTTGTCATACAGTCTATAGATATACTTGATCATGGACTATTATTACTAATATCATACACTTTTCATATAAAGGTTATTTATAATGATAATATTATAGAGAAACAAGGTAACTATACAAGGTCTTTGACTAAGACTTGTCTCTCAAAGAGAGTGAAATAAAGTGAAGTGAGTATACAAGTCTAGTATTACAGACTTGTCTCCCATCAAAGTGGGATAAGGTAATTTATTTAATTTTTCAGGTCTGATCTAACATAGTTAGACAGAATGTCTACACTAGACTACTTTATTGAACAAGGGAAAGCCCTTGGGAAGACAGGTGAGAAGTTAGAAGAATTCGCACTTGCTCAATATGCCAAGGCACAGAAGGATGAAGAGAAAAGGATACAAATGCAGTTGGATAGAGAAACTGAAGATAGAAGAATACAGCAACAAAGAGATTCTGAAGAGAGAAAACTTCAATTTCAAGCTGCTGCTGAAGAGAAAAAACTTCAAGCTCAAGCTGCTGCTGAAGAGAAAAAACTTCAAGCTGCTGCTGAGGAGAGAAAATTTCAAGCTGCTGCGGAGGAAAGAAAACTTCAAGCTGCTGCTGAAGAGGGAAAATTTCAAGCTGAGGCTGAAGAGAGAAAAGCAAAAATTGAACATGAGGAAAGACTCGCAGCTTTGGAGTTAGAGAAATTGAAATTGACGAATGCGGGTGCTCATCAAGCAACTTCGGATACGACAAAGGAGAAGTCTAATAAGATCAAATTACCTCATTTCAATCCTTTAAAGGACGATATAACGGATTATCTTGATAGATTCCAATTTTTATGCGATACGCATAAAATAAAAAAGGAAAAATATGTCGAACAACTGATGGAATTTTTTTCAGGTGAACCAGTAACTACTCTTATGACAATAGAGGAACATGATAGGACTAACTATGATGTTGTCAGAGCAGCATTACTTAAAAGATATCAACTAAAAGAAGAAGATTATCGTCTTCGTCTTAAGACAATGTTGCCAGAAAATGGAGTGGATTTCTCTGACTTTATTATAAAGATACGCCGTACATTCACACGTTGGATTGAGTTGTCTCAGACTGAAAAAACATATGAAGGCCTAATGGACTTATTACTTCGAGACAAAGTTATGTCATCGGTCAACGAATCTTTCCTTGCTTTTCTTCATGAGCGTAAACCTAAAAACATAAAAGACATGGAGGAATATTGTTGCCAGTACGTAACTGCGCATCCCCATGCTACAGTTAGCAATTCTAAAGTGAAAGAAGGGTTGCCAGTTGCTTCGGCAGCACCATATGGCTCTAATTACAATCGTAAATTTCAAGGTGCTAAACAAAGCTTTAATAAGAAGAGTAATCAGAATTACACTCAATATCAAAGCAATCCATCACACAGTGGGTTTTCTTCAAAGAATTGGAGACGAGCTGATAGTCCTCGTAATGTTGGGTCTAATAATTATAGACACTTTCGCAAAGGTTATCACAATAGAAACTATCCGAGTTTTTCTTCTCGAGATAATTATCCTCGCCGTCAAGAATATTACGATGATGGTTATGGAAACTGTGATGCAAACCAGAATAATGGTTATGATGGGCAATATAATGATAATTACAGGGGAAATAATAATCGCGGCAGACCTAGACATAACAAAAGGAAATCTTATCGTCAGACAAACGCTGCACAACATGAGTCTCAGAAAGCCTGTAGTCAAGTGAACGATAGTAGAAACTCTAATGCTATCACTGGCTCTGCTTTCGATTTTGGGAGAGCAGCTAAGTGCCCCCAATGCTCAACATTGTTCGAGCCATCTACAGTATCTACCCCAATTTGTGGTCACCCTCTTCCCGCTCTTCCTGCTACAGTTGCGCATGACGGGAGAGGATCTCTTATCTTACATAAAGGTCTAGCGAATAATAATCCAGTCTCAATACTTTTTGATTCTGGATGTAATACTATTGGGGTTAGGCAATCTCTCATAGATCCTTGCTGTGCCACGGGAAAGGTGGTTAAGTGTGTGACATTTGGTGGAACTTTGGAGATATATCCTACTGCTATCATCCACATGGATACTCCCTTCTTTACAGGAGATGTCCACGCGTGTCTTCTTCCTAATCCTATTGCGGATCTTATAATCGGTCGTATTCACGGGGTTAAGGAATGTACCCCGCAGCAAATTGCTGCTTGGGAAGAACATAATATCCAAACAGCCAATGTGGTTGTAACAAGAGCACAAGCTCTTATTCCTTCAACTTCATCTAACGATAGTAATGAAGTTGGTAGCCAAGATGATCACTTGGTGATTTCACATGGCTCGATTGTGAAACTACAAGAAGAAGACTCTTCTCTAGATAAATACTTTCTTCTCGCTAAAATCGGTGATACGAATCAAAATACAATTCACAAATCGTATATCACTATGAAGAATGGTATACTAGTACGTATGGTACAAGTATACAGACAAATCTATGCACTCTCAAATTCTTGTGCCCAAAAGTATGAGAGCCTTAATTCTTCAACATGCACACGATTCTCAGTGTACTGGACACATGGGTTTTTCTCGCACTAAGTCGAGAGTTCTAGCGGCTTTCTTTTGGCCATTCGTAAACAAAGACATACGAATTTATTGCCGATCTTGTAAGATTTGTCAAGAAGTCAAATCTAGAGGTCCACGACATGCTGCACCTATCCAGGCTGCAGACATTCCCATTCGACCATTCCAGAAGATGGCAATAGATATTATTGGCCCTTTTAAGATTAAGTCAGCCAGAGGACATCAATTCATCCTAACATGCGTCGACATGTGCACACGTTGGCCAGAGGCTATACCTCTAAAGAGCATATCTACTGCCGATATCGCAGACGCTCTTTGGCTAATATTTTCTCGTTTGGGTTTTCCCAGAGAAATATTGTCAGACCATGGTACTCAATTGATTTCAGACACTATGTCGCAGGTGATGTCTATCCTAGATATTAAAAGGTCTCTCAGTAGTATTTATCACCCAATATCTAATGGGTTTGCTGAACGTCTTAATAGAACACTTCAGAACTTACTTGGCAAGATTACTGAGGATCATCCTCAGGATTGGGACAGGGTTTTACCCGCGGCTCTCTTTGTCTATAGAGAGGTCCCCAACGAGCATACACGGTTTTCTCCATTTCAACTAGTTTTTGGCGCGCAACCGCGCGGTCCTATGTCCTTGCTACACGATTTGATTACTGCCGATAATATTGACAATGACACTCAATCTTCATATGAGTATGTCATTGCTCTCAGGCATAAGATTATCGAAGCATGCAAGTTAGCTACTTCATCCTCCGAATTTGCCAAAGAAAATGCGAGGCAATTCGCTAATAAGAAGAGACGCCTACGTCAACTTTGTCCTGGAGACAAAGCGTTTGTCTTACTTCCTTCGAGGGAGAACATATTTCTCACTGCATGGAAAGGTCCATATAGAACAGTCTTAAAATTGTCCGATGTCGACTATTTTGTCGATATTGATGGAAGGCATAAAACCTTCCATATAAATGTGCTTACGGAATTTATTGAACGACCAGACTATTTGCAGCCTATTTTCCAGGCGACGGACGATTCTCCAGTCCAACATGGTCATATCTCATCCTTGTCGGTTATACAGGAGGAGGAAACTACGTTTTCAGATGTTAATCTACCTCTTCCTATGATTCCACTCAATTCTACGGAATCATGGAGAAATGTTTCGGTTTCTTCTAATTTGTCTTTTGAGGAACAGCGTCAAGTATCTTCTTTGCTACAATCATTTCAGGATGTCCTTACCGACATTCCTGGACACACACATGTTATCAAACATGAAATTATACTTACTGATCATAATCCGATCAGATTAAGACTATATCCTATCCCTATTCATTTCCAAGCGCAAGTCGAGAAAGAATTGGATGAAATGATACAATTGAAAATAATTGAACCATCCACTTCAGCATGCTCTTCGTCCATGGTTATTGTTCGAAAGAAAGACAATAACATACGTCTTTACGTCGATTATCGCAAATTGAACCAAGTTACGAAGTTCCATGCTGAACCTATGCCTTTATTGGAAGATCTACTTACTAGACTTTCTAAATCGCGATTCTTTACTAAACTTGACTTGTCGAAAGCTATTGGCAAGTTCCGTTAAATGAACGCGCCAAACCTTTCACTGCTTTGTCAACACCTAGGGGTTTGTATCAATGGAATTTTATGCCTTTCGGGCTGATGAACGCCCCAGCTACTTTCGTACGCATGATGCGTCGAATTCTCTCATATCGTACAGATGTCATCGCATACTTAGACGACATCTGTCTTTTCAGGGATACTTGGGAAGAACACTATTCGGGTTTAAATGAGTTACTGTCTACTCTACGTGAGCATAATTTGACTGCAAAACCCTCTAAAGCCTTTGTTGGGTTTAGTGAAATTTCTTTCCTAGGTCATCGTGTTGGTCATGGTCTATTGAAGACAGAGGACCAAAACATTTCTAAGATATTAAATATCTCCGTTCCTAAAACAAAAAAGCAAGTGCGTAGTCTCTTGGGATTAATACAATTCTAAGGAAGATTCATTAAGAATCTGTCCTCCATTATGGCTCCTCTTTCAACTTTTTTGAAAAAAAGTTCTCCTAATATGGTGCGCTGGTCCCAAGAATGCCAATCTTCATCGGATCAGATTAAGAATTTGTTCTCATCTCCTCCTATCTTACGACTACCATCAATTGATAAGACGTTTGTCCTTCGTAGTGATGCCTCTTCCACTGAGATCGGGGCGGCACTTATGCAGGAGTATTCAGGAACTCTGCATCCTGTGATGTATATCTCTAGGAAATTGAATGCGGTCGAAAGGAACTATTCGGTTTTAGACCGTGAACTGTTAGCTATGGTCTGGGCCATTCTTAAGCTACAAAGATTCCTTCTAGGCGCGCATTTCATTATGGAAACAGACCAAAAAGCTCTTACAGCTATGCAGAACAAGGATTTGAAGAGCTCGAGATCTACTCGATATGCTATTGCTCTTCAACCTTTTCATTTCACGGTGCGGGCTATCCGTGGTTCGGATAATGTGATGGCGGACATACTGTCTAGATGCCCACATGATTCCACTTAAATCTTGTGTCCTAGATTTCATGATACATTTCCAGACTCATGTCTGTTCATAATATACATTAACACATTTGTTTCACCTTAGATTAGTAAATTAATTGTTCTCTTTCTCTATTACTATCTTTGATGTAATGTGGAAGGTTAAGGTTGACATAAAATAAAGGTCAAAAAATAAGAAATAGAAAAATGTTAAAATGGCCACATATGATACTTAAATAATTTTGTAATGACTATAGTGCATTATAGCATGTTACTAATTGTGTCATTTATATTGTTCTCAGTGCAAACTAGTACCAAGTACGGAGCGCTTGTGAGAACCATGATGATGCCATACCTTACATTTGTTTCAGAGATCGCAGCACTTATTTGTATATAATATACTTCTATTGTTAGATAATGTGTAAGGAATTTAACAAATTTGGTCATGTCCATCCATTACATATATTAATGGTATAACATTGTAATTTGTATATTGATATGACTTCTTGAGATAGATTGTCATTTGTCATTGCTATGATTATATTATTGCATAATTGTTTGATAGTTATGTAATTTTTGTTAGTATCGCCAGCAACTGAGGTTTCTTTGATGGTACCTTCCCGAATATATTTTCTATTATTTGGTGAGATGATTTGATTCTCTCCGGTTGATTCTTTCATTGGCGCATTATTCATGTGTCATGGGTTTGTGGTATCTTGCTCATTGATGTATTTTTTTTAAAATGGGTCATTTTTTTAATACGGGAGATGCGGTAGTCTGTTGCTGTCGTTTTTGACGGAGTCATAATAGGTAAATCTATTTAATACTTTTGTTGTAAAACTTTGTTGGTCAAAGTTGGATAATTGGGTATTAACTTCTATGACAGGTTGTTTAATGGTTATCTTCTCTTTCTTTCAATCATTGTCGTTGATCTGTCTTAACGATGCTCAGTTTTATGCTGTCTAGGCATGCGCCAGTTCTGGGTGCGAACTGAGGGAACTTCCGTAGGGAGAGTGTGTTTTGGGCTGTCGGACATGATGTCCGTTGTGATTTTCTCTATATCATCATGGGGATTGGAAAGTTTTCGATATGACTGAAATGTCAATGTTTTCCCCAGTGATTCTTTGTTCGTCAAGAGTGACGACATTTATTAAGTGTGTATCCGGAAGATTCTGTAAAAAGGAAATGACATTCTTATTAATATGCCTTTGGTTGCAGAACATTTGAAGTTACCTATCTGCGAGTGAAGCTCACAGATCTTGAGAGACAGAATTCCTTCTTTGCTTCTTGTTCTAGCCAAATGAGACTATGTGTTTTCAATCGAACAGAAGCCTAATGATGATGATAATTTATTGTGGACGCCGCAGGGTGGCGGTATATATGTTTAGCATGGTTTGATCGTGCCTGCTAACAAAGGATACGCAGCTGTCTACATATTGAGGCCCTGTATTACGGCCAATATTTTTCAGCAAGAGGAAATATATCTGGCGGGCTATGCCAGTTGAATAATAGCCTTATGTATTATTGCTACGCAATTTAGGAGCTCGTTTGTTGGACGACAGAGCTAATTAAGTACCTGACGCACTGGTACGGAAGCTACATTGTAAACTGTAACATTATGACAGATGATGTTTGGGATGTCCTAGTTGATGTATGATCCAAGCCTTTGATTACCAGACATTTAACAGTCATTCATTATGTATGTGAAGTCCTTGATCTTGTCGATTTGACTGTCCTGTTGATGCTACTGTCAGTTTCGTAAATAAATGTTTGAAACGTGCCAGCAGTTTTAATTCAATCATTGACTACTGCATGTGAGTGTATGGGTGCATTATTGACTTAACTAAGAGCTTCAAGCATTCGCGTTCTCGTCTACACCCACACTCAGCACATCATAATACCAGTACCACACATCTACAACATGTACGCTGTTTTGTGTGAGTGATCATAGTACCCCTGGCAGTGCCTCACGCTGGTGGGCGTAACATTTCTGATGACTCACATCAACACCGCAACATTACACAGTCCAGGTGATAAACGACACGTTCACTCTGCCAGCTTTCACATCACGCATAAACAGTACGTTACATTTATGATGGCCGTGACATTTCTGACGGTTACAGGTTGCTAGTTGTTGTTTTTTTTAAAATATGATAAAGTAAGTTGTCGAATATTCATAGTGTTAGTTTGGGGAGAGACGGTTGAGCTGAGCGACAGTCTCTCGCGGTTAGTCCGCGCATGAGTAATTTTTACTGAGCTGTTCTGAGATGCAGTAATCTCGTGATAGTCCGTTCCTGGCAGGGCCTCGGGATGGTGACTATCCATCTCGCTAGTGTGTTCCAGTGTGTTCTTTTTGAAAAGGAGAATATTTGATAAAGTGCAGAGTATATATATATATATACGAGGGCTGTCCGGAAAAGAACCGGCCATAATTAATATTAGAAAAGCCGTTTGCGCGACATCGATGTAACTTGGCAGCCAAATAGAGTGACCTGTTATGCACATACGTGTGCAATGTTGACGTTGCTGCACGAGTCATTGCGACCGTTAAAAGCCGTTTAGTGAGCAGGTGCACTGTGTGGTCGTCGCATTCAAAATGGCTGTACGAGTAGAGCAAAGAATCTGCATAAAATTTTGCATCACGCTTCAACATTCCTCCACGGAAACTATTATGATTATTCGGAAAGCTTTTGTAGACGATGTAACGAGTGCTACACAAATAAAGATGTGGCACAAACGCTTCAAAGATGATCGAGAATCTGTTGAATGTGATCCCATTTCTGGAAGGCCTGCAACAAGCAGAACACCGGAAAATGTTGAACTTGTACGGGATGCAATCAACAAAGATTGGCGATTGACAGAGCGAGAACTAGAAAAAGATCTGGGAATTCCAAAAACTATTGTATCCGAGATTCTGACCCAGGATCTGGGTATGAGACGTGTCGTGGCAAAATTCGTCCCGCTGATTCTGCTACCAGAGCAGAATTCTCGACCATCTTTGAAGCGTTTGTGCCACACCTTTATTCAATATATTATCGAAGTGAAGATAGAGAGATTTACGGGAATGTTTTTCTCCCGGTGTATTTGTCATACAAAGACTTGGATTGCACGGGCTTATTGTTATACTGCATTTTGTTGTTCAAAGCTTGGATTATGATAGATTACACTGACTAACAAAAAAAAACTTTTTTTTTCTTTCTCTAACATTTCTATGTATTTCTGGTCAATTTTAATGTGCTGTTTTTAAATCTGCAAACCGTTTTTCTCTATCAGGTCGGGATCTCTAGAAATACGCAATTGAGGTTTTTTAACAACGCATACAGTATTACAACATCATTCGTACAATAAGTATAACAGTTATGTAGGCTTGAATTTCTTTGCAGTCGACTTTCGTCGGTGAATCGCATGTGATACATCGCGATGAAGCATCCAACAATAATCGGCAAGCATGGTCACACTCCACTGTCATAATTTTCTCGGATAAGTGAAAGCTTTGCTCGTTTTATCATGAGCCCCAACTTTATATGTAACAGTGGTAAAATGAAGCTGTCTTTGTTAACTAATGGCTCGTGTATTACATTTTTATGCCCGAGCTGCATACGATCCCGGATAGGCCACACCTTTCTTGCATAATGTTCCTGTCTGTTGCGGCTGTCCCATTCACATCGGAAGCAACCAAATTTAGTATACCCAGTCTGCATGCCCGTGAGAATTGCAATGACCTTTAGGTCTCCACAAATCCGCTATTGGTAGTCATTGTACTTTATTTTTTCCAAACGTATAGCCATATTGTCATAAGTTTCTTTCATATGAACAGAGTAGGCGACTGGAATTGATGAAAATAAATTTCTGTTATGCAATAACACGGCTTTTAGACTAGTCTTGGAAGAATCGATGAAAAATCGCCATTCGTTGACTATGTGCTCATGACCGTTTACATCTTTGCAATAGCAAATGTCATCATCCATCTCAAAGTATTGAACAAGTTCTCTGTGTCCATGACAAAATTTAGATATCGGAGTATTGGGCGCTAAAAGATTCCATTCTTTGAGTCGCGAACCGAGTAATTCCGCGTGTCCTTTGGTAAGAGCGAGATCACGTATTAGATCTGAAAGTTCTGAATGGTTAATTAAGTAAACACCATCATTCAACGGTATGTAATCTGAGTAAGAATTAGTTTCTAAAGCAGGTAAACTATCACTTTCTGATGGTTCATTCACGTCCAGCGGATATTGTTCTGGTGGTACTTGGATCAGACACGTGATTGGATCATGAGGCACTGGTTTCGAAACCGATTCAATATTTGGATAAACCACAGACTTTCTAGTTTTAAAAGTGAAACCATGGATATTTTTTAGCAGAAGTAACAATCAGTAGTGTGATTTGTATGTTCACGCCATATTACTGGCACTCCAAAAGGCATCGACTTATGCTTCGGCGATTTTCGTAACCAACCTGCCAATGTATCGAACAAACTGCATTTGGCTTCCAAGATTTATTTGCATCATCAACTTTAGAATCGAAATAAAGTTCATATGCTTTCTTTAGTAATGGTGTAAAGTTTTTCTGGTCAACACGATCGGTAAAATATCCGCACAGAACAGATCAGCCGAATTTCTACAACTTCTAGAAGCCATATTTTGCTCAGAATTATTTCAAAATACAGTAACTATTTGAAAAATCGCGTAACATATGTCATGCATCTTTTAGCAGTATAAAAAGTAGAATTATGTTGCTTTTTATTAATTTTTAATAAGTTATATAGTAAAAATGAAACGGAGCAAATAACGGTTTCCCAAAAATATATTTATTCACAAATATCTTAAGAACCCGACGTGATAGAGATAAACGGATTTCAGATTTGAAATCAGCGCAAGAAACTGACCTAAGAACACTTATTCTTATATAAGAAAGAAAAATGTTGTTTGTCAGTGTTATTGATGTACTGCATTTGTGTTCAAAGCCTTGGATTTACTATGCTGGCTTGTTTATGTATAGTACTGATTATTCAAAACCTTTGAGTAGGTCAGCTCAAGTTACGTTATTATGAACCGTGATGCATGCGGTCCCGGTTAACGGATATTTGGATTTATTCACCCGATGCTGTATGTTTATGCTGTGAACTAATTATACCATGATGTCTACGTCACTGTGTCGGTAATAAACCGTGTATAACGTTACCAGTCGTTTCAACATTTCCTGACTCTTACGTTTACTGTGGTGTGTGGTTCCAGTCTGTGTTGGTATGCCAGAACCCTTTGCATTCGCGTATGTTGAATGTCACTCACTCATACACCGTTCGGCCATCCGTAAGCCCGACCTAAGCTGATCGTCCTTATCAGCGTATATATATATATATATATATATATATAGAGATATATATATATATATATATATATATATATATATATATATATATATATATATATATATATATCAGCATTGCCTTCTTTCCACCACTATAAACTTGACTTAGAAGCCAAAGTATTGGCCAGTCTTAATCTGCTGCTGAAAAAATGTGTTAAAGAAAATAAACTGGTAACATAAAGTGGTGGCCAGTTCTCTGCGGTGCCATACCAACTATATAAGGAGATAAACAAACAAGTTCAACACCATTCTATAGGATATTTACTAATAGAAGATTTTTGGCGATGTCAAGTTTCACAAGATTTACAATGTTGACAATCCTGTTTTTGGTGACCAAGTATTTCAAGTAGACATAATCCATGTTCAAGTGTTTCCTTTCAACACTCGATGAGGAGATCGTGTAGCCATCAACGTTGGATTGTATTGTCATACCCGATGTCCATCATTACTGTTGTTACGGAAGCTGTGAGTTTTTTCCTTTTTAAGATAAGTTGTTGTTCGTATGTAAACTGTGCCACTGTTCGTTGTAGTTGAGCCTTCCTCAGAGCTTACACTATTATATTCCTTCTTCTATGTTATATGTTCTACGTTTATGTTTGAGGTTGGAGTGGTGACTTACGAAGGGAACATCCCAGTTCACCCAGGGCCTTCGTAAGCGTTCTGTAGGGACAATTTTGCAGACTTCCCTCAGTGGAATTCCAGCTCATGGTAGCTGTAGGATTTTGAGTCCACTGTGTTTGGTTGTCTGTGACAACTGATTGTTTAGCTGTATCGTGAAGTTCTTTCACTGTTGTTATCGTCTTACGTATCTTATTTTGGTGATCCATTTTGTTTGTAAACGTCCGTCTCAATCTGCCCATCGTTTATTTATATACAAATTTTTCGTTTATACACTGTGCTGTTGCTTGTCTTGTCACGCTTTTCGCAGTGTCATTGCATTCTTTGCAATATTTTTTCTTTAGTTTGCTTTATTGATTAGTTGATTCTGCGAACATGGTCATTGGTTCTTTATATCTTGTCTTCGTCACTCTTGTTTACGTTGTCTATTTCTCTCATGGTCAGATAATATTATGATGCATATTTTGTATGTAATTAATGACATTGTTAATAGGTTTAAAAGTAATTATACAAGTTCTTAAGCAAGGACTTGCCACCCACTGAGTTGGGATAAAGTGAGCTTCTCCAGGTATATTTACATAAGTTACCTATCTCATAAAATTAGACAAAATGACTACTTTATTAAACAAGGGAAATCCCTTGGTATGACTACTGAGGAAATAAAAGAATTCGCACGTGTCGAATATGACAAGGCTCAGAAATTCGAAGAGAGAAAACTTCAAATGGAAATTGAAAAACA
This sequence comes from Oreohelix idahoensis, assembly GCA_024509875.1. Taxonomy (NCBI): domain Eukaryota; kingdom Metazoa; phylum Mollusca; class Gastropoda; order Stylommatophora; family Oreohelicidae; genus Oreohelix; species Oreohelix idahoensis. The sequence continues at coordinate 185,983 of JAMPIV010006580.1, read as the reverse complement.
AAAAATGGAGGCTGAAAAACAGAAAATGGAGGCTGAAGATAGAAAATTGCAGATGCAGGCAGAAGAGAGAAAATTTCAGATTGAAACTGAAAAACAGAAAGTAGAAGCTGAGGATAGAAAATTGCAAATGCATCCTGAAGAGAAAGAAATTCAAAAGCAAATGGAAATGGAGGAAAAAAAATTAGAGGCGGAAAAACTTCACAAACAAATGGAAATGGATGAGAAAAAAATTCAACAGCAAATGCAAATGGAAGAGAGGAAACTTCAGATGCAAGCTGAAGAAAATATGAGGCTGCACGAGGAAAAGGTGTTGTCTATGGAGCTGGAGAGAATGAAGGTGGTGAATGGTGTTAATGCACAAAATTCTACAGACACTCAACCTACTTCTCATAAGACAAATAGTCATTCTTATAAGCTCAGTTTGCCTGCTTTTAAACCTACCTCTGACGATATCTTATTTTATCTAAATAAATTTAAACTTGCATATGAATCTCAGAAAATAGACAAGTCGGAATATTGTGCACGACTTATGGAACTACTTGCGGGTGAAGCTATGAATTTTGTAAGTAGGTTGGAGGGACCTGACAAAAATAACTATGATACTGCCAGGGCTGCCTTATTAAAGAAATACCAACTTAATGAAGACGGTTATCGTCTGCGCTTTAAGACCCTGTTACCGGAGACTGGGGAAGATTTTTCAGAGTTTATAGCTAATATACGTCTTACGTTCTCACGTTGGATTGAACTTTCAAAAACTGAACACACATATGAAGCCCTTATGGACTTATTGCTTCGTGACAAAGTCATGTCATCAGTGAATGAGTCTTTTCTTTCCTTCTTACATGAGCGAAAGCCTACAAACTTGAAAGATATGGAACAATACTGTTGCCAATACGTCACGGCACACCCAAATGTGACTGTTAGCCACTCTCAAGTGAGAGAGGGTTTACCCGTGGCTTCAGCAATACCATATGCTCCTAATTTGCGCCGTAGATCTCAAAGTGCTGATCGCAATTTTGGTAGGAGCGATAATCGTGATTTTGGACAGTACCAAGGGGGTCCACCACGTAGTAATTCTCCTTCTCCAAGAAACTGGAGACAATTTAACTTACCTCAGCATTTTGGTTCCAACAATTATGGAAATTTTGGAAGGGGTAACTACACTAAAGATTATCAACCTTACAATAATTTTTCTCGCAGACAACAAAATCCATCTAATAGATATTTTGAACTAATAGAGGAAATAGCAATGGTCCCAATAGAAATAATAGTTGTGATAGATCTCGATATGACGGTAGATCTCCAAATGATAGATCGCATCGCCATGCTAACTCTGCTCAACAGGAGCCCCAGGCTATTGGTAATCAAGGTAATAATGATAATAGTGTTTCTAATGCTACTGCTTGCGTTGCTTTCGATTTCGAGAGAGCATTTAGTGCCCTGAGTGCACAACTTTGTTCCAGCCTACAGCGATAACTACCTTGAGTTGCGGTCATCCTCTACCCACTCTTTCTGCCTTAGCTGCGCATGACAAAAGAGGGCCTCTTACCCTACACAAGGGGTTTGTAAATAGTAATCCCGTCTCGGTACTCTTTGATTCGGGATGCACAAATGTTGGAATTAGACAGTCTCTAGTTCATCCATCTTGCGCAACAGGTAATATGGTGAAATGTGTGACGTTCGGTGGGACAGTTGAGACTTTTCCGACGGCCATAGTCAACATTGCCACACCATTTTTCACTGGTTATGTACACGCATGTATGCTCAGAGCGCCTATCGCTGACCTTACTGTCGGACAGATACATGGTATAAAGGTGTGTACGCCGGTACAAATTGCTGCTTGGGAACGGCAACATAACCTTACTGCTTCCACACTAACAGCTATGCCAAAATCTTTTCACCAGGTACATTCTGCTAACATGATACATTCTGCTGATTTGGTGAAATCTTGCAGTATTGATGATACGATTGTTCATCATACTAATTTTAGTGCTTCTTTTAACCCAGTTCGACATACCTCAGTACGTCGTTACTCTAACTTTGATTCTTCTTTAAGTACCATTATGGAAGAAGATCCTTCGGTTTTGTCTGACACACACACTAACTTTTGCGCTACGACTGAATCTACATCCAGTCACGTTGATTGCAACTTCTTTGCTGCAATGACTAGCGTTTTCTTTGCTACATGTACGAACTTAGTTGTTAGTACATATCTATACCTTATGTGTTTCTTTACTTTTCTTATTAACAGTATCTTTTCAGTATCTTCGTCTTTTTCGACTTTTTGTCGTACTTACTGCTTTTCTTTTAAACTTCGACATAGGTCCAAGTTTACTGTCTGCTTTTACACCTTATGGTATATTTCTTACTTTTTTCTTTGCCCAGTACACAGGCTATGACTTCAGTTCAGCCTTTGAGATGTACGTATTTGTCAACTGCATTTCCTTTGTCTTGCGCAAAATCTCGGATTGTCAGCCATAATTACAATCTTAGTCATCATGACACTCTTAGTACTTTGCCTATTGACGGGGGTATCGTTTGTGTATTCACGACTTTTCCGTACAGCATTACACACTGCTGTTTTTCTCAGACACTTTATCGCCCTATACAATTGTTATATCACGTTAGTCTGTGCTACTTTCTCTGTTACCCTTTCTCGTGTAACGGAGGAAGGTTTGATTAACATCGTACAGGGGTCGGAAGTTTACAAAACCACACGCGGTAGGTTAAATTTAAAATTAATTGTTGCCTTTCATAAAATCCTACCGTTATTAAAATAGTGATTTTCATTTGTGTTTTTTCACAGCGACGGCTTTCCCATGAGAATCAGAGTTGCTATGTTACGTGATTAGGCTATCACTTTTCAACCTGTTGTATATGTCGCCTTCGGCAAGTTTTCCTGTTCCAGTGAAGACAGACAGAATTTTGCTGCCACACTAGATGATTATGTATCCTCATGCTCACAAGAGTTTTCAAGATCACTGGAGCTATAGATATTTATAGTATATGTTTAATTTAAGACATTGTATTATTTACTTTTTATGCACCGTGCCATTGCCATATTGTTCTTGTATGACTGTGTTTGGTATAAACATTGAACGTGTTACAATTATAGTAATAATGCGATTAAAATTTAGATTATCATTACGATACATTTCGGTATTGTACTTTGGAAAGGTGTTTTTTTTGACATTGTGAGATATTTTCATTACCCAGTGCTTGATTGTGAGCTAGGGGTAACTATTTGTAGCAGTATTGTTAATTTTGATGTCTATAATAAGTTCATCATTTGTACTGCATAAGTTTAGTAACTTGGCTATTCTTGCATATTATGCTATTTTTAAATGGTAGCTAGCTATTTGTTCTTTGGTTTAAATATGCATTGTTTTTTCTAGTGTATGTTGTTTTGCCATAATAGTGTTTATTTATACAATGCATTGTTTAACTTTATGGTTACCATGTTGTATCATTGTTCTCTTTTCCTACTCTCATTTCGTTGTTTTTTTGTTTGCTGGTCATTCTTCATTTCATTCCATCTCTTCTTTTACTATCCACTTGTTTGTTCTTATTTTGTTTATGCTTCCATACTTCATCTACGTTTGCATTTGATTCTAGTTACATACTTCTTCTTCATACTCTACTCCCACTTCCATCCCTTTATTGTTAGGTTAATTTTATGACTTAACATAATATAATTATTTGTTGTAGATATTAGAATGTCATCGACCTCACATTTTTGTTCGATGTAATTATCAAAAAAAATAGAAAAATGATGAAATCATTTTTTTCCGGGGGTCGGTGTAGTCTGTTAAGTCACGTTTTATTAATGGGAGTTAGGTGTTAAAGATTTAAATGTATGGGTCGGATTTTTGTACACACGTTAGTGATGAGATAATTTTTTGAGTTGGGGATTATTGCTCGATAATTTTTGAACACAGCTCAACTGTGTGGTTGCTAGTTGTTTAAAAAAAAAAAAATATGATAAAGCAAGTTGTCGAATATTCTTAAGTGGTCGTCTGGGGAGAGACGGTTGAGCTGAGCGATAGTCTCTCGCGGTTAGTCCGCGCATGAGTAATTTTTACTGAGCTGTTCTGAGATGCAGTAATCTCGTGACAGTACGTTCCTGGCAGGGCTTCGGGATGGTGACTATCCTTCTCGCTAGTGTGTTCCAGTGGGTTCTTTTTGAAAAGGAGAATATTTGATAAAGTGCAGAGTATATATATATATATATATATATATATATATATATATATATATATATATATATATATATATAATATATATATAATATATATATATATATATATATATATATATATATATATATATATATATATATATATATATATATATATATATATACACATATATATATATATACACATAGATATATATATACATATATATATATATGTATATATATATATATGTATATATATATATATATATATATATATATATAATAATAATAATAAATTCTTTAAGCACCAAACACGGCGCATAAGGCAGAAACCAGTGCTCTCCAGGTTGTTCGTTGTGACGCCACTCCTCTTAGCTTTTGCACATTATTTAGGCCCAACGTTCTTCCTTCTCTTATTATTGTTCTTCTGAGTGTTTCTTTTGGTCTTACTTTTTTCCTCTTACCCTCAGGAACCCAAGTGAGCGCCTGTAGTGGTATTCTGTTGTTTTGCATTCGTAGGACATGACCGATATAAGACCATCGTCTTTTCCTTATATAGTCGGAGACATATTTCTGCCTAGAGTCTTCTCTTATTTGTCGATTAGTCTTGAATTCTTTCCAACTGATGTTCATGAGTTTTCTAAGACATTTGTTCTCGAATGTATTCAGTTTGTTCTCCAATGATTTTGTTATTTTCCAACTCTCACAGCCGTATGTTAACACTGAGATAACATTTGAATTAAACAGACGAAGCTTGGTATGTATATTCAATGATCGTAATTTCCAAATGTTAGATAATCTATTGAAGGCGCTAGCTGCCAAAGCAATTCTAGTATGGATTTCTCTTGTTGTGTCACCATCCTGAGTCATTTTACTGCCTAAATAATTGAAACTTTCAACTTTCTGTAGTTTTTCCCCGTTCAAGATGATATCAAAGGTCTCGTTAGAAAAGTTCATAGCTTTAGTTTTAGAGGCATTTATTTGGAGACCTATTTTAACCGAGAGATGACACAAATTATTTATTGCTTCTTGGGATTGTCTTGGTGTTGAACTTAAGAATGCTACATCATCTGCGAAATCCAGGTCCCCCAGGAATTTTCCATTTGTCCATTTTATACCCAATTGTTCATTGTGGGTATAGTTTCTCATAACCCAATCAATAGCTATTCCAAAAAGTAGTGGTGACATAATACAGCCTTGTTTCACCCCTGTTTCTACTGTAAACCATTCTGTATTCCCTTTATTTGTTCTAACACAACATCTTGCATTGTCATATAGCGCTTTGATTATATTCACATATTTTGTTGGAAAACCATAGATTGTAAGTATCTTCCACAATGATGGGCGGTGTAGACTATCAAAGGCTTTTTGAAAATCGACGAAGGTGATAATAAGTGGCGATTGCCTTTCCACTGATTCTTCTATAATTGTTCTTAGTGTGAATATTTGATCAATACATGATCGTTTCGGCCTGAAACCCGCTTGTTCTTCTCTGATCTTTTCGTCAGCATGCAATTTAAGTCTTTCTAACATCATGCAACATAATAATTTTCCAGGTACTGATAATAGAGATATACCACGCCAGTTATTACAGTCTGATAGATCACCTTTCTTCGGTAACTTTACAATAATACTGTCTTTCCATTGTTGTGGTGGTTGTTCTTCTCTCCATACTTCATTTATAATATCTAAAATTCTCAAGAGATTGTTGTCATTAACTGCTTTAATCATTTCCCCTGAAATTTCGTCAACTCCAGCAGCTTTAAAATTTTTTAATCTTTTAACGGCTTGTTTGATCTCGTCCAGCGTGAATTCATCGCAAGTTATTGGCAAGGTGGTTGTGGGTGTTTCATTATTAAAATCAGGTGTTACTGTTGGTGGTGGTCTGTTTAGCACCTCCATGAAGTGCTCAGCCCATCTCTTCATTTGTTCTTTTTCTGTTGGTATTGAATTCCCTAATTTACCTTTAACAGGTGTTTCCATAGCAGTAGGCTGGTGACATAGTTGTTTTGTAATTTGATAAAGGCACCTACTATTACCAGTTCTTGCAGCATTTTCAGCTTCTACGGCCAGTTCATATATACATATATATATATATATATATATATATATATATATATATATATATATATATATATAATATATATATATATATATATATATATATATATATATATATCTATATATATATATATATATATATATATATATATATATATATTATCGAAGTGAAGATAGAGAGATTTACGGGAATGTTTTTCTCCCGGTGTATTTGTCATAAAAAGCCTTGGATTGCACGGGCTTATTGTTATACTGCATTTTGTTGTTCAAAGCTTGGATTATGATGGATTATTGATGTACTGCGTTTATTACTCAAGCATTGGATTATGATGGCTTATTGTTGTACTGCATTTGTGTTCAAAGCCTTGGATTTACTATGCTGGCTTGTTTATGTATAGTACTGATTATTCAAAACCTTGGAGTAGGTCAGCTCAAGTTATGTTATTATGAACCGTGATGCATGCGGTCCCGGTTAACGAATATTTGGATTTATTCACCCGATGCTGTATGTTTATGCTGTGAACTAATTATTCCATGATGTCTACGTCACTGTGTCGGTAATAAACCGTGTATAACGTTACCAGTCGTTTCAACATTTCCTGACTCTTACGTTTACTGTGGTGTGTGGTTCCAGTCTGTGTTGGTATGCCAGAACCCTTTGCATTCGCGTATGTTGACAGTCACTCACACACCGGTCGGCCATCCGTAAGCCCGACCTAAGCTGATCGTCATTATCAGCGTATATATATATATATATATATATATATATATATATATATATATATATATATATATATATATATATATATATATATCAGCATTGCCTTCTTTCCACCACTATAAACTTGACATAGAAGCCGAAGTATTGGCCAGTCTTAATCTGCTGCTGAAAAAATGTGTTAAAGAAAATAAACTGGTAACATATACATATATATATATATATATATATATATATATATATATATATATATATATACATATATATATATATATATATATATATATATATATATATATATATATATATATATATATATATATATATATATATATATATATATATATATATATATATATATATATATATATAATGGACGATTCATTCCGAATCTGTCCTCTATCATGGCACCTCTTTCGACACTACTAAAGAAAGGGTCGCCTAATATGGTTCACTGGTCTCAGGAATGCCAATTATCACTAGATAAGATCAAAACTATGTTTTCAACACCACCTATTTTAGTGTTACCTACTACAGATAAGACATTTGTTCTTCGTAGTGACGCTTCATCCACTGGGATTGGAGCGGCACTAATGCAAGAGTACTCTGGAACTCTGCATCCTGTAACGTACATATCCAGAAAACTTAATGCTGCAGAAAGGAATTACTCGGTTTTAGACCGGGAATTATTGGCGATGGTTTGGTCAATTCTCAAACTTCAAAGATTCCTTCTTGGTGCACATTTCATAGTGGAAACTGACCAGAAAGCTCTTACTGCTATCCAAAGTAAGAACTTGAAGAGCTCGAGATCAACTCGATACGCGATCGCTCTTCAACCTTTTCATTTTTCGGTACGAGCTATCCGTGGTTCAGAAAATGTGATGGCGGACATTCTGTCGAGATGCCCACATGATGCCACTTAACTGTTAAATATTGGACTTTCCTAACATGTATAACTTTACATCAGTTATTCTTTTTCTTCTATATCAAAATGTGTACACATTTGTAATATATGATTTGGTGATTGTATAAATACTTAGCGGTTCACTTATTTTGATTCACTGCTAATTCTTTGATGATGTTTCTGTTGCCAATCGTGAACTTATGATACCTAATATGAAATGATTATTGAAATTATTGTATACATTGTGTCATTGCCAATATGGTAGTAGGCATTGGTGGCAACTCCCTGGAAATGTTTACACTTAGAGAAATACTTTCTCTAAGTTGTTGAGATATATATTCTCATTCTTTGCCTTAATCTGGCTTTATAAATTCTTGATACTTCTCATCTGCGCATCATATGTGCGTTGGGGGGCCTATTTTATGTGGCTCTCAGAGAGAAAAAAAAAATTTCATTTTTTTTCCCGGGGGTTGCGGTAGTCTGTTGCGTACATATTTTTTATATGTCGCACAGATTACAGTTGATACGATTACAAATGAAAATGTAACTATCTGTTTGATAAAAGGATATTTATTTATGAACTTACAACTTTTAAGAAAGGGGAATAACTCAGAATAGTAAATGTGTATTTTATTCTTTGAGTGATCGGTTCCTGTTTTGTTTCCGTGGATTGAACAAGCGGAGGAATCTAGATTTTATATTATAGCTGGAAACAGATTGTTCTCGCTTAAGGTTTTGCAGGAATATTGAAAGTCCGAATCTAGGTTTACTGTTTGTCTGTTTGAGACGATTCGGTCTTATATCATGTTATCTTTGTGTGTCTGGGCTGGATTATTTGTTCTTACACTCTGAGCGGATGAAGATAAAGTAGTGTGTTCTTCGGTTATGGAGTCTGGCGGGACGCCAATGTCGGGCGGTCCAAAGTTTTGTGATCTCAAGTTATCATGGGGAAGAAGATTGTGTCTTCTAGGACTGTTTTAGTCTATGTGTTCCCCAGTATTGTTTCTATTACGCCAGAAAAGTGTTTTTGTGCTTGCTATTGATTCTTGGCCAAGGTAAACGTACTTTTACTGACTTCGTTCCTAGGCTTACGATGGGTTATGTTTAGGCCTACATGAATCTACTTATGTTCAGATGTCAGAACGACATATCGTTTAGCAGCACTAAGAATGTTTCTACACAGCAATTATGAGGACAGATAATGCTGATATTGGTGGAAACTTTGATATCCTTATGAAGTGAATCTTTCTAGAAGTTTTGTCATCTCACCGTTGTGTGAGCGATGTTAAGGACCAAGGAAGCCATCTTGGAATCCGAATTATTGTCAATCATTCATCAGAGAACAGGGTTGTCCCTTACTACCCGATAATGATCCAGATATCACAGTTATGAAAGAAAGATCTATTATGGGAGATTTAGCATTTACTCCGAAGATATGTGCTGAATGCTATTTGAAAGAATCTACGCTAGAGTACAAGCTACACTCATGCTAAGAGAGATTCTGTACAAGAGTCACTATGAACATTATGTATAAACTGACGTGATCTGTCAGTACAACCCGATATATATATATATATAGATGTGGATTAACTATAGAACTCTGAATGCTTGTCTACAAATGTTCCAGTATGAGGTTATCCAGCATGTATGCTAACTTAAGATGATACACCATTGATCAACACCATGCTGTTTATGTCGTCATGTGTTCCTGTAACCATACACGTACTGTTCCAGTGTGCGTCTCATTAAATATTATAAAAAGAACACAGTAGTTCCAGTAATCCTTGACTTCTACATGTGAGAGTATGAATATATTGTTACCAAGTTGTCAACTCTTCAGAACCATTCTACCATTCGCGTACAATGTACTCTCACTTCAATGTTTACACTACCCTGTGTAGGTCGAGTTGACCTGTGTCTGTCTTCACGGTGACAGCACCTCTTTGAATACAACAGTACTACCAGCCATCATACTTTACAGTGAGGTTCTATACACCACACTCAACTTCTTTACACTGGTGGCCGTAAAACATCTTTACATATATATATATATATATAATTCGGATTTTCTGATCTCTGAATGCGTTAATTTCGCGTTCCGGTGTTACCCAGAATTCAGAAGCTAAGCGTATCAAGATAACAGACTTACGGTCGGTCGATGAGGTTTTTTCGTCTGGAGTTTTCGACCTGCATCAAAAGACTTTCTGTTCGGCTAACGGGTTCCCTTGCAGAACGCCAGCTTCTCAAGATCAAAGAACCCAGGAGTTTCTAACTTCCCCTGAGTACGAAACTTCAAAAGGGTCTGTGTTTTTGTCTCTCCCATGTGCTTGCCTGTCTGAGAACTATAATGATTGACAGATGCTAGCGTGAGGGGACGAGGTAAACACGGCCTGATTTGCTTCCCTGTTATGACTGACAGGTCATGCAGTTTGTAAACATTTCGTTAGCTCGTGTTAGAAGAAAAGAAGGCGGGACAAAATAGACAGTTGGTATATATGCCTGTTTAGCTAGCAAATCAGAGGGCAGCTGTTAGGTTGCAATAAGCTGTAAGATTATACTGTAGACTCTTTTTCCATTACACGTCACACAGAAATAGACAGTTGGTATAATGCATGTTTAGCTAGCAAATCAGAGAGCAGCTATAAGGTTACTTCTTCTTCTTCCTCGTTCGCCTTCAGACTTCCACATTTATGACTCTAATAAAGGCAGCAGTCAACTCAAGGTTCCCGACATCTCCAAACAGTTTTTCGTTGACAGAAGTGAGTTGTTGCCATATGCTACTCCGTTCATTACTGTAGGTTGGGCAATACTGCAGGAGGTGTTTGACCGTCATCGGGCTGGTACCGCAGGTGCAGAGATCTGTTGCACCAATCTTGTATTTGTGGTATAGATGGTATCTCAATCTGTTGTGTCCAGTGCGTAGCCGAAAAATGATGACCTGTTCTTTCCTGGATAGTTGATGATATGCATCATTTTTCAAATGGCCCGTGTGCTCTCTTTCCCTTTTGGACTTGAATGTAGCCTTTATAGTAGTCTTTGCCGTTGCGTAAGTTGTCTCTATATCATTTTGTTGTAAGGCACCTCCTTCCTTAGCAAGTTTGTCTGCCTCCTCATTTCCTGGTATGTTGCAATGGGCTGGTATCCACTGGATAGAGCACTTGTTGAAGCATTTGGCCAGTCTTTCAAGGGAGATTATCAGATCTTTCAATCCTTTAGTTTGATGGCTCTTCAGCGCTGATATTACTGAGAGGGCATCTGTAAAGATTACTATCTGTTTTTCTGTCTGTGCTTTGCATTCAATAAGAGTTTCAGCTGCCTGTTTCAGGGCTTCTGCTTCAGCACTGAAGTTATTGCAGTATTTGCCAGTGGCAATTGCCATAGAGTGGATTCTATTCTTTAATTTTATGAGGATGCCGGCACCCCCATTTTCAACTGCATTTTTGCATCAGTATATGCTTGTGTCCAAAGCTTTGCTGGGAATTTTTGGTCAATATACTTGGTTGCTATACACTTTCTTTGTGTTTCTGTCTGTGTTCCCTTACTTTCAATGCCTGGAATATCAGATTTTAACTCAGGAAAGCATGTGGCCGGGTGCAGGGAGTTGGGGGTTGCTGTTTATATCGAGAGTGTTAGGTTTAGAATACTAGCTTGCCTGCTAGAGTTGGTGATTGCTCTCTTACAGTCTTACGGGAGTTGACCAGGTTCGGGGACTATCCTCTAAGGTGTTGTAGTTTGTGAGCAGTTAGTAAGAATTTATAAGTTTCTCAACAGACATTCCCTTCTTCCATTCATGGTTAAGGCCTTGCAATCATTTGACGACCTCTCTTTAGTGTCAACGTTTTGTTTAATGATGATAACATGTACATGATGGCGTGAAGTTACAAACATGTATTTTTCATTCATAATACAAATGCAAGTTGCTCTCAATTATCTAGCATGGGGAATCGACATTGTATGAATAAGGCTTATTCAACTCTTGTCCACTTTTTCTTTCCAAATACCAGTTTGCGTTGATCCGAATACATATAAGCAGTTCTACTTCGGACAGATTAATTCATTGTTCTCAATGGGTTACGTTATATGCTCATGTTCTGCAAATTTATCGTTGGTGCTTATATAAGGCAAATTAACATCTCTGCATTTTACTCAAGGTGCAACCTGCAGCCATAAATTCCTTTCTACATGATCAAGGGCTATCTTTCCTCGATATGTAAATATAATGGGAAATTGTATCACTCTACTTACAGTTCTCCTTGTATGGAATATCTCACATATAATATACTAGGATAATGTCACTGTTAAATGAACACATCATTCAATTTAATCGAAAAATCCTCGAAAGTTTAGCAGCCTAAGGACAATACGTCCGGACACTATCAAGACTGATTTGCAACTGACTTGGCTGGGTAAAAGGCCGGCTTCGGTTTAGCTCAAATCTAGGTCAGCATTGCTTCCTCCTTTATTCATCTCACGATTGGATAAAAAAAGTAATCCACGCTTTTCCCATCTTATGGTCCGTTCCTATGATTAAATTTTAACTAACTTCTATCAACCAAGCTATGGTCTGTATTTGTTATAAATGAAAGTTCCTAAAATGACGCGTTCCCTGTCACAAGCATCTTATTTTCCACAGTGGGATAGTTGAGCGTGTTAGGATTTTCTTTGCAACTGAACTTGCTAGCATGGTATTTTTGCTAATTTTTTTCTTTTCCTTGGGCTACAAAGTTAGTTCGCTTGAGCCTGCCTCTTCCTAGCCTATTCATTCTTTGGAACATGGGGTGTCCTTCGAGTCTCTTAAATTTTTCAGCTTGTTTTAGGACTCTGCTGTCACGTCTATCCGCCATTGACTGTAGCCCTATAATGCTTTCCATATGGTTGATTTGTGTGGACTTTAGGGCTGCTTGGTTTTGGAGTCTGTTTACTCTGTCAAAATTTGACTTTGCTGCTGTCGACCAAGCTGTGATGCCGTATTCCATAGCAGGTCTGACTCTTCTGTGTACAGCTTTTTGAGGATATTCTCATCAGCACCCCATGTGGTACCAGCTAACCTTTTCATGATGGCCATGCGAAGTTTTGCCCTTATCTGTATTTTGGTTATCTGTGATTTCCACGTCATTCGGCGGTCTAGTGTGATTCCTAAGTATGTTGGTGTTTCATCTTCTCGTACTGCCTGCCCATTTAGTTGTGGCTTTGCTTGCTGTGGTTTATTTGACAAGGTAAAAATAGTGTGTGTAGTTTTTGTTCATTTATTTTGAGCAACCACTTTCTGGACCAACTTTCAAGGGCTAGCAGTGAATCCTGCATGCGCACTCTTGCTGTGGTGATGTATTCTTCTGAAGTCCACATGACCAGGTCATCAGCATAGACAGAGTTGTGGACATTCTTGTGGATTTTTTCTGTTATATCATTTATATATATGAGGAAGAGTGTTGGGGACAGGACCCCACCCTGTGGAACTCCATGTTCCATTGTAGTCTTTTTGCTTAACTGTCCGTGCACCTGCACTCTAGCTGTTCTGTTTGTTAGGTAGTGGCTGATCCAGTTATACATTCTTCCACAGACTCCATATTTAAGCATTTTAACTCTTAGCACCATCTTTCCAAACTTTATCAAATGCTTTCTCCATGTCTACCCAGACTGCTAAAGTGTGCTTTCCTTCTTGGAAAGCATCTTCGATTTCCTGCGCAATGTAGGTGACTTGGTCCTCTGTAGACCTATGCTGCCTGAAGCCTGCCTGTTGGTGCAGTAGAATTTGTTTTTCTTCGAGGTGCCAACTTAATCTGGTATTGATCATTCTCTCCATAAGCTTTCCCGTGCAGCTAAGAAGGCTGATGGGTCTGTAGCTGTTGGGGTCCATTCGGTCTTTATCTTTTTTGAGGATTGGAACTAGTACTGCTTCTTTCCAGGCTAGGGGTACAATTTCACGCTTCCAGCTATAGTTCATAATCTTGAGGAGGACTTTCTTGGCATTAGGCCCTAGCTCTTTAAGCATGTCATTTGTTACCCTGTCTTTTCCAGGTGACTCTCTTTGTTTAAGGGATACAATGGCTGCCTCTAGCTCTCTCATGGTGAGGTTTGCTGTCATGTGCTCTTCTGGAACAGTTGGTATATTTTGGTAAATTTCTTGCTCTTTGGTAATTTCCTGTTTTCTGTCCGGTGGAACATTTATCTGGCTCTCAAGTGAGAATTTTTGAGCAAAAACATTAGCTGCTTCTTTTTTTGTGAGTATTTTCTCATTTTGTTGTATGGCTATTTCCTTATTTTTACATTCCTCATCATTTAAGGCTTTGGCAAGCTGTTGCTTTCATTTTCGACGGAGTCATATGTCAAGTTATTTGTCGTATTTTTTCACCCTAGTCAAAGGTGAATAATTGTGTCTTTACCTTGCGGTGTCAGGTTGATTAGGGGTTGTCTTCCCTGTTCGTTCATCCTTTGGGGTTTGACTTGTATGAAGATAGGGTCAAAGGTAAACAGTTCGGGCGTGTGCCCATGCGCAGGTTTTTTAAGCGCCAAGTGGAGACTTCCGTCAGGCCGGGATGTAAGCTGGCTTCTGAGGGACGAATGTCCATTGTGTTTTTTCGGGGAACATCTTCGAAGTGACTGCGTTGGCAGGTCTCCCCAGTGAATCTCTGTGCGTCGGAATGACGACAGAGTTCCTTATTGTGTTCTGAGGATTCGGTTCCACGTAATACCGACTTTTTCCATTATTACGCTTTCGGTGGCAGAACATGTTAGAAGATTACCTAGTCTGTGAACTACAGCTCACCGGTCCTACATTTCAGAACTAATATTTTGTGCGCTCAAGGTAGCCATCCAAGACTATTAGTCTTTATATTATCCAGAAGTCCAGTGACGGAGTTATATTGTGGGAACCGCAGATTGGCGGTATTTAAGTCTACATAAGCATTACTGCAGGGTTGATGTTAACCTGCTTAGAAGAAGTATACAGATGACGTCATAACGAGGCCTGTGTTAAGGCTAACATATTACAGCCTGATAATGTACAATTGGCGGGGAAGCCAGGTTGTACCTGTATGTCAAAGTGATCAAGGTATCAGAGACACCAACGCGGCATTATGAACTGTCATTATTGAAGAACATTGCTATTGACCATGCACGAATATTCAAATGTTTACCAGTTTTTTTGAATGCCTGATGTATACCTAACGATTTCCGGTCAGCATGACCTTGTTTACACTGACTGTTCCTGTTGATGCTATGTGTGTTATCGTCAATAAATGTTTTTGAAACGTGCCAGCAGTGTTCAAGCATCCTTGACTACTGCATGTGAGTGTATGGGTTGCATTACACCACAGATACGAGCCTAAACACATTCGCGCCTTCATTCGCACCCACACTCAGTTCATCATACGCCAGCTACACACCTAACAACATGTATACTGTCTTGGGCCAGTGATCACTTCAACAAGAGAAAAAGACAGTTACACAAGCCTCCATAATTTTCTTCCATCTTTGTCGAGGTTAAGACTTTCTGTTGTTTTGATCCAACTATTTTTGGCTGAACAGTTTAACGTTTTCCTGTATTTTGCAGAGATAGCTTTGTAGGCGATGTTTGCCTTAACTGTTTTGTCCTTTTCTGCTACATGTCTGGCCTCTGTTACCTGTTCTTCCAGTTCTTTGAGTTCTTCTGTCCAGTACGGCTTATAATCTTTTCTCGCCCCTCGTGGTATTGATTCTAGGGCAGCTTTCAGAACTGCTTTATTAAATCCGTCAGCTATTTCTCCAATTTTTTTTGTTTTGGGTGTTTATGGAACCACAGTATTCATCTGTCAGTGTTGAGAACTTGTTCCAGTTGGCATTTTTGTAGTTCCAGCGGGGTAATGGTTTATGGAAGTGGAGTGTATGTTCCATATTGATCATTAGTTTGATCGGTTTGTGGTCACTGCCTGCCTATTGGTTGAGCACAATGCGTTCAATCTTATGGTTGATGTCTCCTGTTGAGAAAGCAAGGTCGGGTGTCGAGGTCGATTGCCATCTTCTTGAGTAGAAGCTGGGTGTATTCGGTCTATTGATGAGTTGTAGATTTGAGTCAATCTCCCAGTCCTCTACCTCAATGCCACGAGTATCAGCCTCTGTGTAACCCCACCTTTCTGAATGGCTGTTGAAATCACCAACAACCAGGCAGTTGGTGCGCCTAATCTCCATTGTGGCTAGTGAAAGATCTCTATCTGGGGGGCATATAGGTTGTACACTCTAACGGTCTGGTCATCTATAGTGATATCAGCTCCTATAATTTCCGACTGACCGTTTGTAGCAACAGAAAGCTCTCTGCTAGGCAAGGAGTTTCTGATTAACATGAGTACTCCTCCCTTGTGTCCCTCTCTATCAAGCCGGAGGGTTTCATATCCTCTTACAGAAAATCTGTGGTTTGTGTTTAGGTGTGTTTCCTGAATGCAGGCTATGTCAATTTGCTCATCATGTAGTTTTTTAGTGAGCGATAGTTTCTTCTTTAGGACACCTTCTGCATTCCATTGGAGTATATTTAGTGTTCTTTCCTGGGTGTTTTGGCCAGTCGCATTTGCCCTAATATTCCGCGCCCTGGCTGCACGATGCGGAGATAGGTGACCACCAGTAGCTTTGGTTGGGCCCCTTCGAGGCAGGGGGTCCGGCACTCTTCCCACCTGGCGGGACTCCTTGTGTCGAGCACCATCTCGTTGAGTCATATTTGTGTCTGTCATCTCAAGGTGGTTTGCGTTGCACTATGTTGTGCGCCTTGCGGCCCAGTGCATCCGTCTTCAGCATGCATTTGTTCGGCACTGCTTCCCTAGCCTCTGGTTTTCCGTGACCTTCCTGCAAGGCAGCAGTTGTTTTACATCAGAGTTGTCTCTCCTAGGAGAGCTGTCTTTCCGGACTAACGAGTCTTTCCTACCCGGGTTTGTGTGAAGTTGTCCTTCTCTTAGGTGAATTGTCAACCAAGACTATCGTGCTCCTCCTGCACTGATTTTTTTTCTCTCAGGGTTTACTCCCTGGCTTTAAAGGATAGAGGACAAACAGTGAAGAATGAGGCAAGAAAGCATTTGTCCCATAAAGTGGCGGGGTGGATTGGTGCAGACCAGAGCATGTACCACTCGCCGGTGGGTTCTGCATCTACACCTATAGAGTTCCACCTACTCCTCAGCCCATTTAGTCTGACCCCTCAACAAGGACCTGTCCACCTTGGGTGACCCTGCCAGGAGTAAAACTCCCGCCGGCATAGCTCCCGTGATCATTGGGGCAGTCAAGCTCTCCAACCACGGCAAGGTAGGCTTACATGTGGAGAGTATAAGGTTACATTAAGCTGTCAGATTACTGTAGGCTCTTTTCCAGTACACGCCACATCATACCCGTGTCCATTCGTGTTTGTCAGCATGATGCATGAACGTTATAATATATTACACTACAAGTACTAAACCACAAACCAACCAGAAAGAAAACCCAGATGTAACACATAGGCGACGCTTATCGCACATTTCAAATACTCTGTAGCCTGAAAACAGACATGATTTTATCATGGTAGAAGAGAAGGCCACTCTCCAAACCTCCGATGTCTTGCGGGCAGTGTTAGGATGTGCAAGAACATGGACAGGAAGACTCCACAACTTCCCCACTGAAGACACGCCCACGGCGACCGTTGCCTCAATTGGCTGTGTGTGGTGTACCCGGAAACGGGGCCTCCCAGTACTGAGGCACAGTTAAGTCCCCGATGTCACTTATCGGTGCAGAGTTGAGAGAGATGGCTGAGCATCACAAAACCCCCTGTGTTGCAGCATGATGAGAACCCAGCATTGCACACTGAGCTTGGGGGGATCACTTGGGCACCAGACTTAATACTGGCTCTTGACTGGATGGCCGCATGCAGGAGATTTCTACAATGGAGGGTTGGCAGGTGGTGGGTATCTGGAAGTGGCTCTGTGCAGGACGTGAGGATTCCTTGGGAGAGCCCAGAACCAGAGCACAGCATTGTGCAAGCTCTGCATAGTTGGAGAGCCCCCTGGATGACGGGGAATGCACAGTGTGCTACCCCACCTATCCCCAACTGCTAACTCAGAACCAGAAGTGGGGTCCTCTGTATGCGTGCCAGGCCAGGATAAAATGCCTGGGAAAGAGACTGGAGCTCAGAACTCCCTAACTCAAAGTTGCAGGATGGCAGAAAAGCCACGGGAAAGACAGGGCTATTTTGAAGATAACGCAACCATATTTTCACCATACGAGCTCGGACGCCGCCTCGGTAAACAAGGTCCGCGCAGAGCAGTGACACCCCCAGGCTGCTTGCGAATAGTCTACTACTGGGAACATAAACAGATTAGGGATGAGCCCACTCTCCCGTTGAACAGGTGCTAAAGTCGTAGATACTGGGCCAGAAGGCGCACCGGAAACCACAGTATCACGCAACTCGCTTTTTTTTTCTATGGAGAGTACACCGTCAAATAAATCTCGTACTGGTGCTCGCCCTGTGGAGCTCCACCAGGCAGGTGCAGTGCCGGGCTCTGAGCCTCGACAGAGCCCACCCTCGCTACTGGAGGACCCTCTAGACCGTCTTGTGGAGTCAGCAGACGGCGGAGGAGAACTACTGACCAAAACAAAACAGAAAAAGAGAAACCCAGAGTGCCACTTGTCATGATGCACTGGAATGCAGAGGGAGTGAACAGCAAGCAGGCTGGATACAGCAAAAAGACAGAGCTGGAAAACATCTTGTATGAGAAGCAAGTCAGTGTTTGCTGTATCCAAGAGACTCACTTGAAAGCAGATCAAACCTTTAAAATAAGGGGATATCAATGCTTCAGATCCGACAGACAAGATAGACGAAAAGGAGGAGTACTTACTCTTGTAAGGAATAACATTCCTGCACACGAAAGGAAAACCTTCATGGATGGAGCAGAATATCAGCTGTTGCAGATAAAGGTAGACAAGATGGAAATAGAACTCCTGAACTATTACTGTCCGAACAACAAACCCCTGAGTCTCAGCTCTATACAGGTACCAGCCACCAACTTTATAGCAGTTGGAGACTTTAATAGCCACTCCCAGAGCTGGGGCTATAACCATCTGGATCACAGAGGTGAAGAGGTTGAAACTTGGCAAGATGATCACTCCCTAATCCTAGTCAATAATGCCACAGATACTCCTACCTTCTACTCCAGAGGATGGCACACAACTTCAACACCAGATCTTGCCTTCTCCACACCAGATATAGCTGGATCTATTAGTAGAGAAGTAGGAGACCAACTAGGGGGAAGCGACCATCGCCCAATCTTTCTTACTGTCCAGAGTGCAACTCTCAGTACAGGCCCAGCCATTACAAGATGGAACTACAAAAAAGCCAACTGGGGTTTATTCAGGCATCAGGTGAACACGCTGCTGTCTACCCTCAAGGTACAGAACAGAGACATTAATGAAGTGGTAAAAGACTTCAACAGATGCATACTACAAGCTGCAAAAGAAACCATTCCCAAAGGATGCCGGCGTAACTACATACCATACTGGTCCAGCACACTCCAAGAACGTCAGGAAGCTATGGACAGGGCTAGAAAGGACGCAGAGTCTCAGCCTTCACTTGAAACTCACAACAAATGGAAAAAGGCTGTAGCAGAGTTTCAGAGAACAAAGCTAGAAGAAAAACGGAAAAGCTGGAGAACTAAAACGGCATCGCTGAACCTTGAGAAAGACGGCAGGAAACTTTGGAGATTAGTCAAGTCTCTAAATGAAGAGCGTTCCTCACCAAGGCAGACTATCACATTGGATGAAGGTGGCAAACTTTTCAGAGGAAAACAAGCTGCAGACTTGTTTGCTAGAAGATACAGTTCAGAAAGCAACTTACCCATTAACATAGACCATCAGAGAGAGATAAGAAAAGAAATACTGGCAACCATGGGACAGACAGATACTCCTGCCCCAATGAGGGAACCCATCACACTAGGAGAACTACAGAAGGCTATTTCCAAGCTTAAGTTTCAAAAGTCACCCGGCCCAGACAAAATCAGCAACGAAATGCTAGTAAATCTGAGCTCAGCAGCAAAGACAAAACTGCTTGAGATATTCAACCACAGCTGGTTGAAAGGAACGGTACCCCAAGTATGGAGAGAAGCCATCACAATACCCATACTAAAGAAAGGGAAATGTAAGACCGAGGCTGCAAGTTACCGGCCAATCAGTCTCACAAGCTGTGTTGGGAAGACTATGGAGCGAATAGTCAACCACAGATTGAAATGGTATTTAGAGTCTGAGCAGATCCTGGTGCCGGAACAAGCTGGATTTAGAGAATGCTACAGTATAGAAGACCAAGTTACTTACTTGTCTCAAGCAATAGAAGATGCCTTCCAGGAGAAGAAAAAGGTCCTAACGATCTGGGTCGACTTCAAGCAGGCCTTTGACAAGGTGTGGAAAGATGGCCTCATTGCAAAACTTAGGAGAAGTGGAATCCAAGGCAACATGATGAAATGGATCCAGTCATACTTGCATAACAGGAGAACTAGAGTCACTCTTGACGGTCTGCAGAGCAGAAAAGTGTTGCTCCATCAGGGGGTACCTCAAGGAGGAGTAATTTCCCCAACACTCTTCCTTGTTTACATCAATGACCTGGTGAAAGATCTCCCTGCAGGAGTTAAAGCTGCCTTATATGCAGATGACCTAGTACTCTGGTGCGCTGATGAAAATGTCACCACAGCAAATTATAGAATGCAGCGGGCAGCAGACATGCTAGTGTCATGGGCAGAGAAATGGCTTATCACAATAAACACAGACAAAACCTCCACAACACTGTTCTCCCTCGCCCCCAAGGACAAATCAGCTAACATACACCTAGGGACAACCGTGATCAAGGAAGAAAGCTACCCCACCTATCTTGGGGTGACATTTGACCAAAGGCTTACATGGAATAAGCATATTGAAAATGCAGAAGGAAAGGCCCGAAGACGACTAGGCATACTCAGAAAATTAGCAGGTACCAACTGGGGAGCAAATGAACGAAATCTAAAGAAGATTTATAATGGAGTAATAAGACCACACTTAGAGTTTAGCTCAGCAGCATGGTCATCAGCTGCTAACTCACATCTGCAGTCTTTGGACAAGGTGCAAAATCAAGCTCTCAGGCTCATTACAGGAGCCATGAAAACTACACCAATAACAGAGATGCAGAAGGTTGCTGGATTACAGACATTGTCCCATAGAAGAGACACAAAAACCATGATCCAGATGGAAAAGTACAACAGTATGCCAATGCACCCAATGAAGGCAAGACTAGATGATCTGGCATTGGGACGTCTAAAGCGTAGCAGCTTTGTGCATCGGGGAAAAAGACTTATAAGACAGCATCAAGAAGACCTATCCATGAAGACAACACCACTGAAGCCCACCCTATACCCTGTACCATGGGAGCAGGCCAGCAGTGCCCTCCAAATTAATACATCAGTCAGTGGTCTCACAAGTGGATGTGAGTATAATGATCTGCAAAAACGAACTGCTACATTGAGTATGATCCAAGAAAGCTATCCCGATCAATCATGGATACATGCCTATACAGATGGATCAGCAACTAATGCTGTTAGGAATGGAGGTGCCGGTATCTTTATCTCATATCCTGACAACCACTATGAGACTAGGCACATTCCCACTGGTAAATTCTGTTCCAACTATACAGCTGAGGTTCAAGCTCTAGAGCAAGCTGCAAATATGATTTATAACACCAACTCTGACTGCCACCAGGTAGTCATCCTCACAGATGCACTGTCTGTCCTGCAAGCTCTCAAGGGTGGTAAACTCCCGCATCTGAGAAATGAACTAAACAAGGTAGCTGCCAAAAAGAGAACCATACTTCAGTGGGTACCATCTCATTGTGGTGTACCCGGAAAAGAAAAGGCAGATAAACTTGCAAAAAAGGGAGGAGAATGTGAACAAGAAGAGAATGAAGTCACATACTTTGAGAAAAAGAGAGCTATCCAGACTATCAGAAGAGAACAGAACCAACCCAAAGACGACTATCACACTCTCGACCGGCAGGGACAGATAACTATTTTTCGACTCAGGACAGGGCATAACAAACTGAATAAACACATGCACAAGCTACGACTGTCTGCTTCACCACTATGCACATGTGGATTAAACGAACAAACTGCTGAGCATGTTCTACAGGACTGTCCTCTGTATGACCAGTTAAGAAAGATATACTGGCCCAATGACTCAACACTAAACTCAAAGCTATATGGAGTTAAAGAGGAACTTCAAACAACAGTCGAATTCATCATGAGAACTCGTCTGACGGTGTAATCATCAAAGATGCGATCGCAAGAAGAAGAAAAAGAAGAAGATCACGGTAGATCCTTAGAGAGCTCAGTGTTTCTGAAGTAAATCACCACAGTTCCTGGGTTGCCTGCCGTTGATTTAAAGGATCCTCTCATTTGAATTTGAACTAACAGAGAGGCAGCATGTTATGCATTGTCACAGGTTTCCTACGGCAGTATAAGTGCACGATTATTCTTTTTTAAATACAATTTGCAGATTGAAGATAATTTGTCTATTTGTAATTTTCTGTCCATCCTAGATATGGTCTTATTTTCTGTCTATTCCCTAGTATTTTGACGAATTTTTCTCACGCACTTTCATTTCCCACCCAAACACGGGTGAAGTTTCGGCCAAGCCAGCGTCCATAACTGTTAGGATTTTCCAGACTCGGCTTTATATATATTTATGACCTGTCTTCTTTCCCTTTGTTTATACCTTTGAGTTCGGTATACGGAGATTCGCACGGCACCTACGATCGTGACATTCAATATGTAAGCTAGTTTGCGAAGATAATATCGCAGGTGCATAGCGTGGGAACACAAAAAAACTATAGCTGGTAAATGAAAAATAATTATTTCGTGGTTAAAGAAACTAGTTTTAGACTTTACTTGGTGATCAGCATACTGAAGGAGCAAGATGCACTTCTTAGTCTCGTAAAGAAAAACTTTGCATAGGGAGACTTGATTTTAACAAAACAAAGTGCCCCCAAGTTATTAACTACAGCTTATACATTCCTGTGCGGATATATGCAGTGCAACCTGCCACGTCATGTCTCTAATTGCTGAAAAGAGGTTACCAAGCCCTCCAGTGGCTCTATGTCCTCGCCCAACAGTCACCATAATTCCCTTCAATTATTTCAAAGATTCTTAACACCAAACATTACCCCTACCATACTCCACCCATCATAACCCTCCATCCCACCTTTGGAAGCATATTTCGTTATCTGTGGATATTTCATTAATTGTGATAACTTACAACAATCTTGGATTTATAAAATCGTGTTCAGATTCTGTGCCCTTTTTTGTGGATACCTTATTCGAGCAATGAAGTTAATTTCAAAGCATTGAATTACGTTATTTGTTCCAAGAGAACACCAGAATATAAGTTGCTTCCAACATTCGCACCAAAGGAACAAAGAAATAAACATTCATTTCACACAAACAGTATTTTACAAATTTTTCAGCAAAGCCTAGGATGTTATTAGGTCTGTCGGGAACTTTACTAACACAATTCAGTCATCATTTTTTCACTATTTGTGTAATATTTCTTCTTCTTGAAAATCATCAAATTTTTGTGAGTTTGTTTTCTCGTGATAATTTTGTGCTGTAAAATCTTGTATTGATTTATTTACATTTCTAAAATGAAATAAATTGAGTTAGCCTTGATAGGATTGTTCGTTCTGTTCAGACTACCAAATCCTCAATCTAACGTTACTTCTTTTCCCTACTATTTGTGAGTGACACAGTGTGTGCAAAAGAGTAATATTGTCGCCTGAGAAAACAAGAAGAGCTGTGTGTGTGGTTTTCTTAGTGAAGAACTCACTGACTCAGCCTGTGCCTTCTGCCTATCTCTCTTGCGCATCACTATCACACGTCCGTGTGCACTAATGTCCCTCACCTCTCTGCAGGTGTCAAGCTTTCCCTACTGTTGATTAAATTTTCATGCGACACTCTCGACGTTTTCTCCTCTCTTCTGCTTGCTGTGAGAGCTTCTTTTCGCCCAATCAATGCCACATCCTCGGTATTTCGTAGAAAGACAAAGTGACGGTTGTCGAGGTGTTGTCACGG
Source organism: Oreohelix idahoensis (assembly GCA_024509875.1). Classification (NCBI taxonomy): domain Eukaryota; kingdom Metazoa; phylum Mollusca; class Gastropoda; order Stylommatophora; family Oreohelicidae; genus Oreohelix; species Oreohelix idahoensis. The sequence goes on along the minus strand of JAMPIV010006580.1, from coordinate 162,056 downwards.
GCTGGCCTTCAAAGCTTGTATACACTGCTGAGACAGCGCAGACTACACTGGTTTGGCTAGGTTAGCCGCATGGAAGATGATCGCATCCCGAAAGATATCTTCTACGGACAACTGGCAGATGACAAAAGAACAGTTAGGTGACCGCAGCTGAAATTCAAAGATGTGTACAAGAGAGACATGAGGGCATTGGACATAAATCCAGCAACCTGAGAGGATGAAGCTGCCGATCACACCAAGTGGCGAAGCTATCTACGGCGCCACTTCAGACTGGACATTTCGTTAGAGGTACTAAATTTGTTACCCGTATCTCCACAGCAACTTATAATCTACGCTGGCTTAACTGACAACACAGAACATACTATCTGTGGTGGGTTTTGATGTTAAAAGGTTAAGTATTAATTGTCTACAGATGTGAGGTCAGCTATGCAAGTCCCTGAGTCTAATTGTTGATGAAGTTGTTCTCAGGGTACCTTCTGCTATCACCCTACGACCTCAATCTGCTATATATTTTGAGCCTAATTATATGTTATGGTGTCTGGATGTTATCTGGCTAAGTGTCTAGGGTAAAATGCAATGTAATGTTAATAAAATGACAACAACTACACCTATAACTTAATGAACAAGTAATTAAACAAGTCGCTGGGTAAATTTTGAATAAAAATCTTTTTTACAACTTATTTTGCCTGTATCTCAATGGCTGGGATACAGGACTGTTTAAAACTCAAAAGATAATGCAATTTATTTACAGGAAAGTAATTTAAAACAACAACTATGTCTGTTATTATTAATATAAATTGTTCCTGACTGGAAGTGTTCTGATGAAGCAATAACTCATATGAATGGGCACGCTTCGGAGGAACGACTTTTGTCATCATGTCAAGAAAACTGATTGATATATTAATGATGGAGAGTATGGTTAAATGAACTAACACACGCCCGTGGACAATTGGGCTTAACTTTGTCAAGAACTTGTGATGTCCTTCTCACAACCACCTTCTTCCCGACTGCAACGTCTGAATACTGCTTCTGAGTCTTTAGAATACAGGCAAACAGGTAGTTTTTGCCTCGAGCTTGCAGCTTCAGGAGTACGTATATTTTGGTATGTGGCTCACTGATTGTTTCAAGATGGAACCCTGAAATCAGAGGATTAATGCCTCCTCAGTACATCATACACCTATCTCCATCTCTAAACAATTGAACATTATCAACACTTTCAAGTTCAGTGAAGTTGCTAAATAAATAGCTATCGTTCCTATCTGATTTGGTGCCCTATTCATCATCAGGTAATCTTCAAACATTCGTTTGATACATTCCTTGTCATAAAAGAAATGATAGTTAATTATATAAAGTCATGTGCAAACAATGTGACTTGCTGAAGACGGCCAGTGGTTTGCTGGTCTTACATCATAATAATATCATATTTTATTTCCAACTATGTCTTTTCATTCACTCCCACAGTTTAAGTAAGCCTGTCTGGCTTTAATACAAGGTGGTAATCTTTCCTAATAACATTTGTGGCATGACACAAAGGTTTAATTTGGCGCCTTTCTGGTCGTGCCTCTACGCATCAATAAGGCATACACATTCAATAATACAGATACATATCAATAACAAGGTTTATATAAATGTTTATCTTACCGCATCAATGAAATAATAAACAATTTGTAGGTTAACCGGCGATCAATGGGCACATTCAGATCGCCACTGATGCAGAACAGCGAAGGCACTGGTCATGTATTCCTTGCGTCTGAAGCTAACACTACTTGTGAGATTTTAATTTTCGAATGGCAACTAATGCTGGTTTCAAATCGTTTTTATTACTCCTCTTAGTCTATTCTACCACAGCCAATCGAATTATGTTATATCCACTAGCCTTTTTTTTCAAAAATAAATTACACTTTCAAAAATGTACCGTTCCACCCCCTTTTTCCCCTACGGGCAAAGTTGAGTGAGGCCTTCAATGCGTATGTCTCTGTGTCTTCTCTTTACCATATTCTGTTATTATCTAAGCGTTTTTACTGTAAGATATTATAACATTATGGGTAGTATTGTTTTCTAATAAACAAATATTAGCATTTTATTTGTCAACTGTCCTTGGTTTTATTTTATTATTCAGCTAGGTTTCTTGGGCCACCCCTTCTCTCTCTCAGTTTCACACTGCATAAGCCATCTTTTCAAATATGGCCTCCATGCAAATCACCCACTTACATTTTTCTCTCTCTCGCTCGTTCGTTTTCAAAACGAAGCAACGCGTTAGGATTTCATCAGAAAATATTATCACTGTATACAGGAAACGCGAGCCTGTCTGTGTGTTTATACTAATCGTCTCCCTATCTAAGTGGTGATACATTAAAACTGCGCTACTAATGAACGATGTGGGGTAAGCGGTGGGATTTTCTCTCATTCAATAGTAGACACTACTGCTTTATTTAACTTTAACTTTTTGGAAAAAAAAATATGCCCCTAAGTAACAGCGTAACTATGGCCAAGTAGTTTTATTTCAAAATCCCAACCATTCATTCACGTTTAGTGTTAGACTAAGCAAGTCTGTGACGTCAGCTGTCGCCTGTCGTCCTAGTTTTAAATTAAAAAAACCAACGCTTGTCTGTAATGTTATGATGTATGTATATAAGCATTACCTCGTCATCTACACAAGCACACACATGTTTCAGAAAGCACTCAGTAAAAGCATGTTCAGTTCGTAGCCATGTTTATTTACAGAATATCGTACATGTCAAGATTCGCATTATATTACAATGTGTGGTTCGTACTTTAATGTATTCATATTACATCCCCCCTTTTTTGAAAAAAAAAATGTGTGCAAACATTTCCAACGAAATGTTTCATGTGAGAAAGGATAAGTATGTGTAATGCTCAGTGTGAGTATATATGTCACTGTCTGTATCGGCTGGGAGGTGTCACTGTACGGCCAGAACGAGTGGTGTAAAGTGCTGGTGGTTCTGCGGAAGTCCCTGGTTTAGCTTGAGTTGGTTGTGATTTCGGCCTTGGCGCTTGTTGGTTTTGTGGGGCACCAAGGTCTGGAGTTACTGCATTGTCTGTTGAAAGCATGGGAATTCTCTGTTCTGTTGTATTCTGTGGGATTTCTCTTATGTCCACTCTGTTTCGCCTCAGGAGGTTGCTGCTGCTGTCTGGTCTTAAAGTATAGCTCCTGGGTTCAGGGTTTCTGGAAATGATTGTTGCTTTTGACCATGTGTCATTGTTGTGGTTGTAGGTAGTTACATGCTGACCAGGATATAATGGTGGTAAGTCTTTAGCACATTTGTCATAGTTGGATTTCTGAACTTGCTGACGATGCTGAAGTTGATCATATGTGCTGTCTCTATGTTGTGGACGGAAGTGGACCTTAGATGGTAGGAGGTCTTTAATTCTTCTATCAAACATAAGTTCTGCTGGACTGTCGATCTTACTGTCTACCGGTGTTGTTCTCCATCTCAAGAGTGCTAGGTGTACATCCTCTGTTCTTGTTTTCTTCATGATTGACTTGATAGTTTGTATCTGTCTCTCAATGAAACCATTAGATTTAGGGTATCTAGGTGATGATGTTGTGTGTTTGATCTTCCAGTCCTTAGTGAAGTTTCTGTATGCTTGACCTGAGAAATGTGGACCGTTGTCTGATCTAATTTCATCTGGGATGCCAAACATGCTGCAATACTTCTTTGTAATGTCTGCAATAACAGCTGATGGTGAGGGTTGTGGAAGTTTCTCAATGATGGGAAATTTGCTGTAGTAATCAGCAATAATAAGATAGTCATTATTGTCGATTGAGAAAATATCAGTTCCTATAATGCTCCAAGGGCTCAATGGTATGTCTGATGGTATGAGAGGTTCTCTGCACTGCCTATTTGCATGTTCTTGGCAAATTGAACAGTTTTTACATAGTGTTTCTATGTCCTTGTTTATCTGTGGCCAGTAAACATCTTTCTTTGCTCTCAGTTGTGTCTTCACAATACCAAGGTGACTATTATGGAGCTGTTTAAGGATGATATCGCGTTGTGTTTCTGGTACAACAATGCGATCTCCTTTAAGGATCAGACCATCTTCGATGCTTAACTCGTCCCTCATCGAGTAGTATGGACGGATGTGTGTTGGAACTTCCCTGATAGAGCTTGGCCATCCATGGTATATCAGTTCTTTGAGAGAGTTAAGGATAGGATCTCTCATTGTGTCTTCTCTGATGTGTTCAAGCCGATTATCGCTAAACTTGACAAAATCAACTTTGATGTTTGGGGTAAGATCTGCTGTCTTGTTGGGGTTTGGTAGTCTGCTGAGAGCATCTGCAAGACCTATATCCTCTCCTGGGATATACTGAATATTAAAATCATAACCTTGTGTTTCCAATAACAGAGCTTGTAGTCGTGGTGGTGCTGAAGCTATTGGTTTTTTATGAATCATCTCAAGTGGCTTATGATCTGAGAGAATTGTAAATGGGCGGTTGAAAAGAAATGTGTGGAAGCGTTTGATTCCAAAACGTACAGCTAGCATTTCTCTTTCAATGTTTGCAAGTTTCTTTTCGCCAGAACTTAATGATTTGCTTGCGTAAGCTACAGGACGAAGTTCTTTGGCATAGTGTCCTTCAGGATTTTTGTCTGGTTGCAAAAGTGCTGCTCCTAGGCCTTTCAGACTGGAATCAACCATGAGAAAAGTGGGTGCTTGCATGTCATAGTATTTCAAGCATGCATCAGATGATATGAGGGTCTTCAAGTGGTTGAATATGTGTTGGTAGTCTTCTGACCATTCATACGGAGTTTCATTCTGTAGTAGAGATCGCAAAGGTTCTGCAGCAGCTGACAAATTTGGTATGAATTGTGCTAGGAAATTGACAGCACCTAAGAATTGTTGCAGTTCCTTCTTTGTAGCTGGTGTTGGCATGTCATGAATATCTTCAACCTTTTTAGGGTCTGGTTTTACACCATTCTGGGTGTACAGCAATCCAAAAAATTGTATCTCCGTTGCCTTAATTGTACACTTTTTGCTGTTGAATGTTAGCCCATTGGCCTGTGCTACATGCATCAAGTTAATCAAGTTACGGTCGTGTTCTTGTTCTGACCTGCCGCAGACTACAATGTCATCCGCAATAGCCACTGTACCAGAACATTGCTCAACAATGTTGTCAATCTTCTGTTGGAAGATGTCTTGTGATACATTCAAACCAAATGGGAGTCTCTTGAAACAATATCTGCCGAATGGTGTTCGAAAAGTTGTAAGGAGTTGACTTTCCTCTGCTATCTCAACACTCCAGTATCCGTGTACAGCATCTAGTTTAGAAAAATATTTGGCATTGTGGAATCTGTGAGTTATCTCTTCCACTGTATGCATTTTGTGTGGACAGCGCTTTAGACTGTTGTTTAAGTGTTTTGGGTCAAGGCAAACCCGAAGAGAACCATCCTGCTTCAGAACGGTTGTGATACTACTACACCAATCAGAATGCTCTTCAACCTTTCTAATAACATCATTCTGCACCATCTTTTCTAGTTCTGTGGCAAGTTTCTGTTTAACATGTATAGGATACTTTCTAGGTGGGTCTATCTTTGGCTCAGCGTTGTCTTTTAAAAAGAATCTTGCCTTTCCTGGAAGTTTGCCTATTCTGTCGAACTGTTCTGGGAATCGCTGTTTAAGGTCATCTACTCCAGTGACGTGTAGAGTAAGATGTTCTTTTTTGTCAGCTTTAATGTTGTTAATAGTTACCACACTCAGCTTTTCGCACATTGGTAAACCCAAAATTGCAGGTCCTTCAACATCTACCAAGTAAAATGTTGACGATGTCCATTCAGAGTCTCTGTATAAACATTCAAGTGTTACTGCTCCGAAACAGTCTATACTTGTTCCATTGTAAGCTCTTAGCTTTGTCCTGCCACTCCTACTTTTTACATCCCTTGTGGGAAATCCTTGCTTATCCACCTTGTCAGGCATGATCTGTCTGAATATTCTTAAGGGTAGAGTGTTACCTTGGGCACCTGTGTCTATCTTGAACCGAATATATCTTTCTTTGTGCCTTTTAATTCCTGGTATTCGGAATTGTACTTTGCAGAAAGCCTGCGTTCTCTTTGGTTCATTACTGAAAGTTAGTATCTTCACAGTATCAAATGTGGAAGGATCACTTTCTTCACTGGAGTCAAGGTCCTCAGTCATCATAAAGTGTGTTTGTTTTGATGACTCTCTGCTGTGAAAGTTGTGTTGAGCACTGTCTTGTTTCCTCTTGAAACATAATTTTATCCAGTGGCCCCTCTTTCTGCAGTAATGACATGTAGAGTCTTTAGCTGGACAGTGGTTTTGTATGTGGTTTAGGCCACAACATTTACACATAGCACCTCTGCTTGTGTTGTGTTTTTCTTGTTGCTTCGAACCAGTTGCTTTGTTTTGTTTGGGTTTATAGCTTTTTACTGCATCCACCTGGGCTGTTACTGTACCTTGCTGAATTTGTTTAATGTTTAGTGCTTGTGCCTCGTGTTTCCTGCCTTCATCCAGAAGTTGTTGTAAATTTAGTGTATCACTCTGGCTCAGTATCCATTTCTGGAACTCTGGCATTGGTGTGCTGAGAAGGATCTGTTCGATAATTCGCTCTTTTTCTTCTTCTTTGTTAAATTTACATACACTTGTTTTCTCCTTGATGCGAGTGAAGAAATCATCTAAACTTTCATCAGGTTTCTGTCGCAGGTGGTGAAGTTCTAATCTTGCCGCTCTAAAGTTCGTGTGCTTTATTATCAGACGTTTTTCAAATTCGTCCAATATGGCTACGGGGTCGGTCGCTGACTCAACAGGCATGGCGGTAGCAAAACTGTTGTAAATTTTCAAACCTTCATCGTCCAATGCTTCTAGGATATATGGAGTTAGGGTTTGTCCTTCCAGACCAGTGGTCTTGGAATATAGATCTATGCGTTGGCGCCATAACAAGAAAGCTTCACTCTTATCGTCTTGACCGGCGAATCTCATTTGCGGTGCGTTGCGATATTGTTTCGCCGCCATGGCTGACTTCGATGACGAAAATTAGCCGAATACTGTACTCACGTGTTATCGTGTAGCTGTTTTGCGTCAGTCCGGTATCGACCGCTGCCACCATGTAATGTTATGATGTATGTATATAAGCATTACCTCGTCATCTACACAAGCACACACATGTTTCAGAAAGCACTCAGTATAAGCATGTTCAGTTCGTAGCCATGTTTATTTACAGAATATCGTACATGTCAAGATTCGCATTATATTACAATGTGTGGTTCGTACTTTAATGTATTCATATTACATTGTCAAGGTTCCTTTTTTCCTTCTCTCATTTCACTCCTCCGTTTATTTATTCTCTCACTCCGTTTGAAACTAACTATGCATTTCGATCTGTCAAAAGGCTTTTATTGTAGAGGAAATGGGTATAGCGGAGAGGGGAAAAGCTAACAGTTTTTGTGAATCGTTTATTATGGCGTACTGCTTGTTAGAACCAACATGACTTCGGGCTATGGTGACGATGTTGAACACAACTTCCAATTGTATCTCTATAGTTTTTGATTTTATAAGCAGTAATATTTTATCTATTTGATCAGGGTATCAGGGATCTTACTACACTATCTTAGCAAAAATATTTCTTAGAGTCCGATCAGGATCGACTCATCACTGTGCCAATGTTTATTCCGGAAAACTCCAGATGTCACATGCGTCCTCGCATCTCAAACATTAGCAAACACCTCCAAATTCACAAAACAAAATGAGAATGCTTGGTGCGACGTCACAGCAAATGGGTCTGAACATAAACTGAGGAAAAACGAAGAGTATAAGTTGCACATTAGTGATCTTGTCATTATTTCCACATTAGTGATCTTGTCATTATTTCCACATTAGTGATCTTGTCATTAGTTGCACATTAGTGATCTTGTCATTATTTCCACATTAGTGATCTTGTCATTAGTTGCACATTAGTGATCTTGTCATTATTTCCACATTAGTGATCTTGTCATTAGTTGCACATTAGTGATCTTGTCATTATTTCCACATTAGTGATCTTGTCATTAGTTGCACATTAGTGATCTTGTCATTATTTCCACATTAGTGATCTTGTCATTAGTTGCACATTAGTGATCTTGTCATTAGTTGCACATTAGTGATCTTGTCATTAGTTTCACATTAGTGATCTTGTCATTAGTTGCACATTAGTGATCTTGTCATTAGTTGCACATTAGTGATCTTGTCATTATTTCCACATTAGTGATCTTGTCATTAGTTCCACATTAGTGATCTTGTCATTAGTTGCACATTAGTGATCTTGTCATTAGTTGCACATTAGTGATCTTGTTTTTAGTTCCACATTAGTGATCTTGTCATTATTTCCACATTAGTGATCTTGTCATTAGTTCCACATTAGTGATCTTGTCATTAGTTGCACATTAGTGATCTTGTCATTAGTTGCACATTAGTGATCTTGTTTTTAGTTCCACATCAGTGATCTTGTCATTATTTCCACATTAGTGATCTTGTCATTAGTTCCACATTAGTGATCTTGTCATTAGTTGCACATTAGTGATCTTGTCATTAGTTGCACATTAGTGATCTTGTTTTTAGTTCCACATTAGTGATCTTGTCATTATTTCCACATTATTGATCTTGTCATTAGTTCCACATTAGTGATCTTGTCATTAGTTGCACATTAGTGATCTTGTCATTAGTTGCACATTAGTGATCTTGTTTTTAGTTCCACATTAGTGATCTTGTCATTATTTCCACATTAGTGATCTTGTCATTAGTTCCACATTAGTGATCTTGTCATTAGTTGCACATTAGTGATCTTGTCATTAGTTCCACATTAGTGATCTTGTCATTAGTTGCACATTAGTGATCTTGTCATTAGTTGCACATTAGTGATCTTGTCATTATTTCCACATTAGTGATCTTGTCATTAGTTCCACATTAGTGATCTTGTCATTAGTTGCACATTAGTGATCTTGTCATTAGTTGCACATTAGTGATCTTGTTTTTAGTTCCACATTAGTGATCTTGTCATTATTTCCACATTAGTGATCTTGTCATTAGTTCCACATTAGTGATCTTGTCATTAGTTGCACATTAGTGATCTTGTCATTAGTTGCACATTAGTGATCTTGTTTTTAGTTCCACATTAGTGATCTTGTCATTATTTCCACATTAGTGATCTTGTCATTAGTTCCACATTAGTGATCTTGTCATTAGTTGCACATTAGTGATCTTGTCATTAGTTGCACATTAGTGATCTTGTTTTTAGTTCCACATTAGTGATCTTGTCATTATTTCCACATTAGTGATCTTGTCATTAGTTCCACATTAGTGATCTTGTCATTAGTTGCACATTAGTGATCTTGTTTTTAGTTCCACATTAGTGATCTTGTCATTATTTCCACATTAGTGATCTTGTCATTAGTTCCACATTAGTGATCTTGTCATTAGTTGCACATTAGTGATCTTGTTTTTAGTTCCACATTAGTGATCTTGTCATTATTTCCACATTAGTGATCTTGTCATTAGTTCCACATTAGTGATCTTGTCATTAGTTGCACATTAGTGATCTTGTTTTTAGTTCCACATTAGTGATCTTGTCATTATTTCCACATTAGTGATCTTGTCATTAGTTCCACATTAGTGATCTTGTCATTAGTTGCACATTAGTGATCTTGTTTTTAGTTCCACATTAGTGATCTTGTCATTAGTTGCACATTAGTGATCTTGTCATTAGTTGCACATTAGTGATCTTGTCATACCATTTTAATCCTTCCATTCTGTGACAAACACCATCAATGAAAGACTGTAATTGTTCTGACATGAAAGTCTATAATTTTTCTGAAATAAAAGTGAGAGCCTCCATTTAATGTATGCGACAGTTGCTTCACAAGCAGCTCTAAGATCTAAGTAAATTTGGTTAATATCTATCCTATCCTATAACCGAAACCAGATACAAGACAAAACGAGAATGTTAAATGAGATGTTAACAGCAATGTGACCTGATAATAAGTAGAAAGCAGACAATAATTATGAGCATAAAAGGGCGACGTTGATGATTATGAAAAGACGTTGATGATTATGAATGAATAGACGTTGATGATTATGAATGAATAGACGTTAATTATTATTAATAGACGTTGATGATTATGAATAGGTCAAAACACCAGTTAACACTTGTTCAGTTTAAGCTAGTCGAGACCCGCAAAACATCTGCCGTCAAATAAATATTTTTAGCGGAAATACCCCTCTTTATCTGTATGATTTCTTTAACAAACAGAGATAGAATCAGGCTCATGGATGGTCAGGAGCAAAATTAATAGCTGAGACTTAATGCGGACTTGGCGCATCGCTCAAACTTTCGTACACAGATATTTTCTATAATTCCGAGATAAGTAACAGTTTGTCATTTAAGTTGTTTAATTGTTTTTAATCATTACGTTTACTGATGATAGATGTTTGTAATTAATAATTAGACAACAGTTTAAAAATACAGTTTTGGGCATTTAAACTCCGGACACCAGCTCCACTATGCACCTGACTGGTCCATTCACTTTTCAAAGTGACTAGCTCTTACAGCATGTAACAGCTCTTCTTCTTCTTCATTTTCTTCTTCATCTTCTTCTTCTTCTTCATCTTCTTCTTCCTCTGCCTACAGTTTGTTAGTCATGCTAAATCCGCAGTCCTGTTGCCAAGACAAAGTCCAGTCTGTGACGGTATTGCCTCCCCTGCTTTGCAGTTGTGGTACAACAGTGGCAAAAACTCTAGAGTATCTAATATGGGCTTCAAAGGTATCTACCTTCGCACAAGATTACTATTGGCAGAGATGTAAATAGAAGGGTGATGTCACTTCTATTACAAAGGTAGTCTTCACAAGATATTCAGAATAAGCGAGAACAATACTGCTTTGGCTTAGTATGTTATCTCTGTAATTCTTCCGACGCTTTTGTGAAGAATTTAAGCACTTCTTAAGTTCAGCTCGTTTAAACCCCCACCCCTGATTTACTCAGTGGAATTCTATTATTTTAGTATAGCTCTTGACATATGGATGCGATTCGTGGGCAATGACTACAACCCACAAAAGCCAGATCCAAACCTCAGAAATGAGGTATCTGAGGAAAGTGGTTGAAGTAACAAGAAGAGACATGGTCCGCAACCAGACGATACGTCAAGGCTTAAAATCCCACCCGCTGCAGACCCAAATAGAACAGTCCCAACTGAGATGGTTTGGCCATGTCTGCAGAATGGGAGAAGATCGGCTACCACGACAAGCATGGGAAACAAAGAGCCAGGGATCCAGACCTACAGGACGACCCAGAGTCCGCTGGGAGGACAACATTAGACAATCTTTGAAGGACCGAGGACTAGAATGGAACCAGGCCAGGAAGAAGACAGCTGATAGAATGGTCTGGCGCTCTCTCTTCCAAACCTCTACACCTCACGGTAGAAGGGGAACGACTAAGTAAGTAAGTAAGTAGTATAGCTCTATTTAGAGTGTGTGTAGTAATTTGACTGAGACAAACATGCAGTAACTTTAAAATGATTAAATCGAAGTTAAATTTGTAACATTACAAATAACAACATTTAATAATCACTTTAGGTACATAATAACAGTTGGAAAATAATGTGAATAGTTATGAAACAAGAAAAGTTATCATGACAGTGTTTAGGGAATGTGAGATGTTACAAGAAGTTCAAGTGGCAGCATAGATTTGAACTTATCTGCCAATGATGATTCTGCTCCTTCTTATTGGTTGGTTCTTTTCACTCTGCTCACGCTCGTCTCTGATCAAGGTTGTCGGGGGTAGCTCGTTTCCCAGAAATGTCAAGGAGAGTCTACCACGTGGGTCCTTCGTCTTAAAGCTTATGCCACGATTCCCTTCTTGTTCCAGAGATAGTACTTTCTGCTGGTACCATCAATAACTAATGTAAAAGAATAGAACGAAACGCTCTTCTGAGTATGGCGTTTTCAACCCCATAGTTATGGGTTCCTATCCTCTCATACCACCATCCCAATTACTCAAACTTTACCCTCGATGCGAATTAAATTTAATCCCTCGGAATAAAACTTTACATTCACATAGAATAGCTTTCATAGCTACTTTATATTTAAATGAAAAGGTTAATAATACAGATAGAATCTGTTTACATATACATCTCCACTGATTGAAAAGTTTTCACAATATAAAGTGAATATGTTTTCATTTATGTTTACACTGATTGAAAACATTGAAACATCCATTACTTCAAAATGAATATTTACACATAGACATTTACACTGGTTTAAAGCTTGAAAACTTACATTACTTTTAAAGTGAATATATTTATATGGACATTTACACAGCTTTGAAATTGTAAGTATTATACTTAGAATGTACATATTTCTTTCATCTTTCCTTCTGTCACGAAGTGTTTTGAGGGTGTTATGCATCTATGAATATTCACATGCTCCAGCGGGAGTTTAATTAGTCATCTGAGTTGTTGTGATGACCTCTGTCTTCTTTAGGCTCAATGTGAGCAACCCTGAGCCCATATCAGTAAGGAATCAGCAACTGGTACAGACAGACACCTTCACATACCTAGGATGCATAGTAACACCAGACGGCGGAGCAAGCAAAGACATCAACAACAGAATGAACAAAGCAGGAACAGCATTTTTAGTCTAAACAACATCTGGAAGTCCTCTCAGTACAGCACAAGCACAAAATTAAGATTATATCAGAGCTGTGTGCTTTCTGTGCTTCTCTATGGCGCGGAGAGCTGGAGAGTTACAAAGAAGGAAATGTCGAAATTGTCCTCTTTTCACACAACATGCCTAAGAAAAATTTTCAGAATTTTTTGGCCGAATACCATCACCAACCAAGATCTGCTTACTCGGAGCAAGCAAAAGGACATGCACACCATCATAGCTGGCAGACGCTGGAGCTGGGTTGACCATGTTCTCAGAAGAGACCCCGATGCCATCACAAGAACAGCTATGCTATGGGCCCCTGAAGGAAAACGAAAGAGAGGCCGACCAAAAACAACTTGGCGAAGGACTGTGGAGGCTGAGATGCAAAGAATGAACCAGAGTTGGGGCACTGTACGAAGGACGGCCACCGACCGAGCAAAGTGGAATCAATTTGTTGTTGCCCTACAAGACGCCACTAGGCGTAATGGCCACTGACTGCATTGACGGTCGGCGGCTAAAGATCAAAGAAGAAGAAGAAGGAGAGTTGTTGTGAGTTGGGTATGCTTGAGTTGTAATATTTTAGTTACAAGCAATGCTATGAGTATTGCTTAAGACAAGCTGTTAGCTTATGCGTGAATGAAGCTCAGTGGAGTGTGGAAGGTTTTCACGTGTTTGGTGAATACGAATGAAAGGGGTCAGTCAGAGAGAGAGAGAGATGTGTGTTGGGTCAGTAGTGTATTGAGACAGGAGAGAGTGGAGTCAGTAGAGAGTAGACTGGAGACAGCGAAGAGCGTAGAGAAGAGAAAGGGGGATGTCTATAGTAGTGCACGAGTAGAGGGCCAGAGTTGTGCAGTTGATTTGTGAAGTATCCTATCTCGCGGCTGTAGATATTCCGAGAATCAGAGTGATTGTAGATTACTCGGAATTTGTTATGTCTCCAATGATTGTAATGACCCTGCGCCCATTCTGACTTATTTGTGATATAATATATTCACGGAGATTGATATGGTTATTGGAGTTGGTGTACAAGGTATTACTCCTTAGACATTGAGCTAGACGAGCGGTGTATAAGTGTTGTCTGATCTTCTACATCCACCCACACACACCCTACTTGTCACATCTGGGGGCTCGTCCGGGATCATATCTGTGGACCGTCTATTTGGATGTTTTAAGTGAACCCAAAGTGGTACAGCACTGAAGTAATCAAATGTCATTCAGTCAGTAGCCTGCAATTTGTTTGTCACGCAACCAATTTTGACAGGAGTACGGTAACTTTACGCCACGCCGTATTAAAATGTGTTCACTGTTGGAATGTAGATCAACTTGCAGTGTAACGCAGTGACGTCATCACCGTCCCAATGAACATTGAAAAGTGTGCTGTAGAAGCTGGTTGTTTTGACTAGAAGCTGGTTGTTTTGACGTATAGGGTGCGCAGACTGTGTATCCAGAAGTAGATCTGTGGAAATCTGTGGAGCTATCGGAGAAAACCTTGTTGCAGTGTTCTACTGGACGAGTAAAGTATAAAACACGAGCTTGTTTTTTTTACTGTGTGTGTAGCCGGTGGTGCGGAAAATCGCGAACTGTGTGTGCGGTGCCTGTGCGGTGTGTCGTCTTCATACTTTCATCGCCTTGAGACTTGCTGAGGACATTATAAACAGATCTACACGCTTGGAATTTAAGTATTATGTAACTGTTCTGTGAATATTTAGATGTTGCTCCTTTGTTTTCTTGAAAGATGATTACTATTAAGCCTAGGTGTACAGTCTAGGTATTAATAAGGTATCTGATAAATAAGATACTTATGTAACATTCTTTTATGCTCTAGTATGCTAATGTTCTAGTGGTGTGCTGCACTAAGTTTCTAGTTAGAAGGTAATTTGTGTTTTATATGGTGCTTACAGTGTATTTCTTAAGAAATCACTATTTCTTCTCATATACTGAGTGCTTCTGTTTTCACATTAAGCTTTTTCTGTTTAGTTCTGCTACTTTCTACTTTCAATATTATCATTTACTTTCTAGTTCACCTTCAGTGTTGCTATTCTACTGTCGTTAGTTCTCTCTCTCTCTCTCTCTCTCTCTCTCTCTCTCTCTCTCTATATATATATATATATGACGTTATATGTGATGTAGGTTTAGGTTAGATTGCAGTTAGAATTAATTATCATACTTTGTTTTGTGTATTTCTGCTCTTCCTATAGTTGTGACATTCCTGCAAGCCTTAGATATTGCTTATATCTGCTCTACTCATTGCTATGCTATCCCTGTCTGCATTAAACATTGCTTATATCTGCTTTGCTTGTAACTGTGCTAACCCTATCTGTCGTCCTTCTTTCTAGTTCTTCCGTTCCATTTTTATTTGTGTTCCAATAGCTTGAAGTATATACTAAGTGTGTATTAACATATTCCTCACAGGAACTGTTGTAGTGTTTGCGCTTTTCAAAGTTACTGCTGCAGAGGTGACTTGGAGACAACAGATCAGATCAGTTTATTGCCATAGCCTGTCATTCCAGTACACCAGAAAAAGCGACGTAACCATATTTTGTTTTGGTTCATCATCCTAAGATCATATTTCATTTATTTGTCCAGGTTGCTCTATAGGCTTCCCTCGGCATTCATTGTTTCAGTATTTTTCTTGGACGTGACGATTATATTATTTATTTGGGTTTTGATTTCATCTGTAGGATTTTGCTCTATTTATTCTTAGAAGGGGTCCTATCCTGTGGGCAGGATCATTTGTATTGCCTTGCACGAATAAAGTGTGCATTTTTGCATTAGTTGTTTACGTGTAGTTTGTTGTTGGTTGTGTGTTATATTCCCTCTTTGGCGTTCTGTATATATGGTGTATTCTTCAGTCCTTTTTTTCTTACACTATCATGTAAATACGTTAATTTTTTTCAATCTCCTGTTTTCGTGCGTTACAGAGGTCCGGTATTGTATAATTTCAATATTACTTCTATCGCACATTTCCTTTTCCTTGTTACCGACCTACCAGGTTGTTGTTTGTTAAATTAGGGTGTAGTGCTTATCATTTTCATTTGTGTCATTGTTTGTTTTGTAGGGCTTATAATTTATTTGGGTAGACATAGAGTACAGTGAGTAAGGTGCCATCTTAGTAGTTATTTAAGATATTATTTTGGGGTTTGAGCTATTTTGACATTTGGTTAGAGTATTTGAGGGGCATATAAGTCAGATATATTCACAAAAACTCAGTCAAAAAAAAGTCAACTCAGTAATAATTTGCCGGATCGGCCGATGCCCGGATTAACAACGACCGCGCTCTCATTGCCCCTTGAGAGTGATAAGTCAACGAATGGGGTACAAACACCTGTTTTGAAACTTCCAAGAGAAAATTTTGTTCTTGGAACTTGGAATGTACGCACGCTATATGCGTGTGGAAAAGTCAAAGAACTAACACATGAACTTGTTAGATACTCGTGGGACATCCTGGGCCTAGCAGAAGTCAGATGGACAGGATTAGGTGAATCAATAACGGATGATGGTCACAAAATTTGGTTTAGTGGAGATGAGTCTAAACATCAGCATGGAGTAGGTTTTATCGTACATAAAGATAGATTGAACTCTGTCATCAGCTGCACCCCAATAAATAGCAGGCTTATCACCATTCGTATTGCAGCACATCCAAAGAACATCTCCATCATACAGGTATATGCCCCCACTACTGACTATGAGGATGAGGCAATTGATACATTTTATGACAATCTGGATGAAGCAATTAAGAAAATTCCAAAGAAAGATCTTCTCATCGTGCTAGGTGATTGGAATGCTAAAATAGGGCCAGATGCATACGGTCACTGGGCTGGCACAGTGGGGAAATTTGGGACAGGAGAAACCAACGATCGAGGACTAAGGCTACTAGAATTTGCCAGCAACTATAAACTAACCCTTGCAAATACACTATTTCCTCATAAGTTATCAAGAAGAACAACGTGGCATGCCCCAAAAACTGAGATACATGGCCAAATTGATTTTATTCTTGTATCCAAAAGATTCAAGTCCAGCATTAATAAAGCCAAGACTAGGACTTTTCCTGGCGCCGACATTGGTAGTGATCACGACATGGTATTGATGACGCTCAAGCTTAAACTCAAAAAGAACTATAATCAAAACAGATGTTCTCAGTTAAGATTCAATTTAGACAAACTGAAAGATCCAGAAATCGCAGGAATCTTTGAGGCAACTGTTGGAGGAAAATTCGCAGCTCTCAACTTTTTGGAGGATGATATCAACTCAATCACAGAGAACATGAAAGACGTGCTCATTGAATCAGCAACAGAAATACTTGGTAAAAGAAAGAAAATAAACAAACCATGGGTTACAGATGACATTCTGAAGTTATGTGATACACGGCGGGAAATGAAAAAGGTTAAGAAAGAGGTTCCTGAAGCAGCATGGCAATACAGTATGGTGAATAAAAATATTAGAAAGAAAATGAAACAGGCCAAAGAAAAATGGGTAGCTGATCAATGTGAGTCCATTAATACGGGGCTAATAAAAGGTAACAACAAGGCAGCTTTTGACACATTAAGAAGACTATCAAAACCCCAACAGCCCAGGGTAACTGTCATAGAAGATAGCAATGGGGCTCTGCTCAATGAAAAAACAGCTGTAATGAGAAGGTGGACAGAATATTGTAAAGAATTATATAACTGTAAACTTGACACTGACTTAGGCATATTAAACAACATTAAGTGCGAAAACAGAGAACTCGGAAATGCAGCAATACTACGGGAAGAAGTGGAAGAGGCTATATGTTCGATGAAAGGAGGGAAGTCACCGGGTGTGGATAATATACCAGCAGAGCTCTTGAAATATGGAGGACCAGATATAGTAAAAATCATGACAACAATTTGCCAGAAGATATGGAGTACAAAAAAAATGGCCAAAAGAATGGACGCAGTCATTAGTAATACCGCTTCCAAAGAAAGGAAATCTAAAAATGTGCAAGAACTACAGAACCATTAGCCTTATTAGTCATCCAAGTAAGGTGATGTTAAGGATACTTTTGAACAGAATAAAACAGAAATCAGAAGAAATCTTGTCCGAGGAACAGGCTGGCTTTAGACCAAAAAGAAGTACCTCAGAACAAATCTTCAATATTAGATTACTGATCGAAAAAACATCTCCAGCATCAACATGATTTATACCATAACTTCATCGATTTCACAAAAGCCTTCGATCGAGTCTGGCATGAAGGCTTATGGCAAATAATGAGAAAATTCAATTTTGATACCAACATCATAGATATCATTGAAGCACTATACAAGGACGCAAGCAGTGCTGTTCTTGCAAGCAATGACATTGGAGAATTTTTCAAAACAACTGTAGGAGTTCGCCAGGGATGTATCCTGTCACCAGTGCTCTTTAATATTTATCTAGAACATATTATGCAGGAGGCTCTCTACGATTATAAATCAACCATATCGATTGGAGGCCGACCTCTGTGTAATCTACGTTTTGCTGATGATATTGATCTGATAGCTGGAACAGAATCAGAACTTCAAGACCTTACCTCTAGACTGGAGAAAGTAACAAGAACATATGGGATGGAAATTAATATAGAAAAAAGCAAGATATTGGTGAATAGCCATAAGAAACATGTTCCGACCAACATTACGTTAAATGGGCAAACGTTAGAAGAAGTTAACACCTTTAAATATCTCGGGTCCACTATATGTAGTGATGGAAGATCAAATAAAGAAATCAAGACAAGACTTGAGATGGCCTCAGCTGCCATGACAAGGTTGAATGTGATCTGGAAAAGTAACATCAGTTTTCCTGTGAAGATCAAATTATACAAATCACTTGTATTATCTATTCTCTTGTATGGGTGTGAGGGCTGGACACTCACTGCAGATACGGAGCGAAGGATTCAGGCTTTCGAGCATAAATGTTATAGAAGAATTTTGCGCATTTGCTATAAAGAGCACAAAACAAATGTCTATGTTAGAGAGAAGATAAACACCTATGCAGGCCATCAAGAACCACTTTTGTCAATAGTGAAACGTCGAAAGCTTGCCTGGTTTGGACATGTAACTCGTCATGACTCCCTTTCGAAAACGATCCTCCAGGGAACAGTCGAAGGTAAACGGAGAAGAGGAAGGCAAAGAAAATCCTGGGCTGATAACATCAAAGAATGGGCAGGACACGGCTTCTCCACACTTGTACGCATTGCTGAGAATAGAGAGCAGTGGAGGTCCCTGTCTGCTGATGCTTCCAGCATGGCACCCCTATGACCCATGACGGGTTATGGGTTGAGATGAGATGATGATATTCACAATAATGTCAACACTTATGGACTTTATCCTCGTCGGTGAGAGGATAGGAAAGTCTGGAGAAGATCTCTTAGCGTTTGCACAGGCTCAATTTAAAGAGGCGCAAGAGAGACAAGAACGACATGAGGAATGAGAGAAAGAAAGCAGAGGCAGATGAAGAAACTAAGAAAGTAGAAGCAGTTGAAGAGACTAAGAGATTAGAGATACAGAAAGAAATGAAAAAGATAAAAGCGGACAAAGAGGTATCCTTGAGAAGACTTGAGGTAGAGAAGTCGGATGCAGACCCATCGTCATAAAAAGAGTATGGGAGTATGTACAAATTGAAACTCCCATTTTTCAACGAATCCATAGATTTTATGGACTGTTTTTGGAGAGGTTTCAAGTGAAGGCAACTGCCTTAAAGATTAATAAAGAACTGTGATTATTTAACAGGGTCAGCATTAAAAACAGTTTTCTAATTAACTGTGGAAGATAGATTAAATTATGACATGGTGAAGGAAACTTTGTTACGCAAGTACAGATTAAATGAGCAGGGTTATCGGTTAAAGTTCCATAGTGCGATGCCAAGTAGTGAGCAAGATTTTGCGGAGTTTATCGCAGATATTAAGATTTTATTGAACAGGTGGATTGACCTATCGGGCATTGCTAAAGAGTTTGATGGCCTACGTGATTTGATCTCACGTGATAAGGTAATGTCTTCATGTTGCCCCGATTTGTTGGCTTTTTTCAGGAGAGAAAACCGGAAAATATTTCGGCAATGTCACAGTTAGGGCAGCAGTACGCAACAGCGCATCCAGGCAGACCGATTCATAAATAGGCGCTACCAGAAACATTTACGACATGTGCGGCCAAGCGTAATTTTGAAACAGGGCCATATCGGAGACAAAGTTCTCGTAGTGGGGAGAGACCTTATGATAAGAAGGCAGTAAATAAGAGATGGACAGAAACAGACTTCCGTACATCCCCCAGGAAACAGCAGAATATGACAGAGTTAGGTTCTGGTTGTTTTAAATGCGGGTCACCATGCCATGGAGCAAAGGTTTGTGACAAGCTTGAGACGCCAATTCTGGCCAAGACCCAAATTAGTACTAAGGGAAATCCACAGAGGAGTCAGCGTCAGGAGTACAGATGCTTTATATGCAATGGCATGGGTCACCTTCAATTTGATTGTCCAAATAAGAAACTTGAGCACGCAAATTCAGTCGTAGTATTAGATACATTTAACAGCGAGAGTTGCGAAGGGTGCAGACCACTATTTGATAAAAATAAGAAACCAATCTTGATTTGTGGCCATTCACTTCCTTGTTTATCAGCAATTCATACAGATGGGAACCTAGTCTTGCATTCAGGTTACATAGGACGGAAAGTTTTATCCGTCTTAAGGGATACAGGACAGTTGGGATGCGGAGATCATGCATTGAGGAAACTCGTTTGTTGGGTCAAACTGCTCGGTGTATCACTTTTGGTGGCAGGGTGGAGTTTTATCCTCTGGTGTTGATAGATATTGATACACCATTCTTGCGGGGTAGGGTAAAAGCCTGTGTTCTTGATGATAATGCGGTCGCTGATCTGATACTTGGCAATGTCCATGGAATTAAAGAATGTACTGACGAGGACATTAAGTTATGGAAGCATGGACATAGCTATATTGCATCTGTAGCAACTATGCGAGAACAGCAAAAAGCTGATGACATGATATTGCAACTTCAGCCTGTAGTAACACTATCAGATGGCACTCCATCGGAGAATGATCCAGGTTCTAAGACATCAATGCGGGATGTAGTTTCTCAACAACATGATGATTTATCACTTCGGAAGTTGTTTGCCCATGCAATAACTGGGATTGTAAAGCATACCAAATCAGCAAGGGTATGGTTTGAACTTAAAAGGGACATGCTTACTATATGTTTTGCTCTGCAAAACAGGTTAGTGCGTCAAGTAGTGGTGCCTAGTTCTTTAAGGTCTATTGTACTAAGAACAGCTCATGACTCACCATTTGCCGGTCATATGGGTGTTGCTAGGACACGCCATAGAGTCTTGGCGAGTTTTTACTGGCCAGGGTGCAATAGGGATATCAAGTTATATTGTAGATCGTGCAAGATTTGTCAAGTGCTGAGTCCAAAAGGTAGGAACCCGAGGGCACCATTTATGGCTGTGGATCTCTCAAGTCGACCTTTTCAGAAGGTGGCTAAAGATATTGTTGGGCCACTTCCGGTCATGTCTCAGAATGGCAGTCGTTTTATTTTGACATTGGCAGACTTGTGTACCCATTGGCCAGAGGCAGTACCACTAAGAACCATCACTACAGATTGTATCAGAAGATACTGTATCAGAAGCCTTGATGTCCATATTTAGTAGACTTGGCTTCCATAGGGACATTTTGTCAGATAGGGGTAGTCAGTTCACTTCTGACATGATGAAGCATGTTTGTAATATGTTAAAAATTAAGCAATCGTTCACGACACCATACAGGCCTCAGTCCAACGGCGTATGCGAACGCTTCAATGGTTCATTGAAGCAGATGTTCGGGAAAGTAACCGCTTAATTTCCCAAGTTGTGGGATGTATATTTACCTGCAATGCTATTCGCGTATAGAGAGGCCCCACAAGAAAGCACAGGGTTTTCCCCTTTTGAATTGATATATGGTGCTAACCCTAGAGGACCACTAGACATTCTGAAAGAATTGTGGACAGGTAATTACAAGGATCATGAAACAAAGTCTAGTTATGAGAATGTTGTTCATCTTCAAGAGCGGATTATAAACTCATGCACAATAGCTCAAGACTCTCTACGACTTGCAAATGCGAAAAACACGGTTTACGGAAGTAGGAACATTCGGCTGGTATCATTTAAACCGGATGATGAGGTATTGTTATTGCTCCCTTGTAAGGAAAATCATCTGTTAATTCAGTGGCAGGGGCCTTTCCGGGTCATTAAACAGGTGACAGATGTGGACTATGTCATACGTGTCAGAGGAAAGGACAAGACTTTCCATGTCAATATGTTGAAAGCAATTGTGAACCGCCCTATTGAATTGGAACCAGTCGTTATAGAAGTTTCTGATAGTAGTGTTACGTGCTCAGCAGTTATTGACGAGGTTGGATATGAAGAAAATGATTTTAATTTGCAAATACTTCTCCTACCTCTTACCCCGTCAGAGTCTCACCGTGATGTAGAAATAAGTACATCGCTGGAGGATCATCAGATAAAGCAAGTCAGTGCACTAGTGAGGCAGTTTTCAGATGTGTTGACGGATATCCTAGGCCTGACTGACTTGATACAGCATGAGATTGCAGTGACAGATGACCATCTGATTCGGTTGAGACCCTACTCATTGCCGCTCCATTATCGAGCAGTAGTAAATAAAGAAATTGACCAGATGCTACATTTAGGGATAATTACACCGTCTCAATGCCCTTATGCATTTCCGATGGTGATTGTACGAAAGAAGGACAATACGTTGACAATTTGTATTGACTTTAGGAAGCTAAATAACATCACAGTATTGGATGCGGAACCCATGCCTAATCAAGAAGAATTATTAGCTAGATTATGTAATGCTCAATATTTCACTAACTTGGATCTCTCCATAGGATACTGGCAAATTCCTTTGGCAGAGTCGGCCTAAGGGGTTGTTTGAGTTTAATTTTATGTGCTTTGGTTTAGTGAACGCACCAGCCACATGTGTCAGAATGATGAGAAGGCTAATAGGTGATCGAGATGATGTAATCACGTATATAGATGATATTTGTCTATTTCACGACTTGTGGGAAGACCACGTGAGAGGCCTAGAATCACTTTTCCATTGTTTGCGTGCACATAAACTCACTGTTAGACCGACTAAGGTAAAAGTTGGGTTTCCTGGGATAACATTTCTAGGTCATAAAGTAGGTCGAAACAAGCTCATGCCAAAAGAGGCCACTGTTAGTAGGATATTGAAATTACAGGTCCCGAAAACGAAAAAGCAAGTGAAGAGTTTAGTTGGATTAGTTAATTACTATAGCAAATTTATTCCTCAGTTTTCCTCGCTGACTGACACACTAACAACTCTTGTTAAGAAAGGGAGACCGAATAAAGTAGTGTGGACAAATGAGTGTCAAAGCGTTTTAGACAAAATTAAACAGTTTTTTTCAAACAGTCCAGTCTTGATGATCCATGCTTTAAGGAAATCTTTTATTCTCAGGACAGATGCTTCAGCAGTGGGCATATGTGGATGTTTCATGCAGATGACATGGACACCTTGCACCCTGTCCTCTATTCCAGCCGGAAGTTTTTGCCGGCAGAAACAAGATATGCCACGGTTGAAAGAGAATGTTTGGGTATCGTCTGGGCAGTATCCAAGCTGTCACGTTATTTGCTGGGATCACATTTTCTGTTACAGACTGATCACAAACCACTCATTTTTCTGCGGTCTACCAAGTCACCAAACAGCAGGTTGACAAGATGGGCTTTAATCCTACAACGTTACGATTTCACTGTCATGCCGGTGACCGGACAATCTAATGTATTGGCAGACGTCTTATCTCGGATATGATAAAGCATGTTTACTTGTTATTCTGTTTGTATAATTTTGATGACTTTACATGAATTTTGAAGATTGTGCATGCATTTCTCTGCTGTGAAGATGAATTTGTCTAATGTTAGAAATATTGATTGTGATTGTTGTGAGAATAATTGGTATGCTATTATTGTGAGGTTCGATATGGTGAATGTAAGCATTGTTTACTTTGATGATGTATTTTGGGTTTGAGAATGTATAGGACTCCCATCTCTGTCTCCTCGGTGAAAAACCCCGGTTTTTCACGTGGGGAAAGGGGTGGATGTCACGCAGTGTTTTGATGGTGTTATGCATGTATGAATGTTCCCATGCTCCAGCGGGAGTTTAATTAGTCATTTGAGTTATTGCGAGTTGGGTATGCTTGAGTTGTGATATTTTAGTTACAAGCAATGTTGTGTGTATTGCTTAAGACAAGCTGTTAGCTATAGTTATGCGTGAATGAAGCTCAGTGGAGTGTGGAAGGTTTTCACGTGTTTGGTGAATACGAATAAAATGGGTCAGTCAGAGAGAGATGTGTGTTGGGTCAGTAGTGTGTTGAGACAGGAGAGAGTGGAGTCAGTAGAGAGTAGACCGGAGACAGCAAGGAGCATAGAGAAGAGAAAGGTGGATGTCTATAGTAGTGCGCGAGTAGAGGGCTAGAGTTGTGCAGTGGATTTGTGAAGTATCCTATTTCGCGGCTGTAGATATTCCAGGAATCAGAGTGATTGTAGATTACTCGGAATTTGTTATGTCTCCATTGATTGTAATGACCCTGCGCCCATTGTGACTTATTTGTGATATAATATATTCACGGAGATTGATATGGTTATTGGAGTTGGTGTATTATTCCTTAGACATTGAGCTAGACGAGCGGTGTATAAGTGTTGTCTGATCTTCTACATCCACCCACATGCACATTACTCGTCACACATTCCCTGCTCCATAGGGAACCTGGAATTACTTTATGCTTTTAGTTCTCTTTACGAAACTATCAATAAAGCAATCACCAGCCCGTGATGTGGTGGTTCTTGAATTATCATTCTATGCGCTGAGGTTGCCAGCCTCAAATGATTTTGACATCCACAAGCGAGTTTCACATATTAAAATTCACCTGGTTATATATATATATATATATATATATATATATATATATATATATATATATATATATATATATATATATATATATATATATATATATATATATATATATGTTAGTTCCCATGTTAGTAATAAAATATGAAATGTAAATCACAACTTACGCCAATGTGGCTCACATACCTTTTGCTCAGATTAATAAAAGAGACTTGAATTGGCCTCTTACGCGCGTCTGGGGAGTCGTTAGTTTTATAAGTCCCCTCTCTGACTTCGTGGGTGGTTCTTCAGTTTCCTCAGTCCCGGTTTCCTTATTTAAAATGTTAGAGATTTCCTGGGCTATATTGTAAGTCCTGATAAATACTCCAATAAAAGGTGTCCGGTATTTTAAGAAGGATTTCTGAGTTCTAATTCTTCACTGTAGCAGTCAGGTGTCTTGGCGAGCGATTTCTCAAGTGAAATATCTTGAGAAAATGATCAGATTATATTCCCTGCCTTCCCAATCCTTCGTTTGTTATGAACTATCAAAAAACTCTGATCATATTCAAACAGGCGGGTTATGGGGCAATTTCAAAATACTCCGACATCGGATAATTTTGAACGTAAGGCAGAGGTCAACTCTCCCATGTATGGTAATAAGATGTCCGATGCCCTTGTGTACACACTTACAGACAGATCGGTAAACTCATACAACAGCGTGATCAAAATGTAACCATCATTACTTTATCAGAAAGTATTCTTGTCATAACAAGTAGGACAGGAAACGCTTATGTCATACGTTTCCGCCGCATAAACGAGATCTTGTGCTAATCTTAGCCACGCTGTGCCACTTCCTTGCGACTGCGAGTAATTATCTCAGCAAATCTGGATAGCGTCAAGCAAATATGATTATTATCACCTACAGGGAGTGTCAAGCAATTCGACAATACTCAAATATCTGCTACTTAGCAGAAAAATAAAGAAGAAAGAAAGAAAAGTGCGACAATTGAGAACAAATAATAAAAATCAGTAACACAGATGTACCAATACTGCCGGAGTGAAACAAAGATCGATAGGGGCCACCCCGTTCTGTCACACAGTCTTTTCCACGCCCGTACAGCAGCACCGTATCTTCTGCCTGAGTTTAGCACACTCTGGCCAGGTCTGGCTTCAGAGGTCATGGTGGGATGGGTGGTTTTGGAGAATGTGTATATGGATCGGTCTGTATCCCCCCATCTTCTGTTGCATTAATTGCTGATCCATCTGTGTATGCATGGATCCCGGTGTTGCTTGGGTAATGTTTTTCTATATATTTTGTGGATTCACTAGTATGAGATATCCTGAGGCGAAAGAGGTAACCTTGTAATCTTCAGTGGCCAGTTCTAAGGATGGTCTGCCAGTATCTAAAGGTTGTTGATCATGTGACTGAAATTTTAAGAATTTATTCTAGAACTGCTAACCTGCTAAGAGGAAATTTCAGAATAATCCAAAATGAACTACTACACTGCATGTAAGGCAGTAGAGTTGTGCATCTTGAGTCAAATGTCATCGGAAACTTTTTTCTGTATGTTTTTTGTTGTTGCTCTTTTGAGGAGTGATATACGAACTTCACTTATCGTTAGGAATTATACACTATTGTTAATGTAGTAAATTCCCATTCATTATGATAGGAAACTCTATACAGAGCGATACAACAGGAGACAATCTGATCATCAGAAGTAGTCCCCCCGCCGATAAAGTGTTTTGTCGCATAGAGATTATGATCAATAAATTTTCTATATTCTCTTCTTTTTTTCTACACGCGTCCTCTATTTTATTATCACTCTTTATCCTTTTCCTGTGTTTTTCGCATTCGTACATTTGCGACTATAAACATTACTATTTTCCCATTGAAACTTTCTCCTGGTTTCGTTTTCTCATTTAGAAACGCAGTAGATTACCTAACGTGACAGTCCCTTGCACGAGATAATTTTAGGTGGGATTTCAGTCTATCAGACATGATGAGCAGATAAATTGTCTACATTTGCAGCTGTCACGAGAGTTTTTCGTCAGGCTAGCTCCCGGCGAAGTGTGAAATTGCCCTCTGCAGTGGAGACGGGTAGTCTGACATTCGCATCTGACATGAGCGCTCACTGTCCGATAGTTAGACGGAGGTGTGATTCGCGCCAGCCATGCTCGCTCAGAGCAGACAGAGTGTCTGGCATTTCGCCTCTGACACGCGCGCTCACGGTCAGATAGTTAAACGGAGGTGTGAAGACGCACTGTTGGCAGTTACGGCATGCGTCTAAGCTAACGTAGGTGTTAGGAGAGGGGAGAGATCGGGTTTTTGGTAATAGTAGGAGCCTTTGTCTGGTTTAAGATATTAACCAGAGTTTGAAACTTGATTGCACTCATTCTCCATTTGCAGTAGACGTGGTCACTTCGTTCTAGATACTTAAACTTATAAGTGAAATCTCTTAGTTTCGTTGTGATACCGTAGTTCTGTGTTGAGGTAAATATTACATTAAGTATCTAATAATTTGTGAGTGATTAAGGGCTAAATCGCCTATTTTATCCTACTAGTTTCTTTTATGCAGAATGATTAATTTATAAGTCCGTTATATTCTCTAGTCGACGAGTTACAGCGGAAAAACAGAATAAATTATAATTTCTAGCTTAAAATCATGTAGCTATAATGAATTTAATCTAACTGCTAAATAATCAGACGAGAATAATTTTTCTAAACTAACTTATAAATGCTAGATGCCTCATGAGTGTTGACGGAATCGTATGTATTCCTAATTCATGTTGATTGATTGTATATAAAACTTATTTCACGGGAAAGTTTAAACGTCAACTCAAGCTCTACGCTTGCAGTTCTAACGTACGTTATATCGAGTACATAATATGTAAAATATTTCATGTGTTTTTTCTTTATTCAGTGAATACTGGGGTAACCCAAACTTTGCCGGCGTTTAGTACAGAGACAAACCTGTGAGAAAAATAAACATTTCATATCTTTAACCACGTGGGTTTTTCAAGTAACACCTGTCTGACAGGGCGTGTGCCTTCAGAGATAGACAGAATACCAATCCCACCAACGGGTTTTTTTAAAGAATAAATGCTTATACTGGGCCTTTGAGCCAGATCACATTTCTTCACAAACTCTAATGTACATGCTGCCTTGTGGCGAGACTAATTACAGAAAAAAAACATTAACTTTTCCGACATTATTTGACCAAGTGTGTGGTGAACCAACATTATCTGTTGAGAGAAGTTGTCCACCGGTCATCTTCCTAATTAAGGGAAACCTCGTGTTCTGACACTGTGTGCCCGCTGAAACCCAAACTCTTACCTCGTGAATAAGTGACATTAACTTAAATCTGTAAAGAAAGAACGATCCCCTGAAGAGGACGCTCCCGGGACACGTTGAATGAAACCAATATCTGCAGAGCTGGGTATCCGCTTCATCCACAGATAGACAGATTAAACGAAGTGTACACTAAGGCTTGCGCCAGACGGCGAACCACAGCACGATTGTAGGTAAGGTTGTGTGAGTCAGGGCCCTGATGAAAGAACCGAGTGAAAGTACTGAAGGATGTTCTTCGTTTGATTCACTCACTTTGTAATTTTCCTTATGCAAGTTTTTGTTGCTAAACTATATTTTTCCTTAGAATAGATACTGCTATCAAAGTCAGGTCATACCTTCATAAGGGGAAAATATTAGACCCAAATCATATGTATCTGTGACTCTTTGGGCTATCATCGTTCTCCTAACGGGACTGTGGGCTAAACATCGAGGGAAGATCATAACTGTGGATCTATCATTTCTTGTAGAAATTCCTTGATTTTTATGACTATTTGTATATGCTTTGATGTAATTTTATGTGTATTGATGGGATTTTAGATGATAATTAAAACTGCCCTTAAACTTAATCAGCATGTTGGTCAGCTCGTTCTAAAATATCTATATAATCATTGTTATAGTTTTCCCACGTCTGTGTGTCTAACTGTCGTCACTTGAATGTGCGTGCATGTGAGTGGATAGAGATATATTAATATATATATATATATATGTTTAGACTGTCTGACTCCACTAAATCTGTCATAGAAGATAGGCAGAGAGAGAGAAGATTTCTCGATCTCAGAGACAGCCTCTATCACAGTCTACCACCTCACTCGTGGAAATCTATTTCTATTACTACCTCTCACTGTGACGATCACTTATTCTAATCTATTCAGAAGGGACCAAGTGTAACCGCCTGTTTTGTAACGGCCACCATAAATGTAACATACTGTTTATGCATGATGTGAAAGCTGGCAGAGTGAACGTGTCGTTTATCACCTGGACTGTGTAATGTTGCGGTGTCGATGTAGGTCACCAAAAATGTAACGGCCAGGAATGTAACGGCCACAAGAGTGAGGCACTGCCAGGGGTACTATGATCACTCACAGTAAACATGTTGTAGATCTGTGATATTGGTATTATGATGTGCTGAGTGTGGGTGTAGACGTGAACACGAATGCTTGAGGCTCTTAGTAAAGTCAATAATGCACCCATACACTCACATGCAGTAGTCAAAGATGAATTGAAGACTGCTGGCACGTTTCAAACATTTATTTACGAAACTGACAGTAGCATCAACAGGACAGTCAAATCGACGAGATCAAGGACTTCACATAGATAATAAATGACTGTTGAATGTCTGGTAATCAAAGGCTTGCATCATACATCAAACATCATCTGTCCTAATGTTACAATATGTAATGTAGCTTCCGTACCATTGACTCAGCGCGTCAGGTACTTAATTAGCTCTCTCGTCCAACAAACGAGCTCCTAAATTGCGTAGTAATAATACATAAGGCTGTTATTCAACTGGCATAGCTCGCCAGATATATTTTCTCTTGCTGAAAATATTGGCCGTAATACAGGGCCTCAATATGTAGACAGCTGTGTATCCTTTGTTAGCAGGCACGATCAAACCATGCTAAACATATATATACCGCCAACCTGCGGCGTCCACAATAATTTATCATCATCATTAGGCTTCTGTTCACTTGAAAACATATAGTCTCATTTGGCTAGAACTAGAAGCAAAGAAGAAATTCTGTCTCTCAAGATCAGTGAGCTTCACTCACCGATAGGTAACTTCAAATGTTCTGCAGCCAAAGGCATAGTAATAAGAATGTCATTTACCTTCATACAGAATCTTCCGGATACACACTTAACAAACAATCACTGGGGAAAACATTGACATTTCAGTCATGTCGAAACTTTCCAATCCCCATGATGATCTAGAGAAAAACACAACGGACATCGTCATCCGACAGCCCAGATCACAATCTAGATGACGGAAGTCACAGTTCGCGCTCAGAACTCTGCGCATGCCTAGACAGCATAAAACTGAGCATCGTTCTGACAGATCAACGACAACGATTGAAAGAAAGAGAAGATAACCCTTTAAATAACCTGTCATAGAAGTTAATACCCAATTATCCAACTTTGACCAACAAAGTTTTACAACAAAAGTATTAAATAGATTTACCTATATGACTCCGTCAAAACGACAAAAGTATTAAATAGATTTACCCATTATGACTCCGTCAAAAACGACAGCAACAGACTACCGCACCTCCCGTATAAAAAAATGACCCTTTTTTAAATACATTAATGAGCAAGATACCACAGGCTCATGACACATGAATAATGCGCCAATGAAAGAATCAACCAGGGAGAATCAAATCATCTCACCAAATAATAGAAAATATCTTCGGGAAGGTGCCATCAAAGAAACCTCAGTTGCTGGCGATACTAATAAAAATTACATAACTATCAAACAATTATGCAATAATATAATCATAGCAATGACCAATGACACTCTATCTCAAGAAGTCATATCAATATACAAATTACAATGTTATACCATTAATATATGTAATTGATGGACATGACCAAATTTGTTAAATTCTTTACACATTATCTAACACTAGAAGTATATTATATACAAATAAGTGCTGCGATTTCTTGAACAAAAGTAAGGGATGGCGTCATCATGGTTCTCACAAGCGCTCCGTACTTGGTACTAGTTTGCACTGAGAACAATATAAATGACATTAATTAGTAACATGCTATAATGCACTATAGTCACTACAAAATTATTTAAATATTATATGTGGCCATTTTAACATTTTTCCTTTTCTTATTTTTTTGGCCTTTATTTTATGTTAACCTTAACCTTCGACATTACACCAAAGATAGTAATAGAGAAAGAAAACAATCAATTTACTAATCTAAGATGAAACAAATGTATTAATGTATATTATGAACAGACATGAGTCTGGAAATGTATCATGAAATCTAGGACACAAGACTTAAGTGAAATCATGTGGGCATCTAGACAGTATGTCCGCCATCACATTATCCGAACCACGGATAGCCCGCACCGTGAAATGAGAAGGTTGAAGAGCAATAGCATATCGAGTAGATCTCTAGCTCTTCAAATCCTTGTTCTGCATAGCTGTAAGAGCTTTTTGGTCGGTTTCCATAATGAAATGCGCGCCTAGAAG
Source organism: Oreohelix idahoensis (assembly GCA_024509875.1). Lineage (NCBI taxonomy): Eukaryota > Metazoa > Mollusca > Gastropoda > Stylommatophora > Oreohelicidae > Oreohelix > Oreohelix idahoensis. Next base: position 130,963 of record JAMPIV010006580.1, on the reverse strand, counting down.
GAATCTTTGTAGCTTAAGAATGGCCCAGACCATAGCTAACAATTCACGGTCTAGAACCGAATAGTTTCTTTCTGCCGCATTCAATTTCCTAGAGATATACATCACAGGATGCAGAGTTCCTGAATACTCCTGCATAAGTGCCGCCCCGATCCCAGTGGAAGAGACATCACTACGAAGGACAAAAGTCTTATCAATCGATGGTAGTCGTAAGATAGGAGGAGATGAGAACAAATTCTTAATCTGATCCAATGATAATTGGCATTCCTGGGACCAGCGCACCATATTAGGAGAACTTTTTTTCAATAAAGTTGAAGGAGGTGCCATAATGGAGGACAGATTCTTAATGAATCTTCCGTAGAATTGTATTAATCCCAAGAGACTACGTACTTGCTTTTTTGTTTTAGGAACGGAGATATTTAATATCTTAGAAATGTTTTGGTCCTCTGTCTTCAATAGACCATGACCAACACGATGACCCAGGAAACAGATTTCACTAAACCCAACAAAGGCTTTAGAGGGTTTTGCAGTCAAATTATGCTCGCGTAGAGTAGACAGTAACTCATTTAAACCCGAATAGTGTTCTTCCCAAGTATCGCTGAAAAGACAGATGTCATCCCAGTATGCGATGACGTCTGTACGATATGAGATAATTCGACGCATCATGCGTACGAAAGTAGCTGGGGCATTCATCAGCCCGAAAGGCATAAAATTCAATTGATACAAACCCCTAGGTGTTGAGAAAGCAGTGAAAGGGTTGGCGCGTTCAGTTAATGGAACTTGCCAATAGCCTTTCGACAAGTCAAGTTTAGTAAAGAATCGCGATTTAGAAAGTCTAGTAAGTAGATCTTCCAATAAAGGCATAGGTTCAGCATCAAACTTCGTAACCCGGTTCACTTTGCGATAATCGACGCAAAGACGTATGATATTGTCTTTCTTTCGAACAATAACCATGGACGAAGAGTATGCTGAAGTGGATGGTTCAATTATTTTCAATTGTATCATTTCATCCAATTCTTTCTCGACTTGCGCTTGGAAATGAATAGGGATAGGATATGGTCTTACTCTGATCAGATTATGATCAGTAAGTATAATGTCATGTTTGATAATATGTGTGTGTCCAGGAATGTCGGTAAGGACATCCTGAAATGATTGTAGCAAGGAAGATACTTGACGCTGTTCCTCAAAAGACAAATTAGAAGAAACCGAAACGTTTCTTTATGATTCCGTAGAATTGAGTGGAATCATAGGAAGAGGTAGATTAACATCTGAAAACGTTGTTTCCTCCTCCTGTATAACCGATAAGAATGAGATATGACCATGTTGGACTGGAGAATCGTCCGTCGCCTGAAAAATAGGCTGCAAATAGTCTGGTCGTTCAATAAATTCCGTAAGCATATTTATATGGAAGGTTTTATGCCTTCCACCAATATCGACAACATAGTCGACATCGGAAATTTTTGAGACTATTTTATATGGACCTTTCCATTCAATGAGAAGTCTGTTCTCCCTCGAAGGAAGTAAGACAAACGCTTTGTCTCCAGGACAAAGTTGACGTAGGCGTCTCTTCTTATTAGCGAATTGCCTCGCCTTTTCTTTGGCAAATTCGGAGGATGAAGTCGCTAACTTGCATGCTTCGATAATCTTATGCCTGAGAGCAATGACATACTCATATGAAGATTGAGTGTCATTGTCAATATTATCGGCAGTTATCAAATCGTGTAGCAAGGACATAGGACCGCGCGGTTGCGCGCCAAAAACACGTTGAAAGGGAGAAAACCCTGTATGTTCGTTGGGGACCTCTCTATAGACAAAGAGAGCCGCGGGTAAAACCCTGTCCCAATCCTGAGGATGATCCTCAGTAATCTTGCCAAGTAAGTTCTGAAGTGTTCTATTAAGACGTTCAACTAACCCATTAGACATTGGGTAATAAATAGTACTGAGAGACCTTTTAATATCTAGGATAGACATCACCTGCGACATAGTGTCTGATATCAATTGAGTACCGTGGTCTGACAATATTTCTCTGGGAAAACCCAAACGAGAAAATATTAGCCAAAGAGCGTCTGCGATATCGGTTGAAAAAAAAACACACACACACACACCCACACAAATAGTAATACGTCTTACAAGGAGAAGGACAAGAAAAACCTACGTTGCGGCCACAAGGCCTTCGTCAGGGACAGACAAACAAGAGACAGGAGGGAAAGAAAATGAGAATTAAGTAGAGAACATGAAACTATAAAAATAAGAGAAAAAAACTCCCTTAATATTAAGTACAGTCACATGTGAAGCAAGATGGCTGCCCCTAAACCGGAAAGAGGAAGGTGATAGTACATTAAAATAAGAAATAATGAAAACAAGGACTGGAAAAGAGTGAGAAAAAAGAAAAAAGTAATCAATAAATATTTAAAAAATAAATAAATAAATAAATAAATAAATAAATAATAATAATTAATAAATTTAAAACAAATAAATAAATAAATAAATAAATAAATAAAATAAAAAATAAAGGAAAAAAATAATTTAAAAAAAAATAAAAAAAATTTTAAAATAAAATAAAATAATAAACACATTTAAAAAAAAAGAAAAAAAAAGTAATAATAATATGTAAATAAATAAAAATTTTTAATTAAAAAAATGGTAATTAAAAAAAAAAAGGGTGATCGCATCAAAATAGAAAGTCATAACACAACTGGGACTCGATAGAGAAAGGCGTCTCAGACAAAAGAATGTTGGGTATTCAAACCGTTGGTTTGAGGCAACTCATAAGATGGATGAAGTGTTGTTCCTGGCGAAACCGACTGTTGGCGTCCGAGGAACAGTATCTGATGGCTGTCACCTGGATTACAGTGACACCGTGGTGGTCAGGGCCATTGAAGTGGATGGCCACATGTGTGGAATTAAACTGAGAGATGTCATAGAGGTGTCTGCAGAATCGGTCGCCCAGTCGTGTGCCCGTTTGGCCGATGTACGTAATGGTGCAACGTTTGCATATAATAGCATAAAGGACGTTGCGTGACTCACATGTGAAGCCACGGGTGATGGTGATATCGGCAGTAGATAGGCTCTTTAGAGGTATAGCCTCTGGCCAACGTGTGCACATGTCGACTCATGTTAGGATGAATTGATGTCCTCTGGCTGGCTTAATCTTAAAAGGGCCAATAATATCTATTGCCATCTTCTGGAATGGTCGAATGGGAATGTCTGCAGCCTGGATAGGTGCAGCATGTCGTGGACCTCTAGATTTGACTTCTTGACAAATCTTACAAGATCGGCAATAATTTCGTATGTCTTTCTTTACGAATGGCCAAAAGAAAGCCGCTAGAACTCTCGACTTAGTGCGAGAAAAACCCATGTGTCCAGCACACTGAGAAACGTGTGCATGTTGAAGAATTAAGGCTCTCATACTTTTGGGCACAAGAATTTGAGAGTGCATAGATTTGTCTGAGTGTTGTACCATAAGTACTATTATACCATTCTTCATAGTGATATACGATTTGTGAATTGTATTTTGATTCGGATCACCGTTTTTAGCGAGAAGAAAGTATTTATTTAGAGAAGAGTCTTCTTCTTGTAGTTTCAAAAACGAGTCATGTGAAATCACCAAGTGATCATCTTGGCTACAAACTTCATTACTATCGTTAGATGAAGTTGAAGGAACAAGAGCTTGTGCTCTTGTTACAACCACATTGGCTGTTTGCATATTATGTTCTTAACAAGCAGCAATTTGCTGCGGGGTACATTCCTTAACCCCGTGAATACGACCGATTATAAGATCCGCTATAGGATTAGAAAGAAGACACGCATGGACATCTCCTGTAAAGAATGGAGTATCCATGTGGATGATAGCAGTAGGATATATTTCCAAAGATCCACCAAATATCACACACTTAACCACCTTCCCCGTGGCATAGCAAAGATCTATAAGAGATTGCCTAACCCCAATAGTAGTACATCCAGAATCAAAAAGTACTGAGACTGGATTATCATTCACTAGACCTCTATTTAAAATAAGAGATCCTTTCCCGTCATGCGCAACTGTAGCAGGAAGAGCGGAAAGAGGGTGACCACAAATTAGCGTTGATACTGTAGATGGCTCGAACAATGTTGAGCATTGGGGGCACTTAGCTGCTCTCCCAAAATCGAAAGCAGAGCCAGTGATAGCATTAGAGTTTCTACTATCGTTCACTTGACTACAGGCTTCCTGAGACTCATGTTGTGCAGCGTTTGCCTGACGATAAGATTTCCTTTTGTTATGTCTAGGTCTGCCGCGATTATTATTTCCCCTGTAATTATCATTATATTGCCCATCATAACCATTATTCTGGTTTGCATCACAGTTTCCATAACCATCATCGTAATATTCTTGACGGCGAGGATAATTATCTCGAGAAGAGAAACTCGGATAGTTTCTATTGTGATAACCTTTGCGAAAGTGTCTATTGTTAGACCCAACATTACGAGGACTATCAGCTCGTCTCCAATTCTTTGAAGAAAACCCACTGTGTGATGGATTGCTTTGATATTGAGTGTAATTCTGATTACTCTTCTTATTAAAGCTTTGCTTAGCACCTTGAAATTTACGATTGTAATTAGAGCCATATAGTGCTGCCGAAGCAACTGGCAACCCTTCTTTCACTTTAGAATAGCTAAATGTAGCATGGGGATGCGCAGTTACGTACTGGCAACAATATTCCTCCATGTCTTTTATGTTTTTAGGTTTACGCTCATGAAGAAAAGCAAGAAAAGATTCGTTGACCGATGACATAACCTTGTCTCGAAGTAATAAGTCCATTAGGCCTTCATATGTTTTTTCAGTCTGAGACAACTCAATCCAACGTGTGAATGTACGACGTATCTTTATAATAAAGTCAGAGAAATCCACTCCATTTTCTGGCAACATTGTCTTAAGACGAAGACGATAATCTTCTTCTTTTAGTTGATATCTTTTAAGCAATGCTGCTCTGACAACATCATAGTTGGTCCTAACCTGTTCCTCTATTGTCATAAGAGTAGTTACTGCTTCCCCTGAAAAAAATTCCATGAGTTGTTCGACATATTTTTCCTTTTTTATTTTATGCGTATCGCATAAAAATTCGAATCTATCAAGATAATCCGTTATATCGTCCTTTAAAGGATTGAAATGAGGTAATTTGATCTTATTAGACTTCTCTTTTGTCGTATCCGAAGTTGCTTGATGAGCACCCGCATTCATCAATTTCAATTTCTCTAACTCCAAAACCGCGAGTCTTTCATCATGTTCCCTTTTTGCTTTTCTCTCTTCAGCCTTAGCTTGAAATTTTCTCTCCTCTGCAGCAGCTTGAAATTTTCTCTCCTCAGCAGCAGCTTGAGCTTGAAGTTTTTTCTCCTCAGCATCTCTTTGTTGCTGTATTCTTCTATCTTCAGTTTCTCTATCCAACTGCATTTGTATCCTTTTCTCTTCATCATCTCTTTGTTGCTGTATTCTTCTATCTTCAGTTTCTCTATCCAACTGCATTTGTATCCTTTTCTCTTCAGCCTTCTGTGCCTTGGCATATTGAGCAAGTTCGAATTCTTCTAACTTCTCACCTGTCTTCCCAAGGGCTTTCCCTTGTTCAATAAAGATGTCTAGTGCAGACATTATGTCTAACTATGTGAGATCAGACCTGAAAAATTAAATAAATTACTTATCCCACTTTGATGGGAGACAAGTCTGTATTACTAGACTTGTATACTCACTTCACATTATTTCACTCTCTTTGAGAGACAAGTCTTAGTCAAAGACCTTGTATAGTTACATTGTTTCTGTATAATATTATCATTATAAGTAACCTTTATCTGAAAAGTGTATGATATTAATACTAATAGTCAATGATCAAGTATATCTATAGACTGTATGACAACAATGTATTACATTAATAAATACAAAGACAAGAATACAAAACAACAACCGAAAACGTTCGCAGAAGTCAAATAATAAATAAAGCTTAACTGAATCTAATGTTGTAAAATTTTACAATGATAACTGCGAAAATTAAACAAATGACAACACTGTTATAAACAAACAGGTGTATAGAAATAAATGAAAGTAAGGAGAGACGAACAGATACAAACAAAACAAATCGTAAATCAAAGAATGGAAAAAATAACGAAAACAACACTAACACATCTCGTCACAGCTAAGAAAAAAACTGAAAAGTAGCAACACAGGTTGCTCGCAATTTCCACTCGGGAAATATGCGTAATCATACAGAAAACGCTCACGATAGAACCTCTATCACGTGGTATTTTCTATCGGAGTCTCCTTACCCAACCTCGCTGAAATACACACTAAATAAACATGTAAACAAAAACATGTATACACAAAACATGCATGGCATATATAAATACACAATATGTAGAATGTGTTTAGAGGAAGGCTCAGCTTTACACAAAATAAAGGCACAGTTTACACACTAAACCAGTCCACTTATCTTTTAGCATAATCCTCAATAGCCGCAAAGATGCAATATAATGCGAAACTACTGTCAACAACAATGGTAGACGATCCACCGTTGAAGGTCACCGTAACTTCATAACAGGCAGTGGTCTCCAAAGTGTAGCTACAAAAATCATACTCGACACCAGTTGAGACTAGAAAATCCAACGTCGATATGTTTGTAGAATGTAGTGTAAACAACCAGCGGTACTGTTTACGTTCTTAGGTTGACAGGTAACGATGTGACTTGATAGCTCAGAATGTAGTGTAAACAACCAGCGGTACTGTTTACAATCTTAGGTCGACAGGTAATGATGTGACTTGATAGCCCATATATATTGACATCTTTTGTAGAACTCCAGAAATGTATAACAATGTCACTTCAATTCCGTAGCAGTTGTGGTCCATGTAGCAGTAACACAAAAATGCCAACGCCAGTGTTTATGTGAGTCAGCTCAGTTGTTTACCTATTTGCCACTGTCTTGAAAATGTAGAAAACCCACAAATCTGGTCCACCATAAATGTAACCGCCAGTTTTGTAACGGCCACCATAAATGTAACGTACTGTTTATGTAGAGAGAACGTGTCGTTTATCACCTGGACTGTGTAATGTTGCGGTGTCGATGTAGGTCACCAGAAATGTAACGGCCAGGAATGTAACGGCCACCAGAGTGAGGCACTGCCAGGGGTACTATTATCACTCACAGTAAACAGCGTACATGTTGTAGATCTGTGATATTGGTATTATGATGTGCTGAGTGTGGGTGTAGACGTGAACACGAATGCTTGAGGCTCTTAGTAAAGTCAGTAATGCACCCATACACTCACATGCAGTAGTCAAAGATGAATTGAAGACTGCTGGCACGTTTCAAACATTTATTTACGAAACTGACAGTAGCATCAACAGGACAGTCAAATCGACGAGATCAAGGACTTCACATAGATAATAAATGACTGTTGAATGTCTGGTAATCAAAGGCTTGCATCATACATCAAACATCATCTGTCCTAATGTTACAATATGTAATGTAGCTTCCGTACCATTGACTCAGCGCGTCAGGTACTTAATTAGCTCTCTCGTCCAACAAACGAGCTCCTAAATTGCGTAGCAATAATACATAAGGCTGTTATTCAACTGGCATAGCTCGCCAGATATATTTCCTCTTGCTGAAAATATTGGCCGTAATACAGGGCCTCAATATGTAGACAGCTGTGTATCCTTTGTTAGCAGGCACGATCAAACCATGCTAAACATATATATACCGCCAACCTGCGGCGTCCACAATAATTTATCATCATCATTAGGCTTCTGTTCACTTGAAAACATATAGTCTCATTTGGCTAGAACTAGAAGCAAAGAAGAAATTCTGTCTCTCAAGATCAGTGAGCTTCACTCACCGATAGGTAACTTCAAATGTTCTGCAGCCAAAGGCATAGTAATAAGAATGTCATTTACCTTCATACAGAATCTTCCGGATACACACTTAACAAACAATCACTGGGGAAAACATTGACATTTCAGTCATATCGAAAACTTTCCAATCCCCATGATGATCTAGAGAAAAACACAACGGACATCGTCGTCCGACAGCCCAGATCACAATCTAGATGACGGAAGTCACAGTTCGCGCTCAGAACTCTGCGCATGCCTAGACATCATAAAACTGAGCATCGTTCAGACAGATCAACGACAACGATTGGAAGAAAGAGAAGATAACCCTTTAAATAACCTGTCATAGAAGTTAATACCCAATTATCCAACTTTGACCAACAAAGTTTTACAACAAAAGTATTTAATAGATTTACCTATATGACTCCGTCAAAACGACAAAAGTATTAAATAGATTTACCCATTATGACTCCGTCAAAAACGACAGCAACACCAAGTCTTAATTCTCCTATCAAAAATCTACGACATGTTTCGGCCCCTTATTCTCCTTTACACTCTAAGGGGGGCAAGCACACCTGGGTCATGACTCCCAAGTGTCTCAGCATCCTATTGTCTTGTGTAGAAAATGAACTCATTCCACCTTGGAAACAGCTTTAAAAACCCCCAATTCCGCAAGCCGGAGGCAATTGGGCAAGTAATAAAGTGAAAACAAATTATTGCGGTCGTTCCGCAGCACACCGCTGACACACCTTCGTAAAGCCGATGAGGCGTGAAGCCATTGCGAGCTGGCAACTGAAATCTAACTGCACCCGACACCTCATATATTACACCGCGGGTTACCTGTAAAGCCGCCGCCTTTTCACCAGTACAACGAAGAACTCAATGTATTGCGGACTTAGAAAAATTGCAATACCAGGGTGTTTCCTATATCGAAGGTGAGGTTAGATTTTACTGTCCCGAGTTACATAGCCCATTGCGGTTGTTCCACAGCCAGCATGATACCTTTTCCCAGTGGCGTCACTAGGGTTGGAGTCACACAGTGCGGTAACTCATGTTGTCGCCCGCATGGACCTCCTCCCGTACCAGACCATACAGTATCCCTAGTAAGGTTTTTTGTACTAATGTTACTTGTAAATCGTCATTCCCGTATATCACTGAATGTAATGGCAATAGTAGTGACATAAACAACTAGCAAAATTAAAATTACACTTTTAAATTACAATATCATACGCACAGCCTAAATGTATTTACATTTACATAGTTTCATGTGGTTAAAGTGACAATTCAGTAAGAAAACAATAGAATTCGAAGTAAAAACGTAGGTTTATTGATACAGTACATGTAAGCTGAGGAGCCGCGATAGCATAGTGGTTAGTGCACTGGCTTCCTAGCTCAGTGGTCTATGGTACGATCCCCAGATGAGGTGGGATTTTTTTAGGCCGCAAACGGCTCCTGGGTCGACCCAGCCTCAACTGGGTACCAGAGCAACTCTGGGAAGGTTACGGCGGCCGGCGTGATGTTGACCACGTCCCCCCTAGTGTGCCGATGGTCAAGAAAATATGGGCCTAACACCATATTCCCAATATGCCTCAATGGGCGTGTAACGGGATCCTTTACCTTTGCCTTACATGAAATCTTGGCTTACGAAAAATGTTTTTGTGGTTATAACTAACTACAGGCAGGGCCGTTGATACGGGGGGTTTGGGGGTTCCCCCCTCCCTTTAGGAGAGAAATTATACTGTACCGGTACCAAAATAGTGCATTAAAAATTGTTTTTTGTTTTAAACCCCCCCCCCACCCCCACACACCCCCACCCTCTTCCCCCCCCCCCTTCCTTAATAAAGTCCTATCTACAGCCCTGACTACAGTGATATTTTTATAAAAAATAAAACATTTCTGCTGAAACACTGCACATACATTTTATAGACAGTCATTTTGGTGTCCTCCCCCTCTGATAGTGTCACCCGGTGCGATCCGCACCCCCCCCCCTCGCACCCCCCTTGTGACGCCACTGCCTATTCCAGACAAGGTTATGATAGTACTAACTATTAAAAATATACTTGCAAGTATGTTTCTATATTAAAATGGGGGGGGGGGAGGGGAGGGGGGAGTGCGCCAAAAGTAAGATCCATCCCAGGTGCCAAATAATTAATTGACGCCCCTGCTTCCTTACAATACAATTTATTAAAATTCTCGACATGCCACTGCCTCAAATCCTCAATTTTTTTTTTTTTCAATACGTCATTTTCTTTTGTTGCACCAGTTGTAACTAGATCATACTAGTTTGTTTCTGACTTACGTGAACGTAAAACTCTTTATTAGGGGTTAAAAATAAATACCAGCTGCAGACATTGCGATGAAACATGGATGTACATAATATGACAGGAGATATGTGAATGGCTTTGTTTGATGTGATGACAGAGCTATGTGTAGATAAGCTGACAGATTAGTGACCTAATTTAGATAGGTCTCCTGGCGTAAACAAAACCAATATGATCCAATCACAAATTCTAGCTGCATGTTCTTCTTCTTCTTCTTTGATCCTTAGCTGCCGACCGTCAAAGCAATCAGTGGCCATCACGCCTGGTGGCGTCTTGTAGCTGCATGTTATGTAGATTTTTTTATGTAAGATTTTCACCGCTCTCCCTAGGTTTTGTATTGGTGGTGTATCCTGGAAGAGCGTAAGATTGACAGTGTTTAGAGCGCTGGTCTCACGCGGCAGAGGTGCCGGGTTCGATTCAAGGTCTATCCAGCTGTAAATGGGTATCTGACTCTGCTAGTGAATTAGGGAAGGAAAAGGCAGCTAGGGAGGGAACTGGTCACCCCCAACTCTCCAAGCTGAACACCAGTATAGTGAAGTCTAACGCTACACTCGCCTACGGTAGAACATAATGGCGGACAGTACGTAGGGGCTGGGTAATTTAACAATGCGTACAGGATGCTGCATTCAAATAATATAATTCATTATACTGTTTTTAGTATTATATATTTTCATTTAAGGAATATCTAGTACAACACGTAAATGGTACGAGAAAAGTTGGAATCTGTAATTATAGTGGCCGAAAAAGGAAGGAGGAAAACAAAATTAAGTGATGCAGACTATGACAAGTCTTTCAGATGTCATAAGACTCTCGCTAGAAACAGCAAAAAAGATGAGTATCACAGTATACGGTAAACTCAATAAATGGAATGTACCTAAAGTGTTATTGGGGCTCTTATACTTAAAGCAAGTTCATAATCTAGGTCAGGTGCTAGGAAAATGCGAGAAGGGAAGCAGTGAAATGCATTTTTTTTTTTTTAAATTGTATGATTTCAATTAAAATGCTCAAATTTATTTTACAACTTTTACCTAATTAGATTTTAAATAACTTTAGTAGATCCCGAGCTATAGAACTTTAAAATTAGTATGTAGGCCTAATAAATTTTGCAAAATATTATTTACAATAAATGACAATTTTTGATAAAATGGTCAGGAATCTAAGCTTAACAACGTTTTATCATGCAATGAAAAGTAAATATGTCAAATCTCATACAGTTTGATGAAGAAACAGACAATTTATAAGAAAATTCGTAACACAAAACAAGGTTCCGAGAAATTCATATTTTCCTCCCATTTGAAAAAAAAGCTGTTTCTTAAGAAACTACATTTTTCAAAGTCAAAGTACACATAGTAGATTCTGTAAATAGCTTTCAGCATATTTAGATTCATATTATAAATTAATCAGATAATAGACTAATCCTAGTTTTCAATTTTCTTTTTCTTTTTTTCTTTTTTTGCCCACTTTGACTTTACAATGGACTAGCTCTCCACCCCTTCCTTAAACGATATACCGACATGTGTAGAAGATTGAAGAAGCCTTCTCCATTATAGGCTATCGGGGTCAAGAATAAAGGAATGAAACTTTTAATATGATCATATAGATGAGGACAACTGCCGCTTTACAGTGTTATAGAGGCTGGGAACCACTAAATTATCATCATCAGTCATCATCAGCTCCCCAAAGAGCATAGGTAAAGGTAAAGGATCCCGTTACACGCCCATTGAGGCATATTGGGAATATGGTGTTAGGCCCATATTTTCTTGACCATCGGCACACTAGGGGTGATGTGGTCAGCATCACGCCAGTCACCTTAACCTTCCCAGAATTGCTCTGGTACACAATTTTTGAGGCTGGGTCGACCCCGGATCCGTTTGCGGTCTAAAAAATAACACCTCAACTGGGGATCGAACCATGGACCACCGAGCTAGGAAGCCAGTGCACTAACCCCTGCGCTACCGCGGCTCCCAAGGAGCATAGACCTTCAACAAACTCATGCCAAGTTTTCCTGATCCGCGCCATCAGCTCAAGGTCTTTCCGCGTCTTCTTCATTGCTTCATGTCTGTTTCCTGTTGTCTGCTTTATGTGTTCCTTCTTCTCCCTCTGCCAAAATATATTTTCAATGATTATACATCTAGCAGTGGTGTTTCTTAAAGTGCAATATTGTTATCGTTTCTTGCATTTATTATAATTATCTTTGTTTTCTCCCTGGTTGTTTTCAGACCCACTTGCTGTGCTAGTATCAGATTAAGGTTATGGGTCAGGATAGCAAGGTCGTCAGCAAAATCTAGATCGTCAAGCTGTTTAGTCAAAGTTCACTGGATTCCATTTCTGTTGGCTGAGGTCGATGTTTTCATAACCCAATCTATAGCCAATATGAACAGAAATGGTGATAAGAGGCCTCTCTGTCGCACTCCAATTCTTACCCAATCGGTTCTGTATGTTGTCGTGTGGTGAGTATTGGGGCAACTATGACAGTAGTTTTTGCCAGGAATAGCCTATGAGATATTAAATAGAAGGTCTCCAGAAATTGGCTCGTTTAGAAAGGATAGAGACCTATCCGAGATAAGGTCAAGAAGAAGAGAATGCGAATGCTTTCCACTAGACAGTGTTTTCTGGTGGATTATGGAAAGAGTTATGTTATCCCACGACCTTAGCTTCTTCCCTTAGATCCCGTAACAGAAAAAGCCCCCAACCTCATCTGATTGTAGAAATTTACCTATATGTAAATATTTAACACCGACAGCACAAGTCATACATAAACAAACTAGATAATGATCTTGCTTCACATGTGACTGGACACAAGGGAGTTTTTTTCTCTTATTTTTATAGTTTTATGTTCTCTATTTAATTCTCATGTTCTTTCCCTCCTGTCTCTTGTTTGTCTGTCCCTGACGAAGGCCTTGTGGCCGCAACGTAGGTTTTTCTTGTCCTTCTCCTTGTAAGACGTATTACTATTTGTGTGTGTTCTCCCCCCCCCCCCCCCCCATTCAACTAGATAATGATCAAACAATTAGTGGGTTTATTAATTAAATATCTACACAGATGGGGTTAGTAGTGATTAGAACATGATGATGGTACAAGACGATTCACACAAAACACACAGATGAGATATTAGTTTTGTAAATAATTAAATAGACGAATGAACACGTGTAAAACGAAATGATGATGATGTGATATGATACGTGTTACCAAAATGGTGAGTAATCTACACAGTCCATGTGTCTCTAAATGCTTTCACCTGGTAGGATGATTCACGTGTATGCAGTGAATGTCTAACCAGAGCTGGTCAAGACCGTGCTCCACCTCCACGTGGTGGTCCTGGAAACAGTCTGCAGCAGTGCAGGCTGGCTGAGCGAGCACGGATCGCAATGGGAAGGCAAACCCGGTCCTAAGAAATGCCGTGCAGAAGTCGGATGTGTCGACCGAAAGATGCAGATATCGCAGCTACGTTGTAAACAGACACAACGCAACCACCGTCCTTTTCAGGGCGAACGAGGAAGAAGAAGTTATAGGTTATGTCGAGTGGGGTATCTCTAAGTCAAGGACGTTCTGATGAAAACTGTTGTTGTACTGAGAACGTTGGCGACATACAGTCTTTCATTGTTTGACAATTTCTCTGTAGCGTTGACCAACAGTTAACAGTGGTCGTATGAAAAAATGCCTGTTGTCTAATCTCCGAAGGGCACTGACTAGACTGGATATCTTCACGAAATGTTCTTAATATGTAGCACGGCTGTTTGCGCCTTCCAAAAAGTTGCTACTTAAGTTTCGCGCCATTTCACCTGACCTGAAGGCAATAAATCTTGTTAACCGGCGAACACGGGATCGTTTACGTTGGAGGGAAATATCAGCTGACGTTGGCGTGAAAAAGCGTGAAATGTAAACCAGTTTAAGCGCATTCCTAATAATTGCAGGACTAAAGTAATTAACTAGAAAATAACTTCCTCAAAAATACTATCGCTCTGTGGATTTTCGTTGCTTTTTTTTTCTCCATATTATTTGCTTTGTAGCAGCCGTTACAAAACAGCATCATCATTTGAGGAAAATATTACCGAGAGTAACGGACTTTCTAATTAAATATCTTAAACTATAAACAGATTAGACAGTTTTAAATTATAAAAAAATGTTGAGGAGAAATTAAAGATTTTTTCCACCTAATTTCATCTTTTGTAGCACGCCGCGTTAATGTAGTGTAGTCAATTTCATAGGTCAGAGATGACAAAAACAGAAGCATGAAGGGGCAGAACAAATATTGACAAGAGACATTAGGCATGAATGAGTGTATGTGGATATGAAAGAGTTGATGGCAGATGATGGACAAGGGCTAGAGACACCATTGGTCAGTTTTAACGATTTATGTGGTTTTGTTTGTGGGCTCTTATTGCTAGAGAACAGTTTAACTCGCTCAATTAAGCTTTTGAGAAATTGCACAACAACATTTCTCACAGCAAATCTATATGTCAAGAATCATCCTCATTATTACAAACATCAATACAGACATACGTGATTTTGTTCATAAAGCTCTTCCCCAATAGGACAATGCCTAAAAAGCGTATATCAGAAAAAACTATGTTCAAACTGGATTATAACTCATGGCTATAGGATTGGCATGCATGGAGAACAAGGTGGAGAATTTGTATATTCAACATTATCTAAGATTGAAAGACGAGCTGTAATAAGAAACATAAGCTCACAGTTGAAATTTATAATGGAAACGCATTAGCTACAAATTTCTCAATCTGTCAATGTACAAATCCCCCCAGGGAAAAACAAAAGCGTGAATGATATATGAGAGAAATTTTGCGGCCAGGGCAGATTATGTATATTCAGCGTTTTGTGTATATAATATTGTAAATGGTAATAGTCATAGCCAGGAGTGGAATTGAGGACGAGCTCTCAATATCTGACCAATTGCTCCTAAGGCGTGCGTAACACAAAGCTTCTGACAACAAAAGTCCAACTCCTGGCCTTCTCGTGGCGGCACCGTTTAAAAACTAACAGGAGAAGGGGCGAAGGGCGAGTGGCTGGCGCCTTAAAACCAGATTGCTCCAGGTACATTTTTGTATGTACCTGCAAGGATACTTGGAGAGGAGATGGGCACCGCCAAGCAAACCTTTTGCCCACTGAAATGCTATGATGGAAAGTCAACTCAGTAATAATATGCCGGATCGGCCGAGGCCCGGATTAACAACGACCGCGCTCTCATTGCCCCTTGAGAGTGATAAGTCAGTGAATGGGGTACAAACACCTGTTTTGAAACTTCCTAGAGTAGGTTTTGTTGTTGGAACTTGGAATGTACGCACGCTATATGCGTGTGGAAAAGTCAGAGAACTAACACACGAACTTGCTAGACACACGTGGGATATCCTGGGCCTAGCAGAAGTCAGATGGACAGGATTAGGTGAATCAATAACGGATGATGGTCATAACATTTGGTTTAGTGGAGATGAGTCCAAACATCAGCATGGAGTAGGTTTTATTGTACATAAAGATAGATTGAACTCTGTCATCAGCTGCACCCCAATAAATAGCAGGCTTATTACCATACGTATTGCAGCACATCCAAAGAACATCTCCATCATACAGGTATATGCCCCCACTACTGACTATGAGGATGAGGCAATTGATACATTTTATGAAAATCTGGATGAAACAATTAAGAAAATTCCAAAGAAAGATCTTCTCATCGTGTTAGGTGATTGGAATGCTAAAATAGGGCCAGATGCATACGGTCAGTGGGCTGGCACAGTGGGGAAATTTGGGACAGGAGAAACCAACGATCGAGGACTAAGGCTACTAGAATTTGCCAGCAACTATAAACTAACCCTTGCAAATACACTGTTTCCTCATACGTTATCAAGAAGAACAACGTGGCATGCCCCGAAAACTGAGATACATGGCCAAATTGATTTTATTCTTGTATCCAAAAGATTCAAGTCCAGTATTAATAAAGCCAAGACTAGGACTTTTCCTGGCGCCGACATTGGTAGTGATCACGACATGGTATTGATGACGCTCAAGCTTAAACTCAAAAAGAACTATAATCAAAACAGATGTTCTCAGTTAAGATTCAATTTAGACAAACTGAAAGATCCAGAAATCGCGGGAATCTTTGAGGCAACTGTTGGAGGAAAATTCGCAGCTCTCAACTTTTTGGAGGATGATATCAACTCAATCACAGAGAACATGAAAGACGTGCTCATTGAATCAGCAACAGAAATACTTGGTAAAAGAAAGAAAATAAACAAACCATGGGTTACAGATGACATTCTGAAGTTATGTGATACACAACGAGAAATGAAAAAGGTTAAGAAAGAGGTTCCTGAAGCAGCATGGCAATACAGTATGGTGAATAAAAATATTAGAAAGAAAATGAAACAGGCCAAAGAAAAATTGGTAGCTGATCAATGTGAGTCCATTAATACGGGGCTAATAAAAGGTAACAACAAGGCAGCTTTTGACACATTAAGAAGACTATCAAAACCCCAACAGCCCAGGGTCACTGTCATAGAGGATAGCAATGGGGCTCTGCTCAATGAAAAGACAGCTGTAATGAGAAGGTGGACAGAATATTGTAAAGAATTATATAACTGTAAACTCGACACTGACTAGCATATTAAACAACATTAAGTGCAAAAACAGGGAACTCGGAAATGCAGCAATATTACGGGAAGAAGTGGAAGAGGCTATATGTTCGATGAAAGCAGGGAAGTCACCGGGTGTGGATAATATCCCAGCAGAGCTCTTGAAATATGGAGGACCAGATATAGTAAAAATCATGACAACAATTTGCCAGAAGATATGGAGTACAAAAAAATGGCCAAAAGAGTGGACGCAATCATTAGTAATACCGCTTCCAAAGAAAGGAAATCTAAAAATGTGCAAGAACTACAAAACCATAGCTTTATTAGTCATCCAAGTAAGGTGATGTTAAAGATAATTTTGAACAGAATAAAACAGAAATCAGAAGAAATCTTGTCCGAGGAACAGGCTGGCTTTAGACCAAAAAGAAGTACATCAGAACAAATCTTCAATATTAGATTACTGATCGAAAAACATCTCCAGCATCAACACGATTTATACCATAACTTCATCGATTTCACAAAAGCCTTCGATCGAGTCTGGCATGAAAGCTTATGGCAAATAATGAGAAAATTTAATTTTGATACCAACTTCATAGATATCATTGAAGCACTATACAAGGACGCAAGCAGTGCTGTTTTTGCAAGCAATGACATTGGAGAATTTTTCAAAACAACTGTAGGAGTTCGCCAGGGATGTATCCTGTCTCCAGTGCTCTTTAATATATATCTAGAACATATTATGCAGGAGGCTCTCTACAATTATAAAACAACCATATCGATTGGAGGCCGACCTCTTTGCAATCTACGTTTTGCTGATGATATCGATCTGATAGCTGGAACAGAATCAGAACTTCAAGACCTTACCTCTAGACTGGAGAAAGTAACAAGAACGTATGGGATGGAAATTAATATAGAAAAAAAGCAAGATATTAGTGAATAGCCATAAGAAACATGTTCTGACCAACATTATGTTAAATGGGCAAACGTTAGAAGAAGTTAACACCTTTAAATATCTCGGGTCCACTATATGTAGTGATGGAAGATCAAGTAACGAAATCAAGACAAGACTTGAGATGGCCTCAGCTGCCATGACAAGGCTGAATGTGATCTGGAAAAGTAACATCAGTTTTCCTGTGAAGATCAAATTATACAAATCACTCGTATTATCTATTCTTTTGTATGGGTATGAGGGCTGGACACTCACTGCAGATATGGAGCGAAGGATTCAGGCTTTCGAGCATAAATGTTATAGAAGAATTTTGCGCATTTGCTATAAAGAGCACAAAACAAATGTCTATGTTAGAGAGAAGATAAACACCTATGCAGGCCACCAAGAACCACTTTTGTCAGTAGTGAAACGTCGAAAGCTTGCCTGGTTTGGGCATGTAACTCGTCATGACTCCCTTTCGAAAACGATCCTCCAGGGAACAGTCGAAGGTAAACGGAGAAGAGGAAGGCAAAGAAAATCCTGGGCTGATAACATCAAAGAATGGGCAGGACACGGTTTTTCCACACTTGTACGCATTGCTGAGGATAGAGAGCAGTGGAGGACCCTGTCTGCTGATGCTTCCACCATGGCACCCCTACGACCCATGACGAGTTACGGGTTGAGATGATGAATAGTCATATCTCTGATATTTGGTGCGTATACATAAAATAAATTATATCATTATTCTGTTTTAACATAATATTTTCACATTTTTATTTACAATGTACAGCATCAACAGTGTTAATTAAAAAAAAATATCAGTATTAGTTTATGCCTACGCACTCTGTATAGCACAAGTGTTGCGCTAAACTTGTCGCAACTTATTCTGACTATATATTCTGACCATGCATTCTGACTATATTCAATTTTTTAATGCATGGGAAGTAACTCATGGAATTGTAGTCACTTCTTATTTCTACTAGTTGTCTAATCGTGTGACGATAGTCTGATAGTATAGTTGCCGATAGTTTGTGTGAACGATTTTGAGTCACGTCCATATATGGAGCGCTCAGGTCGTCAGTTCTTAGAAAACAGTTGGCAATCGCAATGTTTCAAGATTCATTTCCTTTTAAGGTTCGAATCTTTAGTCGAACATCGTAGACCATTCTTCGTTTCGTAATTTAGCTGAGTTGTATTCGATTCGCGTGTTCTGCGCATGTCTTTGTTTGTGGCAAGGTTTGAATGATTTCCGCCCAGGTCAGTCTGAGCAGAAATGCTGGTAAGGCGAGACGTAGCGGTGTGCTAGCGTCTTCGCTTATATTATTCAGGAAGGAGTCCTCATCATTGTTGTTCCTTTTTTGAGATGATATATCTCTATATTATTCCAAATGCCTGGAGGCATATGTGATTTATGTGATTTAATTCCTGATGAACAGGTAACTGAATCCTTTTTGCTGAGTAACTTTATCGCCATATTGTGATGTTGACTTTTGCCTAGCCTGCCTTATTATAGAGTCTATGATATGAAAAGTTTGCTCAGCTCACGATCCACTTATATTGTCACGCATCGATTGATGCCTGTCCTTAGGACCATTTGCTTCCTGAACTTTATTGATGGATCTTGGTTTGATACCTTTGCTGTTTAAGGAACATAGAGGACGATAATGTGACGCTCAAAAGACATGCCTGTCTTGTTGAGGTCAAATATAGGAGACTAGATTTAATCTCCTAGTTGATATCTACTAGCTCTTATGGAAAGGGGAAGTTTACTACCTGACTACATGTACAGCTGATTACGATATCCTAAAAGAAATATGATTTACATTATTTTGATGCTGTCTGCTGTTCCTGTTGAATTGACTACGTCGATGATACAATGACTGTTGTACTATACCTGTGATGTTTCTGCATAACGATGTCCATGCATCTTGTCATTGTGGCGTACACAATATATATTGCCAAAAACCATCACTACTGTTAAAAGCTTTATTGACTTTTCACATCGTGAGTTAACGTGACGTCCTTGTGTGGATTGCCCTGTTTGTAATGCTCACTGTTTGAATACACATCTGCATCCTACACAAACCAGACCACAGATACCATACTATGTCTTCATCGCCTTCAACAATTATGGCGTACAACAAAAAGGTACTCAACATTTGGTGGCCATAAGCTGGTTTGGTCTGGTACCAGCATACACGGGGTCCCTTACCCATTTCAGTCAACATTTCAACATTTTTCAAGAAATTCTACATCTACATACAGAATTCTGAGACTACTCGGCGTTGCCCGATAAATGTCGAAATTGCAGTTTTGCCATAAAGCAAGAAATTTGACAGTACCCGGCGTTGTATATATTGCCGGATAACACAAGTTGCTGCTATCAAGGTTCCAGGTTGCTGTAGTTGTTGAGAAGGCCAAGTTCTGGTTGCTACGAGTTCTTGAGAAGGCCAAGTACCGATTCAAGCAATTTACTGTTGAATAAGAAGGTCAAGTGCCGTTACTACACTACCTGTACACTGCCTGTACTGTTTAGAAGCTCAAGTCTCAACCATCGTCTTAGCTGTTTGATGCAAGTTCAGATGTGTGATCAACGTTGGATCTTCAATCTTAGAATGCTGATTACCACCTGTTTTTTGCTGTACTGACGATTGGAGTTCTATAAGCTAAGTGGCCTGTTTGTTTGTGAACTGTGCCCTTATACTTCTACTGAGTCTTCTGTATTTCTCATTCTTTTGTTTACATGTTATATGTTTATATGTTATTTGTATATTTATATTTATATGTTTATGTTTCTGCGGGTTTTCGGTTGGGCGGTGTCTCCCTTAGATCATACCACGTCATAGAGGTCGTCTATCGTGAGCGTTTTCTGTAGGGTGTGCAAATTTCCGATACTGGAATTTGCAAAGCGACTTCTGTTGCTATTTTTTGTTAGTTGTGATGACATGTGTTAGTATTGTTTTCGTTATTTTTCTGCATTCTTTAGTTCTGTTTTGATTTGTTTGTATTTGCTAGCCTACTCTTTTCTATAGTTTAGTTTCATATACCATTTTTGTTTATACACTGTGGTGTCTTGTATTTGTATTATCTTCTCGTAGATATCATCACATTTTTTGTGATATTTCTTTAATTTTCGCTTTTTTTTGTTGTTGATTTCTACGAATGTTTTCGTATTGTTGCTAAATCTTTGTTATTGTTTACATTGTATTGTTTACATTGTATTGTTTACAGTGTAATGTTTACATTGTTACTGTTTACATTGTGATTGTGTTTACATAGTCATTGGTTACACTTATAGTAGTTAATTCACATTTAATAGTGGGTTATGCTTATGCATTACTACTACACTGATGATTAATAAATGATGAATAGTATTGTGCACTATTGAATGGGAAGTGCACCTATGATCAAGAGTTGATTGATGATATTTCAAAAAGGTCTATACACAAGTTCTTTGATATAAGACTTGTTTCCCACAGAGATTGGGATGATAATATAGTGTTGTGAGTAAACAAGTGCTTCATTTAAGACTTGTTATAATTAAATTTGAAATAAGATAATTAATTATTTCAGGTTGTGGACTCATATTATTACTCATCATGTCTACATTTGAGCACTTTATTGAGCAGGGTAAATTGCTTGGGAAGACTGGTGATAAGTTAGAAGAATTTGCAACTACTCAATATGATAAAGCAATGGAAGCTGAACAAAAGAAACTGCAGATGCAGGTGGATGAAAAAAGATTCCAAATGGAAGTGGAAAAACAAAAAAGAGAAGCAGAAGCAAAAGCTGAAGAGAAGAGACTACAGATTGAGTCTGAAAATAAAAAACTTGAAAGAGAAGCTGAAGAAAGGAGGTTACAAAGAGAGTTTGATGAGAGAAAAGCAAAAATGGAGCATGAAGAAAAACTCTTATGAAGAAAAACTCTTGGAAGTTGAGAAATTAAAGGTGATGAACATGGGTAATGCTAATGATGCAAATAAGGTCTCAGATAAGACTAATGCAAGCACTTTCAAGCTTAATCTACCACCATTCAATGCTTCCATCGACGATATAACATTCTATCTGGACAGATTTGAAACTTCATGTAAAGTACATAACATAGATAAATCATTGCAGGTTTATCATTTGTCCAAAATACTTAGAGGTGATGCTTTGAGTATGTTAAGCATGGTAGATGAGCCTGACAAGAACAACTATGAGGTTGTCAGGGCTATATTGTTAAAGAAATACCAACTTGACGAAGACGGCTATCGTCTTCAATTTAAAAATATGTTGCCAGAAACTGGTGTGCAATTCTCTGAATTCATTTCAAAGATACGTCTTACTTTTTTACGTTGGGTGGAGCTGTCTAAGACAGAAAAAACTTATGAAGGACTTATGGACTTAATACTTAGAGACAAAGTCATGTCTTCTGTCAATGAGTCTTTCCTTGCTTTCCTTCATGAACGTAAACCTAAAACAATAAAAGAAATGGAAGATTTCTGTAGCCAGTATATAACTGCGCATCCTCACGTAACCATTGGTAACTCTAAAGTAAAAGAAGGTCTGCCAGTTGCTTCGGCAGCACCTTATGGTCAAAACTCTAGTCATAGATTCCAACAAAATTTTGATAGGAAAAGTAACCGTAGTTACGGTCAAAATTATGGAAATCAATTTCAGGGTGATTCTTCTTCGAAGAATTGGAGACGAGCTGACAGTCCTCGTTACTTCCAACCTAATAATTTTAGGCATTTCAGAAGAGGATATGGTAACAGAGGCTTTTCCTCGCGTAGACCTCAAAACCAAACAAATAGATGTTCACATCAATGTGGACATGATAATAATCATGGAAACTGTAGTTCGAAACAGGATAACAGTTATAATAGAGACAATAATAACTACAGAGATAATAACAACAGTGATAACTTCAGAGGTAATAGTAGTCGCGGTAGATCTCAATACAAAAAAAAGAGATATCAGCAGGCTAACTCGGTTCAACAAGAATCTCAGGGAGCCTGTAATCAGGTTTCTGATAATAAAAACTCTGACGCTGTCACTTGTTCTTCTTTTGACTTTGGGAGAGCAAACAAGTGCCCCCAATGCAGTACTTTGTTCGAACCGACTACAATATCGACTTTGAGTTGTGGTCACCCTCTCCCCGCTCTTCCTGCTTCGGTTGCACATGACGGGAGAGGTTCTCTAATCCTACATAAGGGTCTTGTTAATAATACTCCGGTCTCACTACTTTTCGATTCCGGATGCACCACTATTGGTGTTAGACAATCGCTTGTAGATCCATCCTGTGCGACAGGAAGGGTTATCAAATGTGTCACATTTGGCGGCACTCTAGAGAAATATCCTACTGCTGTAATTCACATTGCCACTCCTTTCTTTACGGGAGATGTGCATGCCTGTCTCTTACCTAATCCTATTGCGGACCTTATTATTGGTCGTATCCACGGAGTTAGGGAATGTACCCCACAGCAGATTGCTGCTTGGGAAGATGATAATATGCAAGCTACCAATGCAGTGGTTACAAGAGCACAAGCTCTACAAACACCACAAACTTCGTTGAATAATGATAATGAAGTTCATAGCCAAGATAGTACCTTGGTTATTTCTCGTGACTCGTTCATAAAATTACAAGAAGAAGATCCTACGCTAAAAAAATTCTTCATTCTTGCGAAGAAAGGTGATCCAAATAAGGATACACAAAGAAAATCTTGGATAGAAATGAAAAACGGCGTACTTGTACGTATGGTACAAGACTCGGCTACGTCAGCACATTCGCAAATTCTTGTTCCCAAGAGTATGAGAGTGCAAATATTGCAACATGCTCATGACTCGCAATGTGCTGGACACATGGGATTTTCCCGTACAAAGTCGAGAGTCCTTGCGGCTTTCTTTTGGCCCTTTGTTAACAAGGACATTCGTATATACTGCCGATCATGTCAGGTATGTCAGGAGGTCAAATCTAGAGGACCACGACATGCTGCGCCTATCCAGGCTGCTGACATCCCTATTCGGCCATTTCAGAAAATGGCCATAGATATTATTGGCCCTTTTAAGATAAAGTCGGCCAGAGGACATCAGTTTATCCTTACATGTGTCGATATGTGCACACGTTGGCCAGAGGCTATCCCTCTAAAGAGCATATCTACTACAGATATCGCAGATGCTCTTTGGCTGATATTTTCTCGCTTGGGGTTCCCCAGAGAAATACTGTCAGACCATGGCACTCAACTCATATCTGATACTATGTCTCAAGTAATGTCTACCTTACACATTAAAAGATCTCTCAGTAGCATCTATCATCCTATGTCTAATGGGTTAGTTGAGCGTCTGAATAGAACGCTCAAGACTTTACTTGGTAAGATAACTGAAGATCATCCTCAAGATTGGGACAGGGTTTTACCCGCGGCTCTCTTTGCCTATAGAGAAGTCCCTAATGAACACACAGGATTTTCTCCCTTCGAACTTGTCTTTGGCGCGCGTCCGCGCGGCCCTATGTCTTTATTACACGATCTCATCACTGCCGATGATATTAGTGATGACACTCAATCTTCATATGAGTATGTCATTGCTCTTAGGCAAAAGATCATTGAGGCATGCAAACTAGCGACTGCTTCGTCAGAAATTGCTAAAGAAAAAGCAAGGCAGTTTGCTAACAAGAACAGATGTCTACGACAACTTTGTCCAGGTGACAAAGCATTCGTCCTACTCCCCAGTAGGGAAAATAGACTTCTGATTGCATGGAAAGGTCCATATGCAATAGTCTCACGAATTTCCGATGTTGACTATGTGGTCGATATAGATGGAAAGCATAAAACTTTCCATATCAACATGCTGACGGAATTTCATGAGCGTCCAGACTATTTGCTGCCTATTTTCCAGGCAACGGACGATTCTTCTGTACCTCATGGTCATTACTCATCCCTGTCTGTCATACAGGATGAGGAATCTGTTTTTTCTGATGTCGATCTTCCTCTTCCAGTGGTTCCACTACATTCTATGGAATCTTGGAAAGATGTGTCCATTTCTCCTAATCTTTCTGTTGATGAACATCGTCAAGTCTCGTCGATGTTACAGACATTTAAGGATGTTCTAACCGACATCCCTGGTCACACGAATGTCATAGAACATGACATAATTCTTACCGACAATAATCCTATTAGGGTTAGGCCGTATCCTATCCCTATACACTTTCAGTCACAAGTGGAAAAGGAATTGGATGAAATGATCCAATTAAACATAATTGAACCATCGACTTCTCCATATTCTTCTTCCATGGTTATTGTTCGGAAGAAAGATAAGAACATACGAATTTGCGTTGATTATCGCAAATTAAATCAAGTCACAAAGTTCGATGCTGAACCTATGCCTTTACTAGAAGATCTACTTATTAGACTTTCTAATTCTAGATTCTTCACTAAACTTGACTTGTCAAAAGGTTATTGGCAAGTGCCTTTAGCAGATCATGCCAAACCTCTGACTGCTTTCTCTACACCTAGGGGTTTATTTCAATGGAATGTAATGCCTTTCGGTCTTATGAACGCCCCTGCTACTTTCGTTCGCATGATGCGTCGAATTCTTTCTCATCGTTCAGATGTCATCGCATACTTAGATGATATCTGTCTCTTCAGTGATTCTTGGGAAGATCACTATCTGGGTTTATATGACCTACTGTCTACTCTACGTGAGTATAATCTGACAGCAAAACCTTCTAAAGCTTATATTGGTTTTGGTGAAATTTCTTTCTTGGGTCATCGTGTTGGTCATGGTCTCTTGAAGACAGAAGACCACAATACTTCGAAAATATTGAACATCTCTGTACCTAAGACGAAGAAACAAGTCCGGAGTCTCTTGGGGTTAATTCAATTCTATGGGAGATTTATTCCGAATCTATCTTCGATAATGGCACCTCTGTCAACGTTGTTGAAGAAAGGGTCGCCTAATCTGATTCGTTGGTCTCAGGAATGTCAATCTTCCTTAGACCAGATTAAAAGTATATTTTCTTCTCCTCCCATCCTAAGATTACCTACTCTTGATAGAACTTTTGTTCTTCGAAGTGATGCTTCATCCACTGGGATCGGAGCAGCACTTATGCAGGAATATGCTGAAACTCTGCATCCTGTCATGTACATTTCTAGAAAACTAAATGCGGCAGAGAGGAACTACTCGGTTTTAGACCGTGAATTGTTGGCTATGGTTTGGTCTATTCTCAAACTACAAAGATTCCTCCTGGGCGCACATTTCATTCTAGAAACTGATCAGAAAGCTCTTACAGCTATTCAGACTAAGAACTTGAAGAGTTCGAGATCCACTCGATATGCTATTGCTCTTCAACCTTTTCACTTCACGGTACGAGCTATCCGTGGGTCGGATAATGTGATGGCTGACATTCTGTCTAGATGCCCACATGATTCCAACTAATACTTCTGTTCTATTTCTAGATATACGACAGAGCCATAACACACCTATATTACTACAATACATTAGCACATCTGTCCTCACTTTAGGTGAACACATACTATTGTGCTTTGTTATCATCTTCTTCTGTTCCCATCTTTAATATAAGAAGAAGACTGAGTAGTTAATATAAGGGCCGAAAGTTCACTCGGCCACAATTATTAATAATAATGTATTGTATAGTATGAAACTTAATGGCTATTAAATAGAATTATATTGGTTGTTTTTTCTCAGCATGTTATTGTTGATCGGAGAAGCTACCTTTCTGTTGTCAAACATGGAGAGTTCCACATTGTACACTTTCCTTGGAACGACAGGAGATGTGTCCTGGATCGTCATTTATGTTTAATTTCATTATGTAATGGTATTATTAAACATTTAGATAATGTAATATTTAACATTCAATATCAGATGTGTACATCCATTCTAAGCGGTATTAGAGTATGACACTGCTATTTGATTATAATGATATGAACTTGCATATTTATATTGTATTTTCATGCAAAGCGTAGTGTGTGTTGGTGGCACCTCCCCGATATATTTTTTTTAAATCAGATTTTTTATCTGTTGAGAAATATTCTCACCAGACACTTTATGTGTCAATTAAGCCTCATATTAGGCAGTGCAATTAGTTATCCCCGCATAATTCCTGCGTTGTTAAACCGCTTTTGGTTTTACTCTTGGATATTAAAAAAAAACGTTGCACATTTTTTTTTATCGGGAGGTGGCGGTAATGTTGCGCTAAACTTGTCGCAACTTATTCTGACTATATATTCTGACCATGCATTCTGACTATATTCAATTTTTTAATGCATGGGAAGTAACTCATGGAATTGTAGTCACTTCTTATTTCTACTAGTTGTCTAATCGTGTGACGATAGTCTGATAGTATAGTTGCCGATAGTTTGTGTGAACGATTTTGAGTCACGTCCATATATGGAGCGCTCAGGTCGTCAGTTCTTAGAAAACAGTTGGCAATCGCAATGTTTCAAGATTCATTTCCTTTTAAGGTTCGAATCTTTAGTCGAACATCGTAGAACATTCTTCGTTTCGTAATTTAGCTGAGTTGTATTCGATTCGCGTGTTCTGCGCATGTCTTTGTTTGTGGCAAGGTTTGAATGATTTCCGCCCAGGTCAGTCTGAGCAGAAATGCTGGTAAGGCGAGACGTAGCGGTGTGCTAGCGTCTTCGCTTATATTATTCAGGAAGGAGTCCTCATCATTGTTGTTCCTTTTTTGAGATGATATATCTCTATATTATTCCAAATGCCTGGAGGCATATGTGATTTATGTGATTTAATTCCTGATGAACAGGTAACTGAATCCTTTTTGCTGAGTAACTTTATCGCCATCTTGTGATGTTGACTTTTGCCTAGCCTGCCTTATTATAGAGTCTATGATATGAAAAGTTTGCTCAGCTCACGATCCACTTATATTGTCACGCATCGATTGATGCCTGTCCTTAGGACCATTTGCTTCCTGAACTTTATTGATGGATCTAGGTTTGATACCTTTGCTGTTTAAGGAACATAGAGGACGATAATGTGACGCTCAAAAGACATGCCTGTCTTGTTGAGGTCAAATATAGGAGACTAGATTTAATCTCCTAGTTGATATCTACTAGCTCTTATGGAAAGGGGAAGTTTACTACCTGACTACATGTACAGCTGATTACGATATCCTAAAAGAAATATGATTTACATTATTTTGATGCTGTCTGCTGTTCCTGTTGAATTGACTACGTCGATGATACAATGACTGTTGTACTATACCTGTGATGTTTCTGCATAACGATGTCCATGCATCTTGTCATTGTGGCGTACACAATATATATTGCCAAAAACCATCACTGCTGTTAAGTTCTTTATTGACTTTCAACATTGTGTGGCAAATGTGACATCATCCACGGAACATTTATATACGATACACATATTACTTACGCAACACATTTTGCTACTCAACATTTGGTGGCCAATGTGGGGAAGGCATTCGATAAGCCCACCACGTCTCAACAACAAGTAATAGAAATTTAACCAAGGTTAATTACTTGTCAGTTCATCTTTTAATAATTCCTATTTGAAGCATGTCGTTTTTCTATAATATATCTATTTTATATTAATGTATAAATTGAGTACAGTTTCTGTATTCTGTTAATGTTATTGCGTAACAATGATGACATATTAAAACTTGAAAAAAATTTGTTTTTGCACTTTTTCAGACTCTCATATCTTCTGTTGTAATTATAGTACAATGTTAGATTTTAAACAGAAACTTAGAGTAACATACTAACTATCACAAAAAGCCGCTTTAAAACTGGAGTTTCCAACGATAACTTTGCAGCAAAGGTTTAATAACCCCCTATCAGATGTTTAGTGCGCTTCGACTGGAATTCCCGAAAGCCGGTAAGAATTTGACCCCGTG
Source organism: Oreohelix idahoensis (assembly GCA_024509875.1). Classification (NCBI taxonomy): domain Eukaryota; kingdom Metazoa; phylum Mollusca; class Gastropoda; order Stylommatophora; family Oreohelicidae; genus Oreohelix; species Oreohelix idahoensis. The sequence continues at coordinate 102,413 of JAMPIV010006580.1, read as the reverse complement.
ATAGAACGATAGCAGAACAGAACGCGGGGAACTAAAAGCGCGTTGACAAACAGTCGTGGTAGACTCATTAACTTGAGTATGTAATCGTGATTCATGAAATATACTTTGGAGTAATCTGCAATTGATATTACTATGGAGTCTGCTTCCTAGAATGAGGTTTAGAGTGTGTTGTACTTTGTATAAATATGAGAATCCACTTTTGAGCTCTTTAGCTTGACTTCAGATCGTAAGCTTCCGATGGAGCTGAACTTGCTATTCGGAAAAGTAATCAACTGTGAGCTTTAGGTTGACTCATGTAGTACACTTTCGATGGAGCTGAACTTGATATAATTAGGGATTGAACTTATGCGCACGTGATATAAGACAAAAAATGCTGCGTCCACCGTCTTAATCGTGGGCGAGAAATATTCCTTTTTAATTGAGGAATGAAAGATGTCCTATGGCGAATTCTGCTAGCCAAATGTCCGTTTTGAAAACTTTTTTCTGGTTAGACGTCAGACACGTAGAGTGTAGACTCAAACTTCTGATGGATTGAAGACACACAAAAGTCTTCGTAAGTTTTCACACTTAATATCACTGGTTGATTTTCATTTATTCTACTTCTCACTATTGATCTCTATGAGTTCAATTGATGTTAAATGTTCTATTATTCTAATGATGTTAAATATATTGTGCGTGAGAGTGTGCGAGCATGAAAGACTGTGATGATGATTTAACAAGCTGGATGAAGTGAAGTATGAACTATTAATTACGTCCTGTCAGCCTATTATCTTAGGGAAAATCTTCTGATTTTATTTAGGCATGTACTATAAGAATTAATTGAAAAACTATCTTTCGCACATTTAGCTTTGAGGTTAAAATTAATAAACAATAAGAAATAAATATTAATAATCTGTATAAGATCTACTAACCTTCTTTTCCCTTTACAAAATCCTTTAAGAACACAATACACCACAGTTATGAATTATTTTATCCACACTGAATTAACACGTGTTGAATAAGGCTAGGCTTTAGGGATTTCTCTCTACACCACAATGTTGAAAACATTGGACTGCTCTCTGATGAAGTCTGCCGTACGTTATATTCCTAACACCCCCATATGTTCCCAAATCTTGCCTGTGGCGTGAAACTCCGCCTCTCCCTAATAGCTAAGAGGCCATATGGTTATTCCCCCTGTCAGCGCGTGTCAAGGGCTGAAGTGGGTTGAGCTATGCGCCCCCAAATTTCGTTTCCGTTGCCTATCAGTCTTTGTCACGCTACAGGGTGTTTGCTGATTGGCCAGCTAGACAAACTCACCTGCCCGCTAACTGTCACAAAACTTGCTGTCCATTTTCGCCAGCATGTAAATTTCCGCCATCCTTTGTGAGACAGCTCTCAGTATACTCCCTAACGAGATCCTTTGTCGTGCCGGCTATTGTATTATTGTGCACAATGACCGTCGTCTCCCATCTGGACACAAAGGTGGTTGTTCTGCGTCACGGGTCTTTGTTATCACGCTCCTGGAGTCCATTGTTTGCGGGGACTATCGTGTTGTGCGAGACGGGCACCGTGTTTTGTTTAAACAAAAGCTCGTATTGAAAAGATGTCCACCTGGCGTCTCTCAAATTAATAGCATCCCAAGCTGGTATACGTGACAATTAGTTACACAAGGACTAAATATCAAAGAATGTTTTCTTACGTCCAAGCTGAGGTGTCACAAGATTTTGTGAAACAAGGTGTGTTTAACAAGGTGGGTAAACTGAATCAAAAGAATTTCTTTACCACCGATGAAAGGACAAATGTGGTTCTTTAGATACCAGATGCGAGTAATCAAGATTACCGTTTAAATTCCAGTCGTGATTAAAGATTACTTCTTCTTCTTCTTCCGTCCTTAGCCACCGACCGTCAAAGCAGTCAGTGGCCATTACGCCTAGTGGCGTCTTAGGGCAACAGCAGATAGGTTTTCTTTGTCATTGTTTCCCATCACGCCTATTGGCGTCTTTAGGGCAACGGCAAATCAATCCATTTGCTGTTGTTTCCGTAATCGAAGTGACTGGCAAACGGGTGATCAGCCCGTTGGTTAAAGATTACTAGAACAAAGATAATATAGCAAATGTGGGATGAAAGAGCACAAGGTTGGAGAAAATAAAATAAGAAAGGTGTAGGAAAATTAGAGCGATAAGGCTTTGCGCTCGTTTATCACAATGTTCTCCTTCATGAAGAACTCTGCATGCCATATCTTCATATATTTTCTTTATTAAGTTAATGATCTTCAGGAGAGCTCAATAATGTCATCAGTTTCCAAGGGCAAGAAGAGCTGCCATTGTATTTTGGAAGTACATGGAAGCCAACAGGAATCATATCCAACATAAAAATAAGAATCTTCAACTCAGATATCAAACAGTATTGCCCTGCAGCATGGAGAACAACGACAACAACACAAAAAAAGCGACAACCAAGACGTTACAGACCTTCATAAACTGGTGCTTGCGCAGAATAGAACTGAAATGGTATGACAAGAGTGGAATGGAAAGATCTAGACAAATACCAGTGCGGTACTAATGGAAAGACCCAGACTAATACCAATGTGGAACTAATGGAAACACCTAGACAAATACCAGTGTGGAACTGATGGAAAGATCCAGACAAATACCAATGTGGAATTAATGGAAACACCTAGACAAATACCAGTGTGGAACAAATGGAACGACCTAGACAAATACCAGTGTGGAACTAATGGAAAGACCCAGACAAAATAACAGTGTCGAACTAATTGAAAGACCCAGACAAATACCAGTATGGAACTAATGGAAAGATCCAGAAAAATACCAGTGTGGAACTAATGGAAAGATCCAGACAAATACCAGTGTTGAGAGCTCATCATGGAGCGAAGCAATCTGATAAAGTTATGTTTAGCGGGATTGCTGCGCACCATGCTGAGCCTCACAAAAATGCAAAAATTAGAGTCGTTATCTATGACAACGTAACGTATCAAGGGATGACGTAGAGTAGAGTTTGTGTCTATGCTTGGGAGCGTATAGACGTGTCCGCATATGTGGCCAGTCCACTTATTATATGCCTGTAGTATGATCTACTTTTAAAAGTGTTTCAAGTAGTCTTGGAGACCACAGGACTATAATATTATGGATATTAGAACAAAAATTGTATAAAAGTAGAAAATTATATTCGATTGGTTTGATTTGAGGGCTGGAATAAACAATGAATTTCATTGGAAAATTCGGCGGAAGCACAATCTGTGATTTGAACTGAGAAGTGGAAGATATAATCTAGCGACATCAGAGACACAGAACACACAGACAGCTTCGCAACTTCAAACGAGCAACTCCCAAAAGCCAGAAGGAAAGAAGGATAGGACCTAGAATTCCATACTTATATGTGACAGATCGAAGTATTTGAGAAACTTAAAACCTTAAAAAGTAAGCCCGCCTTTATAAATACAAACTCTGAAAAACTCAAGGGACCAGGACTTTAAATATTAGAACTGGATACCTAAGGAATTGGATCACCCGTCATAAGAGAAACTTTCCCAAATCAAGTGTTTCGCAGATTCACCCGTCATTAAAAGGGATTCAAAATTTCCAGACCAAGTGATTCGAGAGCACATAACCTAAATTGCTCGTGTCCATTCTAAACTGTGCGAGGAGATTGTGTATAACTCAATTGGGGTAAGTTGTGAACCTTTCTTTTACAAATGTGAATTTGACATGTTTCTTGCTAAGTGGTTATATATAAGGCTGGCAACCTCAACATACGATAAAAGTATATTCATAAACCACTACAGCAAGCGCTGGTGATTTCCTCTGGCTAGTCGTGCGGAAAACCGACAGCAGAGTGACCCCAGACTCCGAATGGAGCAGTGATGACTGATGCTTACATCACATGCGCCTAAAGTGTATGTCGTAGATTTTTGATAGGGGAATTAAGACGGGTTGGTCCCTTCTGAATAGATTAGAATGAGTGATAGCCACAGTGAGAGATGATAATAGAAATAGATTTCCACGAGTGAGATGGTAGAAATTTATAGAGGCTGTCACGGAAAGCGAGAATCTTCTCTCTCTCCACCTATCTTCTACAACAGATCCAGAGGAATCAGACAGTCTATAAACTATATATATATATATATATATATATATATATATATATATATATATATATATATATATATATATATATATATATATATATATATATATATATATGTATGTATGTATGTATGTATGTATGTATGTATGTATGTATGTATGTATGTATGTATGTATGTATGTATGTATGTATGTATGTATGTATGTATGTATGTATGTATGTATGTATGTATGTATGTATGTATGTATGTATGTATGTATGTATGTATGTATGTATGTATGTATGTATGTATGTATGTATGTATGTATGTATGTATGTATGTATGTATGTATGTATGTATGTATGTATGTATGTATGTATGTATGTATGTATGTATGTATGTATGTATGTATGTATGTATGTATGTATGTATGTATGTATGTATGTATGTATGTATATATATATATATATATATATATATATATATATATATATATATATATATATATATATGTATATATATATATATATGTATATATATATATATATGTATATATATATATATATATATATATATATATATATATATATATATATATATATATATATATTTATAAATATATATATCTATCTATATATATATATATATATATATATATATATACATATAAATATATATATATATATATATATACATATATATACATATATATACATATATATACATATATACACATATATATATATATATATATATATATATATATATATATATATATATATATATATATATATATATATATATATATATTACCACTCACGTGCCCACACACACAATTGACGACATTTAGACGCACACACGTGGGAAAACTATAACAATGATTATATAGATAATTTGGAACGAGCTGACCAACGCGCTGATTAAGTTCAAGAGAAATTTTAATTATCATCTAAAATTTCATCACAACACATAAAAATTACATTAAAGCATATACAACTAGTCATAAAGTCAAAAAAGATGCTACAAGAATGATATGCCCACAGTATGATCCTATTCCTCGATGTTTAGGCCACAGTCCTGTTAGGAGAAAAGTGATAGCCCAAAAAGTCACGAATACATTAGCGGTAATCTAATGATTTTCCCCTTTCAAATGTATGAACAGACTTAGATATTAGTATGATCTATCCTAAGGAAAAATATCTTGTTGCAACAAAAAAAAAAAAAACTTGCATAAAGAATTTACACAGTGGGTGAAATTTGGTATACCATAAAAGAGTCACTCGTTCCTGCTTTCTCTCGGTTCATTCATCAGGGCCCTGACTCACACAACCTTATCTACAATCGTGCTGCTGTTCGCCGTCTGGCGCACGTTATGACTGTAGTGGATTTTGATGGTATTGTATGGTGGTGTTATCACCTAGTGTGATGCGTGAGGTCAGCTGTGAAGGCTCCTGAGATAATTGTAACTGTGAATATACAGAAGGCCCTTTCGTGCTACCACTTTATGACCTCACACATATCTTTTTTTTCTAATGAATGTGGCTACGTTAAAATCTAGGGTACTGAATGCAATGTGTTGTATGGACATATACACACACCCACAGATATTAATTAAGTCTAATACTATCAATAAAATTTATAACACAATGAACTAAATTCAGCTGGTTAAATTTAGAATAGAAAATCTTTTTTTAAATTTATTTGTTCTGAACCAAGGTTTTATTTTGGCCAGAACTTATGCAAAGGTTTTGAAATTTATGAATGAATGGCATGAATAAATGGCATGTTAAATGAAAGATGTTTACATATGCAATCTTCAAGATTAATTATAGTATTACTGTTCGTAATGTTAATTTTCCTGGGAAAACTATGAATGGATGTGCTGTTGGGGTGGCTTCATCCCTCCCTGTTTATGCCTACACAGCATTGTCCATTAATGATGGAAGGAAATGGGATGCTTCAGTAGTAAATTCTCTTGGGTGCTAGTTTTATGAAGTTGGTGTAAGTTCAGCAGGCCAGCTAGCCTACTTAACTTTAATAGATTTGTTCTGGTGCTGGGATCTGATGGCCCCACCTCTCCGTGCTTGAGCAATACACAGATGTTCTGTCGAAATGTACCCTGCACGGGTCCTCACTTCAATTATTAATCAGCATTTGACACCACCTTAGTGTCAAGATCGAACTCACAGCTCTGAAATAAAGTATTGGTTTTTGCTCAGAACCTTACCTAATAAGCCACTTCTACACATAACAAATTACAATAACACCACATAAACAGGGTCAGTTCTCTCTGACCAGACAGCACATCTTACCTAGTTGGTTTCGCATAGGGTAAGTTTCCCCAGTCTACAGATTCTGAAATAGGTGCATTATCTCACTGCCATAGAATAGGATAGGTGATATGATTCACTGTTCTCAACACTTGATCACCCCTTCCTAAACCTTGCTGTAGTTTATATATTGTTTGTCCCTAGACCCTGATCTAGGGCGGGGGGTCCAGAGCGAATCCTTACTTGTTTGTAAGGCTAGATTTCGATATGGCAGTATCAAATCACTCGAAACCTTAAACAGTATTCAAAACATGCAAAGAAATAATTTCAATCTTACCAGATTATGAATAAAGAACACAGAAATGCTAGCAAAACTCAGCTGAGCTGCTGGCTATAGTATGGCGTCCCTGAACTTATTTCAATTTATTTCATTTGGAAATCACCACACTTGAAATTTACTGTGTCTATCACTGGACAACTATTGAGGTATGGCAAAAAAGCTCGTCTGAGCGCGGATAATATGATTGTCTGTGGCCAATCAATGCCTTGGTTTTTTTAAATTCAAATTTCCTACACTAAAGTCATTTCAGTCATGCTTCAGTCAAGTATGGATTTTTATCTGTTAGTCTGTCCGTCTCTACTTGCGTTTTCACAAAACGTACTTGATTTTTGAACCAACCTTTCTCTCCCCTCCAAAATTTTGTCGATAAAAGTTATTTTTAGACACAGCTTCCACCAATATCCCTTCTCTTCCATGCTAAGTAGATTTGAACACCTGCGTCTCAAGGTCGCGATTTTTGTGCAAATAGCGACACTTTTGATTCAATGCAGTCTTTCGCTGTTGTGAACAACACTGTCTTTTGTCATTATTTTCATTATTATCTATCCGTCTGTAAAATTAAAAACATATTATTTCACTGCTCAGAATGGGCCATCCGGCCAGCTAATTTTTATATTCCTAACATTAATATTAAGAAAAGTTACTTTTTAAATTTTGTAATATTTCAAGCATCTGCGTTTAGCCGCTGAATTCAAATCAAAGGCTTGGTATCGCAAAAGCGTCCGTTCCGTACCTCGTGTCAATTTGGGGGCCGGAATTTTTTTCCCCCTTCCCCCCCCCCCCCCCCCAATTGCATCTCCTTAGCCTTGCTAGTCTCATGCAATTTTTTTTCAGTCATATTTTTTTTCCTTTTGATCCGCCGTTCAATTTTTATGGAGGGTGATGACCCGCGGTCAGGGCGATCATGTACTATCAGCAGCTTACGCGTTATGTTTTTATCCTTACATTTTATCCTTTGGAGATATTTTTACGTTGTATCACTTGTTAATTTTACGACAATAACACACTCTGTTTTGTCGTTTGATGAAGAGTATACCCAGCTCTGCAGATCTTGGTTTCATTCAATTTGTCCGGGTAGCGTCCTCTTCAGGCGATAATTTAGTTCAGATTTTAAGTTAGTGTCACTTTATCAGTTCGGGTAAGAATTAGTTTTCAAGCGGGCTCACCGGATCAGAATCACGAGGTTTCCACTACTTAGGAACAATGTCAGGTTTGTAACTTCGATCAAAAGGTAAAATTCTTGGTCACACTACAAGTTGACATAATTTGCGGAACGTTACTGTTTGTAATAGTTGACTTGCCACAAGGGCTGAACTGTACTTAAGTTTTCTCAGGAAGAATAAAATCTGGTGCAATAGGCCCGTTATGTCATTTCATCTGTAAAGTCTTGTAAAGATTTGACACCAAGTATTTTAAGGAGAATGTTTTAGTTCTTCACAGATATTACTCATCAGTACTTAACGCTGGGAAAGTTTGGGTTAACCCCAGTTTTCACTGCATAGTGAAGAAAAACCACATATAAAATACTATACATACTATGTACTTGTTATAACTTACATTTTAACTGCAAGCGTACAGCTTGACTTATCATTTAAAACTTCCCGTGAAATAAGTTATATTCATAAAATCAATCACCATGAATTAGGAATACATACGTATCCCGTCAATACTCAAGATGTAGCAATGCAGTTATAAGTTAGTTTTAAAAAATATTCTCGTCTGATTATTTAGCAGTTAAATTTAATTCCTTCTAGCTACCTAGTTTTAAGCTAGAAATTGTAATTTATTCTGCTTTCCACTGAAACACGTCAGCTAGAGAATATAAAAGACTTATAAATTAAACACTCTGCACAAAATCTAACTAGTGAAATAAGCGATTTAACACTTTAAACACTTCACAAAATACTAGATATAATATATTTACCTCAACACAGAACTACTAAGAACTAAAACCACTTCGACCAACTAATGCCCTCTATCATCAACAGAGATACTTAGAAATCGAACATTCAATTCTACCAACTAATTGCTTCTATAACAGAGATTCTTAGGGCTCGAACATAGGTTGTTCTAGTCTAACTGCGAAGTTACTGAGTGCGTGAAGTCAGGTTTCCAACTCTAGTTACATCTATGAAACGGACAAAGATGTGCGCTATTTCCAAAACCACGCAATAGCCTCCCCTTCTCATTACACCTACGTACCTTAGACGCTGGACTTAACATGCCAAACGCGTCTTAGACACCTCACGCTACGAAACTGTCTGAGAGTGCCGTGACAGAGGAACTTACAGACAAATGTCTCATTCTGCGCCGTGGAGATGACGGTTATCACACCTCACGCCGGAGAAACGTTTGTGACAGGTGAAAATGCTAGCCAAAAGTCTCCTCCTATGTCTGAGTATGAAACATAATCACACATCTCGTCTGACTGACATCTACGTAATAGAATGCGTATCAGTATGAGAAAGAAAAACGGTAAAGTGAGAATGGGAAAGAAAATATTAATGTTTATAGTCGCAAACGTACGAATGCGAAAAACACAGGAAAAGGATAAAAGAGCGATAATAAAGTGGAGGACACGGGTAGAAAAAGAAAGGAAATATAGAAAGTTTATTGATCATAATCTCTATGCGACAGTGTATAATATTTTGTGAGATATATGCACTTTGTTAGTTGTAACTCAGGCAACTCATTATTCGCGCCTTCCAGACACATTTTCCCAATTTAATACCTGGAAGAATATTGGTGACTTTTAATCATCTTCCCTGAGCTACACTGTATACTCCGGAATTTAATTCTTCTGAGAGATTAACATTGGTGGGTGGACAGAGAATGCGCCTGTTAATTGGCAGCCCACAAATGTACTTAGCAGCGCCAGTTGTTTTTCTATTTTGTCTAAAAGTTCGTGGAACGAAGCTAGTTGTGAGTGAAAAGCATGGTATTCACACCTAACGCCTAAATCGGACAAGTTGTGTAAAGAAGTGCCCTCATCATTAAGAAGTGACGAAATATGTCCGCATATGTGGCCAGTCCACTTATTATATGTGTGTAGTATAATCTACTTTTAAAAGTGTTTTAAGAAGTCTGGAATCGACTCACAACTCAAGTGTATATTAATACTTCAATGTGGTAGAACTACTTCTTCAGAATATATTAAATCCGCAGTGTTGAATAGCCAAGATGGCCAGGAGTATGAATTAAAAGAAAGTATATCGAGATATTAAGATGTTGGAAGGTTAGTAAAACCTGTATATTAATATATTGGTGGAAAATTCCAATGTGTCGAGAATGTTCAGCGCTAAGCAGCGTTGTTCTTGACTTCTGAATTATCTTGTGAACAACCTATAAGGTAGAAGCGTCATTACCCTTCTATCTACATCTCTGCCAAGAGTAATTTAGTGCGAATGTAGACACCTTTGACGACCCATTTAGATATTCTTTAGTTTTGGCCACTGTTGGACCACTACTGCAAAGCAGGGGAGGCAATCCCTGACAAACATAAACGATTTTTAAGAAATGAAAAAGCCAATGACAACAAACAAGTCAAACCAAGTACAATTGACACGTTTGACGTTGCAACAAGAATATTTATTCACCGAGCCACAGTACTATTACAACAAAGTGAAGTAACCCTAGGCATTACTCGGGACAATCATTTTACTCATAACAACTGTGACGGTACGTCTTGCTCTGGTCGTGTACTTTTGTGCGCTTTCGCACTCTTTAATCCACTCCGGCAGTATCCCTTCTTTTTCTTCATTTTTCTCTCCCCGATCATCGTTTTTATTTGACATAATTTGGGCCTTGTCATTCATTTTTGCTCTTTACGTTGGATCAGTAGAGTTAAGTCTCTAACACTTCACTGTTCGAATGTTTGTGTTATGCCAGGTTTATTGACCGGGCAGCGATAATATTTTATCACGTATTATCAGGCTGACCATCTTTTCAAAGCGATTATGCCTGTTTATTCAAGCTTTCATTGTGCACGGTCTATGAATAGAACCCCATATTGTGTGGCTAATCTGGCGGAGATTATTTATTTATCTCAGATAATCTATCTGGAAATTCAAGATTTGTAGACGTTACGCCAGGAACACATGGTCACAATATGGTGAGAGACAGATAGGTGCAGCCGGAAGTCTTACGCAAAGACATGACATCACTGAAGAGGTCACGCGTGGATATTAAATTTAATATTGTGAAACACGTGATGGTATTTTTCGAATTTGAAAACGGCCTAACCACGTAGTGCTGAACGAGATTCGATTGGATTGGTTCATTTTGAGGAGCTAAAATATACAATGTATTTTATTGACACACTAGTCGGAAGTGGAATCTGTGATATGCACTAAGAACTGAGAATATAGTGTGATGAAAACACAGACACAGATGACACAGAGAGACTGCAGCGCACGTCATATCAGCGACTCCTAAAAGCCAGAAAGAAAAAAGAGACATTGGACTTATAAATTCCACAATTATAAGTAACAGATCGAGTATTGGGCAACTTAGGAATTTACAAGTAAACCCGCATTTTTAATACAAGACTGGAAACTTAGGAGTTTGATCACAAGTCATAGAGGAATTAAACACAAGTTTTCCCAGGCCTTCGCAGAACACCCGCCGTCGAGGAATTAACTCTAATTTCCCAGATCAAGTCATTGAGGAATTAAACTAAAGTTTTCCCAGGCAAGTGATTTTGCAGAACACCCGTCTTCAGAGGAATTAACTCTAATTTCCAGACCAAAGTGATTTCGAAGCTTCTAATACAGAGCTGTGTCCAGTCTAAATCTGTGCAAGGAGATTGTGTATTCCAAAAATTTTGAGTTAAGTGTAAACAATTTACTTACTAATGTAAATTCTACAAGTTTTTTGCTAAGTGGTTATATACAAAGGCTGGCAACCTCAACATATGAAAATAGTATATGCATGAACCACTACTGCAAGAGCTGGTGATTGTTTCTGACTAGTCGTGCGGGAAACCCGACAGCAGAGCGACCCCAGACTCCGACGGGGGTAGTGATGAGTAATGAGAGATGATTACATCACATGTGACTAAGGTGTAACATATTATCTTGTGAGATTTATGTACCTTTTTTAACTGTAATTCAAGTGTGGTAGGGTGGGCGAGATGATGATGATGATTATATTGTGATGTGTGATCACTCTCTTTTCACACTCGCACCGACCCGAAAAACAATAAAAACTCTTGATTCTGAGGCAGGGGCTGTATTTATTTCTACAACCCTGTCAGTGACTACAAGTACACAAAGCAAACATTAAACAAATAAACCAGCAAACAAACAAAACAAAACACCCAGCATGTGCACGATTGCTAATCTGAAGACGCAAACAAAGCAACGACTGGTTAAAATCATAGTTAAATAATGATACTCTCATCTGCCAAACAGTCCTTCCACGCCACCTGACACCCTCAACTATCACACACGCACACACTCATGCGTGTCGTCGAATGCGACTAGTATGGTGTTGTGCATGAGGCTGGCAATCTCACCATGTAACACAGATTGCTACCGAAACCACTACTGCACGAGCATATGAATACTTCATGCGGAGGCAAACCACACTGGTGGCCCCATGCTCCTTCAGGAGCGGAGAAGAGAAATATATATCTCCAAGTGAGCCCACGTGCTATCACAAACCATCCTTCACATTACAATAATTAAATAATCATGAAATATGTATAACATAGAATTAACCAATATGTACAACCAATACTCTCCTTAATGGGCATTAACCACCACCTCGCATCTGATCCATCACAATATTCATCACTGCCCTCTGAACATGTCGTAAGTGACGACTGGTGCGCCTGATAACAAGCGTGTCGTATATGACCCCTGATGAGATTGGGAACTCATCACACGAAACACATCGTTACCGTCACTGAAACAACCACAGCAATAGCCTCAAAATGCTTCTTGTGAGCTTGTGATGGACACCAGCCGCATTGATGTTTCCATGCTCCACCAGGAGCAAACAGAGAAACACCTGTCTCAACGTGCCTTACGCACCAAATAGTAGATCTAATCTCACCAGAAATCTAAATGACTATCCTCACTTCAAAGTAACCACTAAAGATAAACAGTAGGCATTTGATAAGTAGGCTATCGTGAAATACACTTAATTACTCTTACATTAAGGAATACAATATAATTATTCTTAACTTTAACAAAACTGGAATTAAATACATCACTCAAAGGAAATTTAACACGACAACTCTCTCTTCTATACTGGGGAAAATTACATTTAACCTACTTTCACCCACGTGTCAATTCACACGATATAAAACTGCGTAACATTATAGGCTTGATAACTAAGAGTGTTACTGCAGACTCCTCGCGCCGCTTTTATACAGTCATCTCCAAGTGGCTGCCATCTTGATATTTTTGCTACCAGGTTGATATTATCTAAATTCACGTGAAATAGCTTCATACCATATTTGCCTTTCTGATAAATAAAATAGTCGCTCTTAAACTTTCACATCTATCTATCTATTTAGACCTAATTCACTACACATTAAAACAGACTCGTGCTGAATATAATTTCAGAATTATAGAAACTAATGCTAATTTCTACAAAATGCGGTCACCTCGTCGTTTGCTCTCTCGTCTGGGCTGATACTAGGAAAAGTCGCTGCTGGCTCGCTATTTCTTTATATATACAGCTAAGCCTAAACACTCAACTTAGTCCGCGCTGCGCGGATTAATTTAGCCACTTAAATGACACTCGCGATTTTGCTTTATTAGGCCCGAAAACACAGATATGGCTCACAATTATCAAATATTACACACGACTACCAAATATAACACATCACAACTAATTCTCAGGCTTTATTATGGCCTAAACTAATATATCTTCTTGAAGACTTTTTACATCCTAGCATGCTTCGCGCACATCGAAAATATGGGCGATAAATGTGCCACTCACAATGAAGGGGGAAGCTGGGGTGTCTTCCCGTGAAGGGGTAAGCCGGGTATCTTTCCGGCCCTATCACATATCTCCCTCCTGATTTTGTTGTCGTCCCGACAACATCACTCCCTCTGGCGCTTCAGTTGTAACCTCTCAGATCGTCTCGGAGCATGACCCTCTATCGGCTGCAGGACATACCAGCCTGGTTCGGGCATTAGACCATGCACGTCCTCCCCAGGGTCTGTCTCATCTGGCGAAGCTGGTGCCTCAGGTAGGCCTAGTGTAGCATCTTCCAGATTCGGAGAATCATCTTTGTCCTCACTTCGTCTCAGTTCGTTCGCCGCAACCCTCATCTTCAGATCTTCGTTGCCTGCTGGCCTTATCACATAAGGACCACCGCTTGCTTCTGGAATTGATGATACAATGAATTCGTCGCTGGACCACACGTCTTGTATTTTGGCCCTGTCAGTGTAGTGCACTCTTTTCCGCACTCTTTCACCCACTCGCAATGGTGTGGGACCTGGAAGCTGATTACTTCTCTCCCTCCTGTCAGCGGCCATTTTCTGCATTCTCTCTTCAGCTTTTTGGTGTGCTATGTGCAACCTCTCTAGGTGACCTTGCAGCCACTCATCAGTTGTCTCCGGCTCTTCATCTGGGCGCGTGCCTATCATGAAGTCTAGAGGAAGCTTTGGTTCTTCTCTGCCGAAGAGGAGGTAGTATGGTGAGTACCCTGTCGAAGAATGGGGGGTGGAGTTGTAGACCATAACCACCTCCGCTAGATGCTCAGACCACCTTCGCTTCTGGTCGGCTGTCATGGGTCTCAGCAAATCGTGCAACGTCTTGTTGAAGCGCTCGCACTGCCCGTTGCCTTTAGGATTGTATGCTGTAGTGCGGCTCTTGTGGACTCCATATACCTTGCACAGCTCTGCGACTATCGCTGACTCGAAGTTCCGGCCCTGATCAGAGTATATCCTCTGAGGAGCTCCGAGATACTGGAACCACTTTTCCACCAGGGCCTTGGTGACTGTTGTTGCTCTTTGGTCTCTTGTTGGTATAGCAATGGTGTACTTGCTGAACACATTTGTCAGCACTAATACATTCTCAAACCCTTTGGAATCCCGCTCTAGCAGTGTGAAATCCATCGCTACCACCTCAAGTGGTCTGGAGGCAATCAAGTTTCCCGATGGCCCATGAAACTTCAGTTGAGGTGCCTTGGCAATGTTACATCGGTTGCATCTGCGACAAAAGACGTCAACATCAGCTGTGATGCCTACGCAGAAGCACCTACTTCTCAGCAACTGCAGCATGCGCTCTCTTCCCTGATGGCCCACCCTGTGAGCAAGAGTCTAATATCCGTGGTTTCATGGACTCAGGTATTACCAGTTGTCTCATGCTGGATCCATCTGATCCCTTCACTGTCCGGTATAACAACCCATCTGTCACTTCGAGCCGGTTACCCTGATTAAGTAGTTTCCTTGCAGCCAAGGGGATCTTTCGAGTATCTTTTCCTGCAGGTCTGGTGCCATCCTTTACCATCTTCCTAACCATCGCTACCACATCATCAGCTCCCTGGAGATTTATCAATTCCTCACGCGAATAGGTGGGAAATGCTTGAGTGGTTGCTGGTGCTGTGGTTGATTCGGCCGGTACCCTTTCACTGATATCTTTCTGGCTTGTTGCTGCCATCAACCCTATCTCATATGGTGTCTGGATAAACTCTCTGATAACCTCAGCTGTTATGCCACTTATTGCAACATCTGCGTCATCCTCCAGTTCTTTGCCTGCGGTTTCAATTGAAAAACGGGACAAATAATCTGCATTTTCATTGGCTCTCGCTGCCCGATGTCGGATTGTGTAGTTAAACATCGCCATCTGGGCCATCCATCTCTGCTCTATAGCTCCCAGTTTAGCTTTCTCCCAGAAGGCCAGACCCCTATTGTCTGTAAATACCTCTACTTGTGATCCTAGCAGGTAACCTCTGAACTTCTCATTCATGGCCCACTTAAGACCTAGCAGTTCCAGCCTCATACTGTTTTTTTAGTTTCTTTCAGAGGGTCGAAGTGTGCGACTTGCATATGCCAGGACTTTCTTTGTTCCATCTTGCACTTGCGAGAGAATTGCTCCCAATCCTTCAAATGATGCATCTATCTCCAGGATAAATGGTAGCGAGAAGTTAGGGAACCCTAGTAACGGTGTGGAGGTTAGTGCCTTTTTCAGTGTCTCAAAGGCTACAGCACACTCTTCTGTCCACAACTCTCCTATGGGTGACTTACTTCGTCTTTTAGTCTGCATGCCTTGATTGAGCGCAGCTACTAAATCATGTAGCGGTTTGGCTATCTTTGCAAAGCCCGGCACAAATCTGCGGTAGTAGCTGGCCAATCCCAGAAATGACCGTAACTCAGTCTGGGAACGTGGTACAGGGGCCTATTGAACAGCCTTCACCTTGTCTTCCATAGCTCCTATTCCGTCTGCTGATATAGTATGCCCCAAGAATTCAATCGTTGTCCTGAACAGCTTACACTTTCCTCCATTCAACTTCAGCCCTAGCTGGCGTAGCTTAGAGAATACTTTCTCCAGTCGGCTCATATGGTTAGGGAAGTCAGCAGAGTACACTAAAATGTCATCAAGGTTGTCGCATGTTACGCATTGCCTAGTTAAATGTTTGAAGACCGAAAAGTGGGACACCAGTGTTCTGCCTGAACAAAGGAATGCAGGGGTATTTTCCTGTGTGTATCTAGGGCAGCCAATCAGAGAAGGGGTTTCCCACGGTCAGATAGAATGACTTCGGCGAGTGTATAAGGAAGAATAAATCGTCCGAAATCATGGTTAGAATTAGACATCGGGAAGGAGAACGGAATGATAGACAAGGATGAGAATGGTCTCCTTTTGACGGGAATATCTTCATTTATGTATAGGTACAAGGAAATCAGAAGGGAGTAAGTAGTTGTGAAGAATTTCGCAAGAATAGTGTCCGTGCATTGAGAAATGCTGTGTTTTTCCTATTTATAATTCAATATAAAATCGTTAACACGACAGATATGGGAAAACAACATATGGATATAAAGGTCAACTCATGGAGAACGGAAATATATAACTCCAAAGGCTTGAACTGGGAAAGGTGAAATGCACGAGACCAAGGTTTGAAACACCTCTAGCACAAACCCCCCGAAGTTACAACTTTTTTGGGAAGTTTGCTGGAGTTGCGAGCCTTGTTTCCTGTACGTCCGTTAGCTCCCTATATAAGGGCGGTCGTAAATGATTTCAAATTCACTTGTACAGCGAAGCAAGACAGAAGGACAACGGCTGGAGAGAGAGGAACGTGCAGAGGCCAATATCTTGTTATTTGCAGCCAGGCAGTTCTGTTACTCCACTAAAGCCAGCCTTTACTGATCTTAATTAGATCCTGCGAGGGTTCATACTTGTCAACCAAAAGTCAGAGGTCAATGATCAAGAATTGCTCGAGGATCAATGCAAATCGCCCCAGCAGTGCCTGGATTGGTAGAAACACGACCTACTGAAGTTGTACATCTCATATGAACACTGATTATAAAAACAGATGAGTGATATTTGTGACAATCGTGCACCCAAGAAGTGATAACTGTCAAGCAGAGTTTTGTGATGACAATTTGCGTGATAAACTAGTGAAAGTTATAAAGTGAATAAGACAGTGAAGAAGTCTATTACCCAACTAATTGGAAGAGTCTAAAGAAATGACATTTTAGTTTAACTTGCAAAAACTGTAATTGAGTTCGCCAATTTGGTTTTGTATAAATATAACTTTTGTATCACCAGTCACACACAATCACCACAATTAGATAGATGTAAATAAAGAGGATATAAATTGTATTCACCAGCTTTATTCATTCAATATAGTTGATACTGAGTTTGGTTGAATTTTTATTAATATCACAGGTGGTCACATAGCGGAGGTGGCGCAGTAAGGTCTGACTGTTCTCTGAATATTTTCAGTCCAGATACTTTCACAGCCGTGACTATCGAGTGATACCAGTGTACTTCTCTGTAACTGGGACCTCACACATTCTGGAGAGAATACTATTTCTACTCTAGCACTATCATCTTACACATATAAAACCTTCCGCTACAAAGGTATACTAGTATCAGCTGGAACACTAAATCATGCATACAGCTCTGCATTAATCGTTGGAAAGTGCTAGCAGAGTTGGCTAAGCCCATAGGCATCCTGGTGTATTCATACAGTCCAAACGGGGTAGTTGTTGAAGGCGATCTTCTCTGTTGTTCTGGAACATTCAATTTGACAACAATGTTCCATATAATGTCAATAAAGTGGTTATAAATTCTGGCCATGTTAGTTGAGTTCTTATATGGTTTCATTCAATATTTTCATCGTGTCAATTGGTGTTGCTTTACGCGAATGCGGGGTGGGGTAGAAAACGTGTGAGCAAACATTTGAAAGTTGCAATTATATTGAACTTGTAATTCCATTGACTTGATAAGTCGGTTCATTGAGTCCACAAATATTTAATACAGTTTACACGTCAAGACGATTCATGCATGTTGATCACAAAAGTACATATTATAACTTGAAAATATATGGCATATATATGTAGATATCCTATCAGTCCTTGTCCAATAATCAAATTACTGTATGCAGATTGTCATAGCTGTATGCACGCGCGGTTGGGGTTTTCCAACGGCCGACAGTGAGTCTATGAGTCTGGCAAAATCAAATACTATGGACTGTAATTCATCCTTCCTTAATTTTCACTTTCGTACTGACCTTTAATCATTTCAAATCTTCGTAATAGCAATGGACTGACCCATGTCCGTACTTGCATAAAATATATCTGTATGGCAATACCATGCCCAACATTGGAAGGAAAGTCAGACGCGTCTTAACAGCTTGACGGTCAATGTAAAAAGGGTATGGTTTCTTAGTTACCGACTGTGTCCTAAACAACGCTATACACGTCATAATCGATCGTGTATGAAGCGTTCAGTAATTGAAACATCTATCGCAATATATTAAATGTCTTAACCTTTACAATTGCACGTCTGGTAACCTTTAGCAGACGGCGTTAATATCATATACCGTAACAATTCCCTGTACACCGGGGAAAAAAAAATCGATAGATTTTTTTTCAATATCTATCCGACTTAACAATTTTTTCAAAAAAAATTTAACACAATTGTGACATATGGCCGACGATGTTCTGAGTAGAACCGTGTTGCGGTCGTGTCAACTAACTATTTGTCATCTAACATAAATCACATTATATATCAATATTATACATATCATTATATCAACTAAATAAATGTCCAATGTTAATAGTGAATGATAAAATTAAATTAAAGTAAGGTCTGTCGTATTAGTATGTCATATAGGAATTAATTTGACTAATTAAAATTAAATTAATTAATTAAATTAAGAGTTAAATTATTAAGGTTCTAATGTAACGCGATGTTATGAGAGAAGAAAAGACAAACTAAGTGAGAAGAAATAGAAAGAAATTCGAATATAAGTTTTAACTTAATTGTGTGTGTTAAGTGTTAGTGAATAATAACTATCTAATTTAACTAACTAAATAATGTATAGGTACATTAAAAAAAAATTATTAATCTAATACTTGTGTGAGATTTATTTTCTCTTTTCATAATTTCTTCTTTTAGTATTTCGTTCTCTTTTTTTTGTTCTTTCATTTCATTTTTTTCTCACATTTCATTTTATTGATAATAATTCAATTAAGAAGTTAAGTTAACTAATTAATTAGTATAGGATATGATGATCCATCCGTAGTCTTGATCCTGATGAATTCTTTTAGGCAAAAATGTTCAAACGTTTACGTTGGAAAGAAATGTCATTTATCCTAGCATCCAAGAATTAAGTATACACAGGAACATCAGTTCGGTTTGTCGTCAGACATTGTTCCATGATTGTTCAACGAATATTCATATATTGTGTATGGAAGTTAGACGAAGTTTCAATGTCAATATATACCTTGATTGTCTTTTAGTTCAATTCTGTGATGCATATAGTGTTTATAAAGTTTAAATTGAAGGCAAGGTTAGTTCCTTTATAGTTGATACTTCGTTCAATCCAATGTAGTGCTGATTGAAATAGTTTAAGAGTGTCAATGTTGATTATTCGTCGTCAATAGGATTACGTGACAATGCATCTGCCACACAATTTTCAGTGCCAGGAATATGTTCAATGGAGAACTCGAATGGCTGTAGGATGATTGAATATCTGGCAAGTTTCTGGCTTGTATGATTTGATCGACGCAAGGATGCTACAGCACGTTGGTCCGTCTGTATGGTGAAGGGAGCACCGAGCAAGAATGTTGCAAGTTGGGTTATTGCCCAGATCACAGGTAAAAGTTGCTTGTCGACTGGTGAATACTGTGTTTTTGCCGGCTTCAGCTTTCTTGATATGTATAAGGTAGGATGTAGAATGCCATCATGGTTCTGGAGCAGGCATGCACCAATGCCGTAGTTACTAGCATCTGTTCGTAAGAAAAATCTTTTGGAAGCATCGGGAAGTCTTAAAATTGGTTCATGCGAGAACAAATTTATAATTTTGTTGAAAGTTTCATTGCATGTACCAGTCCATGTCACCTTCACCGGCATATCTTTTTTTAACAATGAAGACAATACAGCCGTGATGGATGACAAGTTTGGTATGAATCTACTGTAATATTGAACAAGTCCTAACAAACTCCTGACCTGTTTCTTCGTCTGAGGAACTGCTATGTTTAGAATTTTGGAGACTGTACTAGGTAACGTTCGGATATATCCCGATCCAATGATATGTCCCAAAAAGGTTATCTCATTACACGCGATTTGCACCTTTGTAGGTTTAGCAGTTAGATGATAATTCCTTAGAGTGTCAAAAACATATCTAAGTCCCGAAACATGTTCCTCAAACGACGAACTAAACAAGCATATGTCGTCAATATATGTAATAACGTCTGGTCTACCTGATAAAATTTGTCGCATCAGGCGAATGAAGGTAGCTGGCGCATTAACAAGCCCAAAAGGCATCACATTCCACTGGTATAGACCTTGTGGAGTGGAAAATGCGGTGTAGTACTTAGCCTTTTCGGTCAGTGGTATCTGCCAATAACCTTTAGTTAAGTCTATCTTACTAAATATAGTTGCGTTGGATAGACGTGGCAGTAAGTCGTCGATAAGTGGATGTGGTTCGCTGTCAACTATAGTCTTAGCATTTAATTTTCTATAATCAACACATAGTCTAATGTTATTGTCCTTCTTCCGGACAATCACTAATGGAGAAGAGAATGGCGAATTACTAGTCTCAATGATTCCCAGAGACAACATCTGTTCAAGTTCCTTAGTAGTTTTAGCAAGGAAATGTAAAGGAACAGAATAGGGATGTACACGAATAGGTGTATCATCATTGAGAGTAATGTCATGACTGATAGCCGATGTGCGACCCGGGACGTCGGTCAACACATCTGGATAAGATTGTAATAGATTAGCAATCTGTAGACGCTGTTGCGGTGTAACCGTTGAAGAGATGGTTACATCCCGCCAAGATTCAGTAGGTTGAACTACTGGTACAGGTAACGGTAACTGTACCTCAGGAAAAGAAGATTCTTCTTCCTGGATGACAGATAAGTTAGAATAATGACAAGTGGATACTGTGTTGTCATCTAGTTCATGAAAAATTGACTGTAAGTGTTCAGGACGTGTATGAAATTGCTTGAGCATGTTAATATGAAATATCTTTTTGTGTCCCTTGATATCTAAGACGTAATCAACGTCGGAAATTTTATCAATGACTTTGTAAGGACCATTCCAAGATATCAATAATTTATTGTTATTGTGAGGAAGTAACACATAAGCCTCGTCGCCTGGGAATAATTGGCGTAATCGTCGAGACCTATTTTGTAGAGATCGAGCCTTAGCTTTTGCAGCCTCAGAAGAAGCTGTTGCCAACTGGCAAGACTCAATAATGTTCTTCCGAAGATTAATCACGTACTCGTAAGATGACTGAGTGTCCTGAGTCATCTCCTCGTCAATTAATAAGTCTTTTATTAGTCCCATAGGACCTCTTGGGGGAGCACCAAAAACTAATTCAAAGGGAGAGAAGCCAGTTTGTTCATGCGGTACCTCCCGATAAGCAAATAGAACAGCTGGGAGTGCTCTGTCCCAGTCATGAGGGTGCTTAGCAGTAACCTTATGTAGTAGTTGTTTAAGTGTACGGTTAAGTCTTTCAACCGCACCATTACTCATCGGATGATAAATACTACTTAAATTCCTATCAATGTCCCAAGTTTTCATGACTTCCTTCATGGTGTCAGATATAAACTGTGACCCATGGTCTGATAAAAGTTTTCTAGGAAACCCTATTCTAGAAAAGATGAGATGTAGTGCATCAGCTACATCTGTGGTAGTGGTGGTCTTTAATGGGATAGCTTCTGGCCATCGTGTGCACAAATCAATGCACGTAAGGACGAATCTATGTCCTCTGGCCGATGGTAGCAATGGACCAATAATGTCTATTGCCATCTTGTCAAAAGGTCTCACTGAGATATCGCAAGCCTGAATAGGCGCCGTGTGAAAAGCTCCACGTGCTTTCACTTCTTGGCATGTAGTACAGGAACGTACATACTGCGAAATATCTCTTGACACCCCTGGCCAAAAGAATGAAGACAGTACTCGAGATCGTGTTCGAGTATATCCCATATGTCCAGCACAATGTGAGTCATGTGCATGTTGAAGAATGTACCGTCTAAAAGTATATGGGACCATAACTTGTTGTTTCATTTGTGATTTGTCATTAAAACATCTAATCAATATGTCATTTTTAATAACAAAACAATGTTTGTTATTATTACCTGAGGATAGATTGTCAACTTTATCAACCAACTTAAAAAATTTTTTTAAAGATTTATCCTCTTTTTGTTTGGTTGCAAATGTTTCCCTGTCAATAGGTGAATTGACTACAAATTCCTCTTGGTTGTCTGCATCCATTTTATTATCATCAACTTTCTCCATGAGTTGAGTCTGCGCTCTAGTCGTCACGGCGTTTCCAGTGCATAGGTTATGTTTCTCCCATTCTATAATCTCATCTGGAGTACAATCTTTACTGCCGTGTATACGACCAACCATCAAATCAGCTATAGGCTTTTTTAGCATACATACTTTTACGTTCCCTGTGAAGAAAGGAGTGTTAACATGAATAATAGCTGTGGGGTAAAACTCTATTGTTCCACCAAAAGTCATGCAACGGACATATTCCCCTGTTGCACAGCTGGGATGTACCAGCGACTGTCGTACACCAATCGTTGTGGATCCCGAATCCCTCAACACTGAGACGACGGATCCATTAACTAATCCTCTGTTAAAAATTAGTAGGCCTGTTCCATCGTTGACTGCAAGACCTACCTGTGGTATAATATGTCCGCAGTTAAGCACTGTTTCTTTCGCCTTCTGAAAAATAAGATTGCATTGCTGGCAACTATTTGCCACATTATAATTAATAGCAAAACATGCAGCAGAAGACTGTGTTGTATTATTGTCAAGTGGGACCTGAGCTATAGGGGTAGTATTATTTGTAACTGCCGCCCCTGTATTATGGTTGTAATGAGATGATCCCCGAGAATGAGATCGATTCCGAGTATAATTGTTAGAATTATCTCGTCGTCCTCTATAGTAACTATTATCTCGATGTCTCGAGCCATGATTATTACCATTCCAGTTATTATTATTATTGGGAGTATGTGATCGATTATAATGAGTGTTATGTTGACCATTGTGGTAGTTTGTTTGAGGTGAATAATTTCTATCTCGTGATCTACCTCTGTTGAACTCATTTTTATTGTTGAAATCATTATTATGTCCCTTCTGAAAGTTAACATTGTGATTTCTTTGGAACCTGCTTCTGTCTACACTGTGATGTCTTTGTTTGTTATTGTGATTGTAGGCCATATTAGACGCCACAGGTAGAGGTTCTCTTAATGAGGAGTTAGAAATGGTTGCATTCGGATGTGCCGAACAGTAGTTTAAAGAAATTTTTTCTAACTCGTCCATAGTACCTGGTTTACGCTCCTGCAAATATGCAAAAAATGGCTGGCTAACTGAAGATAATACCTTATCCCGCAGTAGTAAATCAACTAATTTGTCGTATGATTTGTTGACTTCTGCCAGTTCAACCCATCTATTAAATGTATTGCGTATGTTCGCAATGAATCCTGCAAAATCCTTTGGAGATTCAGGTAAAATTCCCTTAAATTTCAACCTACAGTGTTCCTCGTCCAGGTGAAACCTTCGTAAAAGCAAGGACTTAATAGCACCGTAGTTATTAGCTATTGATGGGTCAGCATTTTGAGAAGCTGTCAATGGTTCTCCAACCAAGAATTCATTTAACTTGAGTACCCATGACTCTTCAGGCAAATGGTTAGATTTGCAAGTCTGTTCAAAACGTGCCAGGAACGATGAAAGGTCGTCGACGTTCAAGTTGAAAATGGGTAATTTAAAGTTGTAGAAGTGTTTAGGTTGGCTGGATGATGATCCATTTTGTGCGTTATTATTCTGGTTTGCATCAGCACTTTGTGCTTGTAATCTTGCTGTCTCCAATTTAATACGCGCCAATTCCATTTCTTGTTGTAAAATAATTTCCTCTCGTTTCAATTTATTCTCTTCTTCCTGTTTGGCGATTGTTCTTTGCTCTTCTCTTTCACGTTGAGCAATCTCTCTCAGTCTATTTTCCTTGGCAATTTGCTTCATCTCAAGTTCTGCTTCCTCTTTCTTTAATGCAGCTTTTTTCTCTTCTTCCTCTTTCTTTAATGCAGCTTTTTCTCTTCTTCTTTTCTTTCATATTTTTCCAGTTCTGATTCAGCAAACTGACGAAGTTCTTGAGATTTATAACCATATTCACGACCAATCTTAACGAAATGGTCTATAGTAAGCATTTTGACTTTTATCTGTAAGTAATTATTGATAATTACTGATTAAATTAGTCAATAGTAGCTTCAGAGTAATTATTATACTTACTCAACTTAGAAATATTCAATATAAGTAATCACAATAGTACTGAACTTAATGTCTAAGTTCAACTAATAGACAATATTTTGTAACAATATTGTATCTAAATAATACTATATCATAAATAGTTATGATATCTGTTAAATATAATGTAATTATATCACACAATTAATCTCAATATCCAATAATGTTGGGTATAATTCCTAGTAATTATATTGTTCAATGTACTAAGTCACTCTCTTAGTACCAGAAAAGTATATTAAATAATATACAATGGGTCTATTACCTCAAAGGTAGCTATAAGATTATTTATTTTGTCAATATATATATTATATTATTATGCCCTAGGCATCTATGATAAATTGTAGTGCTACTTTCTTGGACTATCACTGCATAATTATGCAATGTCCCATATTAACCTTAAATTTCAGAAAAAATTAATTAAATTAAATTACAAGTGTATTATTGCATATAATTATCATATTATTAATGTAATATTAATATATATTATGAGGACAGACAAGCAATGATGCAACTAAAGGGTACAAACAATGTCAAGACGCAAACAAGACATTTTCACAATTAAAAATGAATTTATGAACTAAATAAAATAAGCGGAAATGTCACAGACCAAATGAAGGGCAAGGTCTGACCGGAGGTCAACTGAATATTCAAGGTACACACAAAAAAAAAATGACTGCGAAAAATGATGACGTCACAGGACTCATAACGGACGAAAATTAACAATCATAAAATAAATGATAGTCAGAGGAGAATGGACGAAATAGTAACGAACATGGTACAGAACTGAATAAAATTATTAACTGAATACGAATAAAATACACCAATTATCTACGGGACAGTACAGCTAACGCAAATCGCCAAACGATAGCAGATTTGGACAACAAGTCCAATGTCAAACCTCAATGGGGTTTCCAAAGGTGCAATCGTTTAACTGCCCTAAGAAACGACCGAAATTAATTCAGGCATCGTGAGAGCCGCAGAATTTAATTTCAGTTCATCCTCCCTACCTCCCACGAATTAACAACAAATACATACGATGGAAAACAAATTTAACATATATACATGAAAATACATAGACATGCCTGATCAAAGCAAAATGGACTCAGCACTGTTATTTATCGACCGACAAAGGTCACACCTAAATGACTTATCTTTTGTGCTCAGTTCGGACTCCTGTCGATGACGGTATGCACCAACGGTGTAGAAGTGTGTCTGACTGTTTGCTCTTGATGCATATACAGGGTTTATTCGTTGACTTTGTTATTTTTTTTCTCCGTAGAAACTAGGCTTGCTGCTGTCAACTTATGGCATGTACACGAACTTTGGTGACGTCACGTTGTTAGGGATTATACTGAGTACTGCGTCATAGGTCATAATTCAGCACATCATGTGATCGTCCTTCAAATGTAAACAATTGTTAATTTCCGAATTTTTTTTTTCGATCCCCAATCAATGGACACCATCTGTTGAAGGCGATCTTCTCTGTTGTTCTGGAACATTCAATTTGACAACAATGTTCCATATAATGTCAATAAAGTGGTTATAAATTCTGGCCATGTTAGTTGAGTTCTTATATGGTTTCATTCAATATTTTCATCGTGTCAATTGGTGTTGCTTTACGCGAATGCGGGGTGGGGTAGAAAACGTGTGAGCAAACATTTGAAAGTTGCAATTATATTGAACTTGTAATTCCATTGACTTGATAAGTCGGTTCATTGAGTCCACAAATATTTAATACAGTTTACACGTCAAGACGATTCATGCATGTTGATCACAAAAGTACATATTATAACTTGAAAATATATGGCATATATATGTAGATATCCTATCAGTCCTTGTCCAATAATCAAATTACTGTATGCAGATTGTCATAGCTGTATGCACGCGCGGTTGGGGTTTTCCAACGGCCGACAGTGAGTCTATGAGTCTGGCAAAATCAAATACTATGGACTGTAATTCATCCTTCCTTAATTTTCACTTTCGTACTGACCTTTAATCATTTCAAATCTTCGTAATAGCAATGGACTGACCCATGTCCGTACTTGCATAAAATATATCTGTATGGCAATACCATGCCCAACATTGGAAGGAAAGTCAGACGCGTCTTAACAGCTTGACGGTCAATGTAAAAAGGGTATGGTTTCTTAGTTACCGACTGTGTCCTAAACAACGCTATACACGTCATAATCGATCGTGTATGAAGCGTTCAGTAATTGAAACATCTATCGCAATATATTAAATGTCTTAACCTTTACAATTGCACGTCTGGTAACCTTTAGCAGACGGCGTTAATATCATATACCGTAACAGTAGTGAAGGCGGTTTTCTCTTGGTCTTTCTCATCCATTGCTACTTGATAGTAACCACTTGCCAGATCAAGTGATGAGAATATCTTTGCTTCTCCTAGCGCATCCAGGTACTCGTCTACTCGGGGTAGAGGGTATGCATCCCTCTTCGTCTTGCTATTGAGTGCCCTGAAGTCTACGCAGAGTCTAAGCCGACCATCTTTCTTCCGGACCAAAACTATTGGGGAGGCCCAAGGACTGCAACTCTCCTTGATTATTTGTTTGTCAAGCAATCCTTGTAGGTGATCCTGTACCTCTTTATAGAAAGCAGGAGGTATTCTCCTGTAAGGCTGCTTAACTGGGGTGTCATCTGTTAATGGGATGGTGTGCTTTACAATGTCCATGTACCCTACATCTGTCTCATCTGTGGCAAAAAGATCGGCATAGCGTCTCAACAATGCTCTTACGTCCTGCTCTTCAGCCTCACTGCCCTCAAACCCGGTCAGGTCAATTGGGCACATCTCTTGCTCTGGATTCGTGTATGGTGGACTTGCAAACATTTCTATCTCTTGAGCCCCTACGACTCTAAAATATGTGCTATAGTCCACCCCAGCTTCTATCAGTACTCCTACTTGTGTCCCGGGCGCTAAAAACAAGTCCTCATCTCCCAAATTTATGGCCTGAATATCACAGGACCCACTTCTAAGAACAGTCAATGTAAGGTAAAGGGAAAGGAACCCGTTACACGCCCATTGAGGCATATTGGGAATATGGTGTTAGGCCCATATTATCTTGACCGTCGGCACACTAGGGGTGATGTGGTCGGCATGACGCCGGCCGCCTTAACCTTCCAAGAAGTTGCTCTGGTACCCATTTGGGGCTGGGTCGACTCAGGAGCCGTTTGTGGCCTAAAAAATTCCCACCTCATCTGGGGATCGAACCATAGACCACTGTGCTAGGAAGCCAGTGCACTAACCACTATGCTACCGCGGCTCCAACAGTCAATGTATGACTCATAATCAGCCCTCTGTGTTCTAAGTCTCTGTTAGGCTCAAAGAGACAAGTTCTTTCTGACTGGCCTCCTCTCCTGCATTTGACTGTTATGGCCCTAATCGATCGAGCGGGTATGTGGGTTTGCTTTCTCCCAGATACCCATACTTTTATAGAGTCTGATTTCTGCGTCATCCCCTGATCCCTTGGAGGGTCCCATCTTAGTATGTTCTGTATGTTTGGGATTTCCACAAGGACATTAGTACCTATGATCCCTGGTGTTTTCTTCTGGTTTCTAGGTCCTTGTACTTCCTTGACAACATAAACTCCACAGTTTTTCACTACTGTGCACCCAACTTTTATGTCCACCACTAAGTGACCAATATATGGAATGGTGGCACCATTTGCTGCTGTCAGGCGCACCCATCTACCCTCATCCAAGGGGAGCCCTCCAAACATCTCCCTGAAACATTGCTCTGTGATGGTAGACACCTGTGAACCTGTGTCAAACACACAATTTACCTCTTTCCCTTCCATAAGCACTACTCCTTCAGGCCGACCTCCTACCATCTTGATCCGGTTTTCTTGGTGCTCTCCCTTAGATGATGATGATGATTATATTGTGATGTGTGATCACTCTCTTTTCACACTCGCACCGACCCGAACAACAATAAAAATTCTTGATTCTGAGGCAGGGGCTGTATTTATTTCTACAACCCTGTCAGTGACTACAAGTACACAAAGTAAACATTAAACAAATAAACCAGCAAACAAACAAAACAAAACAACCAGCATGTGCCCGATTGCTAATCTGAAGACGCAAACAAAGCAACGACTGGTTAAAATCATAGTTAAATAATGATACTCTCATCTGCCAAACAGTCCTTCCACGCCACCTGACACCCTCAACTATCACACACGCACAAACTAATGCGTGTCGTCCAATGCGACTAGTATGGTGTTGTGCATGAGGCTGGCAATCTCAGCATGTAACACAGATTGCTACCGAAACCACTACTGCACTAGCATATGAATACTTCATGCGGAGGCAAACCACACTGGTGGCCCCATGCTCCCTCAGGAGCGGAGAAGAGAAATATATATCTCCAAGTGAGCCCACGTGCTCTCACAAACCATCCTTCACATTACAATGATTAAATAATCATGAAATATGTATAACATAGAATTAACCAATATGTACCACCAATACTCTCCTTAATGGGCATAAACCACCACCTCGCATCTGATCCATCTCAATATTCATTACTGCCCTCTGAACATGTCGTAAGTGACGACTGGTGCGCCTGGTAACAAGCGTGTCGTATATGACCCCTGATGAGATTGGGAACTCATCACACGAAACACATCGTTACCGTCACTGAAACAACCACAGCAATAGCCTCAAAATGCTTCTTGTGGGCTTGTGATGGACACCAGCCGCATTGGTGTTTTTATGCTCCACCAGGAGCAAACAGAGAAACACCTGTCTCAACGTGCCTTACGCACCAAATAGTAGATCTAATCTCACCAGAAATCTAAATGACTATCCTCACTTCAAAGTAACCACTAAAGATAAACAGTAAGCATTTGATAAGTAGGCTATCGTGAAATACACTTAATTACTCTTACATTAAGGAATACAATATAATTATTCTTAACTTTAACAAAACTGGAATTAAATACATCACTCAAAGGAAATTTAACACGACAACTCTCTCTTCTATACTGGGGAAAATTACATTTAACCCACTTTCACCCACGTGTCAATTCACACGATATAAAACTGCGTAACATTATAGGCTTGATAACTAAGAGTGTTACTGCATCGTTCGTTCGTTCGTTCGTTCGTTTGTCTACTATGTTGCTGTAATACCCTGTTCAACCTGAAAGTTGGTTATAATTGGAGTATATTGTGCGTTAGGTTCTTCGGTGCTAGTCGAATGTTAGTCCTAAAAAGGACTGGTCCTGAAAAGGACCACTAGCTGGCTGTCTGGATTCCTCTTCGCTGCTTGTCTGTTTATGGTGTCGTGGCGTGTTCATATCCTGCCTCCCTATCTGGCTTCTTTGGATTTGTATGTTTTTGCTCTCCTTGTTTCTGGTTCTTGTGTCTTCCTCTTCTCCTGTATCTGTAATAGTGCTTTTTCTATTATTGCTGGTAGAAGTTTTTCAAGTGTTTTTCCGATGACTTCTTCGTCTGATTGCTCGTTTGTTTTGGTCGCTATTGTGTTTGCTGTCATTTCCTCGATGGCTCTTCGCTCTGCTTCAATTTTCTTGAGAATTTTTGAGTTTTCTTCCGTCAGTTCTGTCAGCCTCTTTACATCTGCTTCTATCTGCTGCTGAAGGCTTTGCATGTCTTTCATCATTTCTCTGACGTTTTGTAGTTCTATTACATCATCACCGTTGTCTTTGTCGTCTTCGGGAGCCTGCTTGGTTCTGTTTACGACCTGTAGTTTCATTTTCATATCTTTGACTTCAGCGGTTAGTTTGTGTATCTGTCTTCTGTCGATCATGCTTTTTTTTTCTGCAACATCCGCAGCCACTCTGTTTTTTGCCTCTTTGAAAGGTATGTTTTTTGGACACGGCCTCTTTCAAGATGCTCTTTGTTTCCTGGAACATCGGGCAGCCTCGGTACCTAGCCCCGAGGTTTCCGAGGCAGTTTGCACAGGTTCGGTTTGGATTTATGGCCTTGTAATTGTTATCCTCCTTCGCTTTGGTACAGTCGCGATATGGGTGGCTACCCGCACAATACCGGCAAACTGCATCTCTCCTGCACGTTTTCTTGGTGTGTGAATATTTCTGGCAGTTAGAGCACTGCATCACCGGAGGGATATATGCCTCTGTCTTTTTGTTGTGGTTTCGAGCGTCAGTCTCTCTGGTCTTGTCGATCCTTCAACCGTCACTATCATCAGGTTGGTGTCTTTCTTGTCCCATGTTTTTAGCCTTTCTACCTGTGTGATTTTGACGTCTGCGTTTTCAGTTTGAAGGCGTCTGTGGACCTCGGCTTCGGAACATCTGGTATCCACCCCTCTGATGACAAACTTCTTTGTTGTTTTGTACATTTCCACCACCACTTTTATTTGATGGGGCAACTGGACTTCTTTTGGGCTAGATTCCAGTTCGGTCATCAGTGAAGTGGTTGTTGTAGTGCTGTTGAGCGAAAGCACGACTCCCTTTTCGTGCCTCCGTACTTTAGAGACGCCTCTCCTGCCAGTTATTGACTCGAGAATGGAGATCACTTTGTCATCTAGTAAGGCCCTGAGTGAAGCCTCACCTCCCGACATCTGCGTGATCTTAACGCACCTCTCTATCGCATCTGTGTCACCGGCATCGTGTGGTGGTGTCTTCTGTGTTTGGCGTAGCTTCTCTGGGGTAGACAGGGTTTCTGCTGACGATCCGGGTACGTGTGGTGGTGGCCCCTGGGTTTTAGGCTCCTGTCGTCTTTTTTCTCTTCTTTCCAGCATCTAATTTATCGGTTTTAACGCTTCAATCTTGTCTTCATCTTCTGACATCTGTTCTATCTGCTCTAACGCTCTCATCATGTAGTCATATTCTGGATCTTCATCATCAAGGTCGGAACCGTTTGCTTCTGCTCCCTTCTCTACCTCGCAAGGAGTCGGGCTCCTCAGGCTTTCTGTCGGGTCGATACTCGTCGCAGCTAACTCCGTCGTCGTGTCAAGAGTTGGAGAAGGATCGGTCCCGGCTCGAGTACTTGGGGCAGTCTTGCTCTCTGGCTGTCTGTCTTTGTTGTTCCCCTGGCTGTTCTGCGCTGGTGGGCTGGTGTAGACCTTCCTCTTTTTAGCGTGTGGATTATGTCTGGTCATTTTGACGATAACGCGATCTTTTCTCGAGTAGTGGCGTCCTGAGAAGGACGTTGGTGTCTTGAAAAAGAGAAATGCTTCTGGTTTGGTTGGGTTCGAAAGAAAAAGGTGTTACTGCAGACTCCTCGCGCCGCTTTTATACAGTCATCTCCACGTGGCTGCCATCTTGATATTTTTGCTACCAGGTTGATATTATCTAAATTGACGTGAAATAGCTTCATACCATATTTGCCTTTCTGATAAATAAAATAGTCGCTCTTAAACTTTCACATCTATCTATCTATTTAGACCTAATTCACTACACATTAAAACAGACTCGTGCTGAATATAATTTCAGAATTATAGAACACTAATGCTAATTTCTACAAAATGCGCTAAGACTTACAGCTCACGTGCTCTGGTCCATCTGCTACCTACACCGGTCACCTTGTCGTTTGCTCTCTCGTCTGGGCTGATACTAGGAAAAGTCGCTGCTGGCTCGCTATTTCTTTATATATACCGCTAAGCCTAAACACTCAACTTAGTCCACGCTGCGCGGATTAATTTAGCCACTTAAATGACACTCGCGATTTTGCTTTATTAGGCCCGAAAACACAGATATGGCTCACAATTATCAAATATTACACACGACTACCAAATATAACACATCACAACTAATTCTCAGGCTTTATTATGGCCTAAACTAATATATCTTCTTGAAGACTTTTTACATCCTAGCATGCTTCGCGCACATCGAAAATATGGGCGATAAATGTGCCACTCACAATGAAGGGGGAAGCTGGGGTGTCTTCCCGTGAAGGAGTAAGCCGGGTGTCTTTCCGACCCTATCACACAAGCAAATCATTATTCACGCACTCCAGACGCAATTTCTCAGTTAACACCCAGAAGGATATTG
Source organism: Oreohelix idahoensis (assembly GCA_024509875.1). NCBI lineage: Eukaryota > Metazoa > Mollusca > Gastropoda > Stylommatophora > Oreohelicidae > Oreohelix > Oreohelix idahoensis. Next base: position 69,806 of record JAMPIV010006580.1, on the reverse strand, counting down.
TTGAATTTTCATCATATTCCCTGAGTTACACTGTGTGCTCGGGAATTTAATTCTTCTGAGAAGTTAACATTGGTGGGTGGAGCGCATGACAATGGGCCTGTTAGTAGGCATTTGTTTCTCTCTATTTGTCTAAAGTTCGTTGTTACAAGCCATCAGACGATTTGTGGTACCAACGCCGCTAGTGTGAGAGAAAATCATCCACCCTAACCGCCTATAGTGGAAGAGAGTGTGGAGAAGGCTTTCGTCATCACAGATTGGTGAACCACAGCTGCAGGACTCCCTTATAAAAGTTAAGTGCTTGTAAAAAGGCACCAGCAAAAAGGACTTTTGATATATCATCACCCTAAATTTCAGTGAAGAGAAAATTTTATTCCAATATAAAATCACCAGCATTTTATTTATTTTAAACTGTTAATACTAATTGATTATTAAATTTTTTACCTGTTTTTTTTTAAAACTAAACAATCATAGTCGATTCAGTTTTTTCTAGGTATGAAAGCTAACGTATGAGCCAGATTCTTTAATATATATATTACCTAGACATATATTTACCTCTAACCAGAGCTATACCTTATAAGAGGGATTTCGTTGGATTACGCCAACTGGGGGCTTGAACGGGCTAAACCATTGCTTAAATCCTTCACAAAATCCGACGGACCAGATATAATGCGGTGTCGTAAATTTTATAAGAGAGATCTATCTTATTGTTAGTTGTCCCGCTAGAGTGTAGAGTGATAGTAAAGGCTCTATGAAAATAAGGATTTAAGAAAGAGAGGTAGCTTATTCACCAGTGCTGGGAAGAGTAAGGACAGTCTCTATTTACGACAATATGTGTTTATCTCATAAGACTCCTACAGCTCACCTGGACAAACAATTATTTGCCAGTTCCAGTCACTCAGGTGCACACACCAATTTGGTGCTTCAAACGCACATACAATACGTGAATACAGCTACAAATAACAAATATGGGTAATTTGGGCTCGGGCCTGCCAACACAATACTAGAAGGTTTATTATTTTTATTTATCTAAAAAAAATCACTCACAATATTCTACAATTTACAGGCATAAATCATAGGTTACAGCAGGTACAAATAGCAAGGTGGGGCGGGTTTGAGGAGAAGTATCCAATACGCTCTTGCCGCTTGCATTTAACAAAGAAAGACCCAGTCCCAAAAGACAGGGGGGGGGGGTTGATCAGAGATAGGCAATTTAACCCAACAGTAAATTTATTACTCTGAGACGGGGAGTTACCGTAATTAGTAGGGGTTAGAAAAACTCTTTTTGTTCTCCAAAGCTTTCCCTTTACTAAACAGACGTAAGGGAGAGGGAAATAAACAAAGTTAAGAAATCCCACTTAAAAAGAAAAAACAATACAATAAAGACGGTAAAAATATTACCAGGTAGAACTAATTAAAATGGTGGAAAAACTAAATCTCCTCTCATTCAAGCACGCTTGTGATGGCCAGCACTCAGTCATACACACAGACTTACCGATTCGTAGAATCTGGCACTCCGTAGAAATTACAAAGAAAAAACAGCACTAAACTGTGGTGGGTTTTGGTGTTATGAAGTATTGTTATGTATTATTATTGTATTGAATGATATCAGCTATGAAGGTCCCTGAATTTAACAAATAGTATTGTAAACTTTTCAGAGTACCTTTCCGCTACCACCCTTTTGATCTCATTCAAAATTAATCTATATTATTATTAAAATGACTTCGTGTAGTGTCTAGGGTTATGAATGTAGAGTGCAATGTGCAATAACCAACTAACATACAAACAAATAGTTTATTATCCACAACAACCAACAGTATTACAACAATAACATACAAACGACACTTTAAAAGGCTATCTTATTTAAGACAGTGGTTGAAATTTGTGTAAATAGAATTTTTTACAATTTATTATCCTGATTCTAATTTATTTTGAACCAGGACTGACAAACAAAAGTGAAATCAAAAGAATCATTTACAACAGTCCAATAACACAGTAGATCTTCTGTCCATACATACAATATTATTCTAATATAAGTGTGTAGTTGTATTCTTCTACTTTGAGGTAATACTGGTATCAAACAATAGGTTGTTGGTTATAATCACTCCCTTTAAGTTATGTCTGTTTTCGTTTGTCACTTGTGGAAATATTAATAACTATTCACAGTTTTCTTCACTATCACTTTCTAGTTCTTTTAAGTTGAGCTGCCAGGTGCCGAACAAGAACTTAACTTGGCAGGAGAATACAGGTAGATCGTTTCCTCTGCTCGCTTGACAATCTGTTCCACCTGTTTGATAGGCAATGGCCACTAGCATGGGCTCGAAGTATACAGACAGAGTCCTGAATCGAGCAGTTCTCAAGCGTTTGGTACTACATTAACGTCAGTACCCAGGACCCACATTTATTCAATGAAATACACAAGTGAACGATGACTGGCACACTTTCGATCTGCCGTTCTGTCCAGGCTTTTGAGAAATATTGTTTGCACAGCACAAGCCTGCTCTCATCGCTCCTTGGCAAAATTTTGTTATAAAATGGCGTCCTCACCTAATGCTTTTCCCCCAATATCAACTACTCTGGCCAATGATTATCCTTATTTCACTTGTAAACAAAGGCTTTCAAAAATACAATTCAACTTTCTACTACGTTACTCGGGTAATATATGTTTAGTACGAGGTCGGCCAATAATATTTCGCCTCACTTCAAATTCCACCCAATCCCCTTCATCGTACCATCTTAGCCTATCTTTCACCTAATTTTTCCCCCCAAAAATATGCTATCCAATCTAAGCAGATATGACTTGACCTGACAGTATCTCCGATTCTCTATGTATTATCCCCAATATTTGATTATCTAATGGACTATTTATGTAATTGATAACATATTCTTAGTCAGCAAATCTTCAGGTACACGAATATATGACTTTTATGGGGCTACGTTGCTTGGTTCAATATTCCATATTTTTTTCCATGTTAGTTGTTGATTTTTAAACTACCTCCTGTTCAATTCTTTTCTCATGTACTTTCAAGCTAATTACGAGAGTTTGTGTCATTCGCAATAAGAGCTAAGCGTGTTTTCATGATCGTAGTGTCCACTTTTTCTAACTTTTTCATCGTAATTTGAAAAACCGCTTAAGGCAATACTAGCAAGTAGTTTTATTTTTAGAACAATGTGAGACGTGATTTACGTTGGGTTTTCTCCGTTTCCCCTCCCCTCTACAATGTATTTAGGCAAATACTTAGTTGACCTAGGGAAGTGGAACGTTTGTCTCAATGACGAATTTGAAAAGTAGGGTACCCTTTTGGTTCGGCCATTGCGTTAATAAATAATACGCTGAAGGCGTAGGCGACAACTTACGATTCTCGCCGAAAATTTTTAGTACTTTCTTATCTTTGACTTTATGCACTATACTGTTATAATCTAATTTAGATATTGTATTTAGAAGATTACCACATATCTCCCCACTTAGAACAGACTATCATATGTCAGTTTCTACTTTTAAATACACATAGATAAATTTACTACTTATGCCTGGTGACTACTCTGATGTTCGTCGTACGGATGTCTACTTAAAAAATCGGCACCTACATTGGTTTTGCCTGAAATATATTCTATGGTAAACTGGTATGGCTGTAGTAGCAGCGACCAACGTAATAATCTAGCATTTTCATGCCTTGCGTGTGACAGACACACGAGTGGTTTATGATCTGTTTGGATCTTAAATGATTTACCATAGAGATAAATCTGGAACTTTTTTTTATAGCCCATATGACAGCCAAACATTCTTTTTCACTTGTTGAATATTTTTGTTCTGCTGTGTTCAACTTACGACTAGCATAAGCTACTGGGGTTAATTCCCCATCAAGTGAATTTGACCTTTGTAATAGAGTTGCACCTAAACCTATATTACTAGCATCCGTTCTCACAATGAATTCTTGACTCTTACTTACTTACTTAGTCGTTCCCCTTCTACCGTGAGGTGTAGAGGTTTGGAAGAGAGAGCGCCAGACTATTCTATTGGCGGTCTTCCTCCTGGCTTGGTTCCATTCTAGTCCTCGGTCCTTCAAAGATTGTCTAATGTTGTCCTCCCAGCGGACTCTGGGTCGTCCTCGGGGTCTGGATCCTTGGCTCTTTGTTTCCCATGCTTGTCGTGGTAGCCGATCTTCTCCCATTCTGCAGACATGGCCAAACCATCTTAGTTGGGACTGTTCTACTTGGGTCTGTAGGGGGTGGCATTTTAGGCCTTGACGAATCGTCTGGTTGCGTACCATGTCTCTTCTTGTTACTTCAACCACCTTCCTCAGATACCTCATTTCTGAGGTTTGGATCTGGCTTTTATGGGTTGTAGTCATTGCCCATGACTCGCATCCATATGTCAAGACTGGGACATAGGTGGAGCGGTATACAGCCATCTTCGTTTTCTTACCAACCTCTCTCTTGCTGAGGAATCCTCGATTTATGGCCTGAAAAAGTCTCCCAGCCGCTGCTTTTCGAGTGGCCAACTCTTCTTTGATGCCTCCCTTTCGGTCTATAATAGCTCCGAGGTATTTAAAGTGGTCGACCTGCTCCAGGACCTGTTCTCCCAGCTTAATCTGATGTCTTCTTTCTTCTCGTGATATCACCATGGATTTTGTTTTAGAGCTGCTTATGACCATCCCTCTCTTCTCCAGCTCTTCCTTCCAGACTTGCAGGTTGGATTGGAGATGTGCCTCTGATTTAGCAATCAGGGCAACATCATCAGCAAATGCCAGCTCCGAAATATAGACCTGTCTCATCTTCCAGTACCCCACTGAATACTTTCTTGTTCTCTCCTTACATGCCTTGATGACATCGTCCATAAGGAGTATGAAGAGGTAAGGTGATAGGATATCACCTTGTCTTACACCAGTGGTGGTCCTGAACTCTTCTGACTTATGGTTTGCTGTCCTCACATAATTTCTGCAAGACTTGTAGAAGCTCTGTATAGCATGAATCAGAGGTGCTGGAATATTCTTCCTTGCCAAACAGTCCCAAAGTTTGCTCCAAGGGACCCTGTCAAACGCCTTTTCCAGATCTATGAAACAAAGATGGATCTCACTCTTATACTCAAGGGCCTTTTCACTCAGCTGTCTGAGTGTGAAGATTAGGTCTTGAGTACTTCGGTTTGCTCGGAATCCGCACTGGACCTCATCCAATTGTGGCTCAGCTAGGCGTCGGAGTCTCTGCTCTAGGATTCTAGAGTAGATTTTTCCAGGGACACTGAGAAGGGATATGCCTCTATGGTTTCCACACTGTCGATTGTCACCCTTTTTGAAAATTGGTGTTATTATGGCGATCTCCCAATCCTTTGGTATGGTCTTGTTGCACCATGCTGCCTGTAGGACCCTTAAGAGTAACAGGTCGCCTGATGCTCCCATGTACTTAACCATTTCTGGTGTTATACCATCATGCCCTGCTGCTTTGCCCATCTTGATTTTCTCCAGTGCTGCCTTCAGTTCTTCCATCTTTATGTCATCTTCATCACCATTGGTTTCCTCTTCTGTGCTAGTGGTTATCATTTCTGATGTTTCACCTTGCTCACCATCAAGGAGTTCTGAGAAATATTCTTTCCATCTTTCCATTACTTCCTTCGGGGCAGTAAGCAATTTGCCTTGCTTGTCCTTTATAAATTTGAGAGGGCATTGTTTTTCCTTCCTCATGTTCTTTAGGGTCTTATAGAACAATTTCTGGTTTTCTTGTGCATCTTTTTCTAGCTTTTCTCCAAATTCTTCCCAGGACTTCTGTTTTGCTGCTAGCACTTTGTTCTTTACTTCTGTTCTGAATGTCACATATTCTCTATATTTTTCCATTTGTCCTGTTGTGTTTTTAGCTCCTAAGTATTGTTTCCATGCCATTTTCTTCTCTCTTATTTTCTCTTTGACTTCCTCTGTCCACCAAGTTGTCCTCTTTCTCTGGTTCCCAAGTCGGACTTCACTACATGCTTCTGCAGCAGCTGTCTTTATGATATCCTTGAATTTAATCCAGAGGGTTTCCAAGTCATCAGGTTGTTCTTCTGTGTTGCTCACCGCTGCAGCAATAAGCCCCTGATATCTGGTCTTAATTTCTGGCTCTCTCAGCTTGTAGGTCCTAATGCTCATTTCTCCTGCTCGTTTACTTGGTTTCTTGCGGGATGTTGAGCAGTTCCTAGGCTGAGCAACTCTTTCAGTTGTTCGTTTGATTGTTAGCAGGTAGTGATCACTTCCAATCTCTGGCCCCCTCCAGACTCTTGCATCTCGGACATATTTGAATGAGCTTCTCCGAACAATGGCATAGTCGATCACTGACTTCTCATTCTTTGTTGGTTCACATCTAGTGTATGCATGTATGCGCTTATGGGGGAACTTTGTGTTTGTAATGATCAGATTCTGCTCACTGCAGAATCTAAGGAGTCGCTTTCCATTGTCATTGAGAGTATTTTTTCATATCTTCCGATAACTCCACCCCATCTAGCATGGTCATTTCCAACTCTGGCATTAACATCTCCGAACATGATAACTTCATCTAGGCAGTCATCCACTGTCCTTTGAAGCAGCTCCAAGAATTCCTCCTTGACCTCTGCTCTCTCATCCTCATTTGGCCCATACACTATGACCAGGTTGACTATGGTTTCTCCTTCTTTTAGTTTCACAACCATAATGCTCTCTGAGACAAAGTTCCACCCCTTGATACTATCTTTTTGATTTTGGGCCACAATGCAACCCACACCCCCTTTAGTTCTTTCGGATATGGGTACACCACTGTAGAGCAGCGTGTTGCCATTGAGATCCATGACTCCTTGTCCTTTTTTCTTTGTTTCCGTTATAGCCAGGATTTCTAGTTTTGCTTTCCTTATCTCTTCCACCAGCTCCTCTTCCTTCCCATTTATACTTCTTGTGTTCCATGTTCCATAAGTCGTAGTCCGTAGTCCGTTCCAGTTCGTCGCCTTTAGAATCAGTCCGGTTTTCTCTCTTGTGTTACTTGTAGTCGTGGTTTAAAGCAAACAGGTGATTGGCCTGTTGTGCCTTTGCATGGTGGAGGGGCTGCCTCCTTACGGCCTCCATGCAGGCCGCCCTCCTCCTTTTTCATCCGGGCTTGGGACCGGCATAGGCGGAGTTGAATTCTTGACTCAAGTCAGGTAATTTCAAAATAGGCGTGCTTGTGAGTTTTTCCTTCAACTCTTGGTAGGCTAATTCACACTGCGCTGACCAAGTAATTCTATCAGGATTTCCTTTGCGCGTTAAATCAGTCAATGGCGCACATATGGAGTTAAAGTTTTTAATATACTTTTGGTAGAAACCACATAATGAGACAAAAAATCGCACATCTTTTTTGTCTGTGGTCTTGGTGCTTTTTTCAACTTCTCCAGATTCTTGGGATCCGGGGTCATGTTTCCCTGATGTACTGTGTGTCCCAAGAATTCCAACTCTTTACATCCAACACAGCATTTCGTCGGTCTAGCTGTCAAATTTGTCTCTCTAAGTCGATTAAACAACATATCCAGAGAGTTAATGTGTTCCTCAAATGTTTCAGTCGCTATGAGAATATCATCCATGAAGTTGGTGATGCATGGATTTTTCAGGGGATCCAGTAATTTTCTCATCATCCTCGAAAACACACTCGGTGCATTTTTCAGCCCGAATGGCAACATGTTAAATTCATAATGTCCTTCCGAGGTGCTAAAGGCTAAATAAGGTCTAACCTCCGGCTTTACTGGAATCTGATAGTAGCCTTTGCTCAGATCCACTTTAGAGAAATATTTAGCTTTATTCAGCCTGGCAAACAGCTGAGTTGTATCAGGTAATGGATCCACCTGACCTTCTGTGACAGCATTCAGTTTCCTGTAATCTATACACAGTCTGTGTTCTCCAGAGGGTTTTCTTAACAGAACCACACTGGAGCTGTAAGGAGATTCACTGTGCGAGATAATTCCTTCTCTCAACAGATAATCTATCTCCTCCTTCAAAGCTTTTTCCTTGGCGAACGGAATAGAATAGGCTCGCATACAGATTGGTGTTGGGTCTATGAGTTTCATATCATACTCCAATAAATTTGTATGCCCCGGTCGGTCCGTTAACACATCTGTATGATCATCCAGAACCTGTTGAACTCTCTCCCTCTGATTTTTCGTTAAGTGGTTACTAATTTTTACCTGCGCAGCGGTCTCACAGAGATGTAAAGGATATTCATGAGAGGTGAGTGGTTCCTTTTTCATTTCCATTGCAACAGACAAGGTCAGTAGGTGTGTCTCTTCCTGGTTTTCTCTGTCCAGATATTTTTTCAGGAGATTCACATGATAGATTTTCTCTTTCCCCTTCCTGTCTATCTTATAATTTGTTCTAGACACCTTCTTTAGAACTGTATATGGACCTTGCCATCCAATTTGCAATTTATTATGGCTGCCGGGCAGTAGAAGGAGCACCTTCTCTCCCACAGCTAATTCTCGATCCTTCGCTTTCTTATTGTAATAGGCAGTATGCTTTTTCCTGGCTTGTCTCAAATTTTCATTGGCAAGTTTCCAGCCAGTTTTAAGACGAGTGGTCAGCTCGTTCACATATTGATATGATGAGGTAATATTTTCTTCTGCCTTTTCATCGGTCCATGTCCTTAACAATGCTACATATGGACCTTTAGTATTGTTGACCTTTTTTTCCATGCACCGGTATGGTCTCTTCCATTAGAAGCATTATAGTGAGGACTTTTCTTCCTAGAATCATCATTCACAAATCGACCACTACCAATTTTTTCTTGGAGTTTTCATCCCACTTTAAATTCCTTGTGAGAGATCTTCTCTCTCTTCTATCTTCACCCAGTTCACATAATTCCGATCGAGGGATTGTCGGCTTATTCTGGGATAAAACATTTCTTTGTACTCGCTGCATAGTGGCCATAGTAAAACATTTGAGTGAAGACTGTCTGTGAAAAGGGGGTTCCCATTCCACTTTGTCCACTATATTATAATCATTTTTCTTTCCAGGCCTAAGTTTGCCCCAACCCGTGTCTAGGTCCTGATTCATTTTCCCATGTGTGGGTGTTCCCTCTTTATTTTCTGGCCCAGGTTTTCCATAATGCTTCTCTCGCATTTGGTTATTATTTTCCACCCTGTGGAATTTTTCTTATTGCACTGGTCGCAGGCCTCGACAAATTTTCTTATGTCTTCAACCACTCCTGGCCAGTAATAAGACATAGATGTCCTTAAACAGGTGTGACCCATCCTCAAGTGTCCACCGTCTTGAACATGTGTTTGTCTCATAACTCGTTCCCTATATTTCGAGGGTACTACCAACTGTGCACACTCGTATGATCCTGCTTTATCCACCCTGTAAAGCAGTCCATCATCCAAATAGAATTCTCCTTTTCTAGGAGGGGTATGGAGTTTTTGGAGTGTGTCAAAACACGGCTTCAGTGATCTATCTTTAGCCTGTGCCTTCCTATACTCTTTACGAGACATAATTTTTGGTGGTTCCTCCTCTTTTTTAGGAGTCGACCTGACCTTAAGCGTGGCCATTACTACAGGTTTCCTTCTACAATTTTCGGTGTTATGGTTGTCCATCCGACAATTTTTACCCCACCTCTTTCCTTGGTTAAAAGATTTTCTTTCATCATATTTCCTTTCATTGAATTGTGGGGTTTTATTTTTATAGTCATTGCGTGGCCTATCAAACTGGTGCTTACCTTTGTTCTGTTCTCTATGGTCAAACTTATTAAAGTTTTGAGGTGCCTTAAAATTGTCTACCTGTTTCTTTTTATTACCAACTACCTCTGCTTGGGCTGCCTGATACCTCTCAGCGACATTGAGTAACTCACCCAGCCTCTCTGCACCTTGTTCCATGAGAAACTTTCTCAGGTCTGGAGCCATGGACTCTCTTAGCTGCTCAATAAGGTTCATTTCCTTAAGATCTTGGGTTTTCCCCAGAGCAGTCCATTTCTCCAAGTAGGTCTCTAACCGTGCAGAGAACTGGTGATAAGTCTCACCCGACAGTAGTTTGGCATTCCTAATTTTTTTCTATAAATTTCTCCGTTCTTTTCGTATCTTAATAAAAGAGCCTGCTTTAGCATGTCATAATTGTCTTGGTCATCTCTGCTCATCTTGGCAAAAACTTCATAAGCCGTTCCGCTAAGCCCTTGAGATAACTTGAGGCTCCACCTCTCTCTCTCTCTAACCCATATGTAGTGGCTAAAAGTTCAAATCTACTTAAGTACCCTTCTATGTCATCGTCTTTCTCAACAAAATGGTCTACATGAAAACCCATAGCTGAGGTTGAGGCTCCCTGACTAGCAGTGGCATCTGAGGCAAATGGGCTGGCAACATTTTCAGGAGCATGGCCTTGAAATTCTAACTCCCTTAGTCGTAGCTCATGCTCCCTCTGTAATCTCTTCTCCTCCTTTTCTGCCTCCCTCTCTGCAGCCTAACTTCTTTCCTCTGCAGCCTGTCTTCTTTCCTCTGCTTCTCTTTCAGCCTTTTTTGTCTCTTTCTGCAGCCAGTCTCTTTTCTTCTGCCTCTATCTGTAACTTCTTAGCCTCGGCCTCCAATGCCCTAGCCTCTTTGTCAGCCTCAATCTGCAACCTCTTAATTTCTTTGTCAGCCTCAATTTGTAACTGTAATTTTCTTTCTTCTGCTATCTTCCTATCCTCCCTTTCAGTATACTTGTCGCATTCTGAAGTTACATATTGGATCAAAGCTTGACCCTCCCTATTCATTTCTTTAGCAGTCTGCACAGCAGCAGATCGAAACTTTGCCAGATCAGCCATTCTGTACTATGCAACCTTTAAAATTTCTAACTATACAAATTTCAAATTATGGCTAACAATTTCTAATGATAACCAAGAACAACCACAGGCACTGATAGCTCAACCACTATTTCATTTCCACAAAAGGAATACTTTTAGTTTTATACTATCTGAGATTCCTAATATAATTGATAATATTTTAAGAATTTAAAATCCCAGAAGCGAGCCACCCAATATAGCTGGTGCTATGAGAAATTCAATCCCAGGAGCGAGACCCCAATATATGTGGTGGGTTTTGATGTTATGAATTATTGTTATGTATTATTATTGTATTGAATGAGATCAGCTATGAAGGTCCCTGAATTTAACAAATAGTATTGTAAACTTTTCAGAGTACCTTTCCGCTACCACCCTATTGATCTCATTCAAAATAAATCTATATTATTATTAAAATGACTTCGTGTAGTGTCTAGGGTTATGAATGTAGAGTGTAATGTGCAATAACCAACTAACATACAAACAAATAGTTTATTATCCACAACAACCAACAGTATTACATTAATCACCTCATCTCTTCCACCAGCTCCTCTTCCTTCCCATTTATACTTCTTGTGTTCCATGTTCCATAAGTCGTAGTCCGTAGTCCGTTCCAGTTCGTCGCCTTTAGAATCAGTCCGGTTTTCTCTCTTGTGTTATTCGTAATCGTGGTTTAAAGCAAACAGGTGATTGGCCTGTTGTGCCTTTGCATGGTGGAGGGGCTGCCTCCTTACGGCCTCCATGCAGGCCGCCCTCCTCCTTTTTCACCCGGGCTTGGGACCGGCATAGGCGGAGTTGAATTCTTGACTCAAGTCAGGTAATTTCAAAATAGGCGTGCTTGTGAGTTTTTCCTTCAACTCTTGGTAGGCTAATTCACACTGCGCTGACCAAGTAATTCTATCAGGATTTCCTTTGCGCGTTAAATCAGTCAATGGCGCACATATGGAGTTAAAGTTTTTAATATACTTTTGGTAGAAACCACATAATGAGACAAAAAATCGCACATCTTTTTTGTCTGTGGTCTTGGTGCTTTTTTCAACTTCTCCAGATTCTTGGGATCCGGGGTCATGTTTCCCTGATGTACTGTGTGTCCCAAGAATTCCAACTCTTTACATCCAACACGGCATTTCGTCGGTCTAGCTGTCAAATTTGTCTCTCTAAGTCGATTAAACAACATATCCAGAGAGTTAATGTGTTCCTCAAATGTTTCAGTCGCTATGAGAATATCATCCATGAAGTTGGTGATGCATGGATTTTTCAGGGGATCCAGTAATTTTCTCATCATCCTCGAAAACACACTCGGTGCATTTTTCAGCCCGAATGGCAACATGTTAAATTCATAATGTCCTTCCGAGGTGCTAAAGGCTAAATAAGGTCTAACCTCCGGCTTTACTGGAATCTGATAGTAGCCTTTGCTCAGATCCACTTTAGAGAAATATTTAGCTTTATTCAGCCTGGCAAACAGCTGAGTTGTATCAGGTAATGGATCCACCTGACCTTCTGTGACAGCATTCAGTTTCCTGTAATCTATACACAGTCTGTGTTCTCCAGAGGGTTTTCTTAACAGAACCACACTGGAGCTGTAAGGAGATTCACTGTGCGAGATAATTCCTTCTCTCAACAGATAATCTATCTCCTCCTTCAAAGCTTTTTCCTTGGCGAACGGAATAGAATAGGCTCGCATACAGATTGGTGTTGGGTCTATGAGTTTCATATCATACTCCAATAAATTTGTATGCCCCGGTCGGTCCGTTAACACATCTGTATGATCATCCAGAACCTGTTGAACTCTCTCCCTCTGATTTTTCGTTAAGTGGTTACTGATTTTTACCTGCGCAGCGGTCTCACAGAGATGTAAAGGATATTCATGAGAGGTGAGTGGTTCCTTTTTCATTTCCATTGCAACAGGCAAGGTCAGTAGGTGTGTCTCCTCCTGGTTTTCTCTGTCCAGATATTTTTTCAGGAGATTCACATGATAGATTTTCTCTTTCCCCTTCTAAATGAAAACCCATAGCTGAGGTTGAGGCTCCCTGACTAGCAGTGGCATCTGAGGCAAATGGGCTGGCACCATTTTCAGGAGCATGGCCTTGAAATTCTAACTCCCTTAGTCGTAGCTCATGCTCCCTCTGTAATCTCTTCTCCTCCTTTTCTGCTTCCCTCTCTGCAGCCTGTCTTCTTTCCTCTGCAGCCTGTCTTCTTTCCTCTGGTTCTCTTTCAGCCTTTTTTTGTCTCTTTCTGCAGCCAGTCTCTTTTCTTCCGCCTCTATCTGTAACTTCTTAGCCTCGGCCTCCAATGCCCTAGCCTCTTTGTCAGCCTCAACCTGCAACCTCTTAATTTCTTTGTCAGCCTCAATTTGTAACTGTAATTTTCTTTCTTCTGCTATCTTCCTATCCTCCATTTCAGTATACTTGTCGCATTCTGAAGTTACATATTGGATCAAAGCTTGACCCTCCCTATTCATTTCTTTAGCAGTCTGCACAGCAGCAGATCGAAACTTTGCCAGATCAGCCATTCTGTGCTATGCAACCTTTAAAATTTCTAACTATACAAATTTCAAATTATGGCTAACAATTTCTAGTGATAACCAAGAACAACCACAGGCACTGATAGCTCAACCACTATTTCATTTCCACAAAAGGAATACTTTTAGTTTTATACTATCTGAGATTCCTAATATAATTGATAATATTTTAAGAATTTAAAATCCCAGAAGCGAGCCACCCAATATAGCTGGTGCTATGAGAAATTCAATCCCAGCAGCGAGACCCCAATATATGTGGTGGGTTTTGATGTTATGAATTATTGTTATGTATTATTATTGTATTGAATGAGATCAGCTATGAAGGTCCCTGAATTTAACAAATAGTATTGTAAACTTTTCAGAGTACCTTTCCGCTACCACCCTATTGATCTCATTCAAAATTAATCTTTATTATTATTAAAATGACTTCGTGTAGTGTCTAGGGTTATGAATGTAGAGTGTAATGTGCAATAACCAATTAACATACAAACAAATAGTTTATTATCCACAACAACCAACAGTATTACATTAATAACATACAAACGACACTTTAAAAGGCTATCTTATTTAAGACAGTGGTTGAAGTTTGTGTAAATAGAATTTTTTACAATTTATTATGCCGATTCTAATTTATTTTGAACCAGGACTGACAATCAAAAGCGAAATCAAAAGAATCATTTACAACAGTCCAATAACACAGTAGATCTTCTGTCCATACATACAATATTATTCTAATATAAGTGTGTAGTTGTATTCTTCTACTTTGAGGTAATACTGGTATCAAACAATAGGTTGTTGGTTATAATCACTCCCTTTAAGTTATGTCAGTTTTCGTTTGTCACTTGTGGAAATATTAATAACTATTCACAGTTTTCTTCACTATCACTTTCTAGTTCTTTTAAGTTGAGCTGCCAGGTGCCGAACAAGAACTTAACTTGGCAGAAGAATACAGGTAGATCGTTTCCTCTGCTCGCTTGACAATCTGTTCCACCTGTTTGATAGGCAATGGCCACTAGCATGGGCTCGAAGTATACAGACAGAGTCCTGAATCGAGCAGTTCTCAAGCGTTTGGTACTACATTAACGTCAGTACCCAGGGCCCACATTTATTCAATGAAATACACAAGTGAACGATGACTGGCACACTTTCGATCTGCCGTTCTGTCCAGGCTTTTGAGAAATATTGTTTGCACAGCACAAGCCTGCTCTCATCGCTCCTTGGCAAAATTTTGTTATAAAATGGCGTCCTCACCTAATGCTTTTCCCCCAATATCAACTACTCTGGCCAATGATTATCCTTATTTCACTTGTAAACAAAGTCTTTCAAAAATACAATTCAACTTTCTACTACGTTACTCGGGTAATATATGTTTAGTACGAGGTCGGCCAATAATATTTCGCCTCACTTCAAATTCCACCCAATCCCCTTCATCGTACCATCTTAGCCTATCTTTCACCTAATTTCCCCCCCCCCCCAAATATGCTAACCAATCTAGGCAGATATGACTTGACCTGACAGTATCTCCGATTCTCTATGTATTATCCCCAATATTTGATTATCTAATGGACTATTTATGTAATTGATAACATATTCTTAGTCAGCAAATCTTCAGGTACACGAATATATGATTTTTATGGGGCTACGTTGCTTGGTTCAATATTCCATATTTTTTCCATGTTAGTTGTTGATTTTTAAACTACCTCCTGTTCAATTCTTTTCTCATGTACTTTCAAGCTAATTACGAGAGTTTGTGTCATTCGCAATAAGAGCTAAGCGTGTTTTCATGATCGTAGTGTCCACTTTTTCTAACTTTTTCATCGTAATTTGAAAAACCGCCTAAGGCAATACTAGCAAGTAGTTTTATTTTTAGAACAATGTGAGACGTGATTTGCGTTGGGTTTTCTCCGTTTCCCCTCCCCTCTACAATGCATTTAGGCAAATACTTAGTTGACCTAGGACAGTGGAACGTTTGTCTCAATGACGAATTTGAAAAGTAGGGTACCCTTTTCGTTTGGCCATTGCGTTAACAGATAATACGCTGAAGGCGTAGGCGACAACTTACGATTCTCGCCGAAAATTTTTAGTACTTTCTTATCTTTGACTTTATGCACTATACTGTTGTCACAGTGTGATTAACACAGCTGTGGACTGGCGGTGCTCCGCTGGGGGCGGGTACATAATGTCAGTCGGGTGTGTGAGGTGTTCTCATACACTTAACTTAACAACACGAAACTGCGAGGTCAGCAGGTCAGGGGTGAACTCAAGGGGCGTTCTGATTGGGCAGTGAAGAAGAGAGAGGAGAGCGAGCGAGGAGGTTTTGGGGTGATGATGGCCGACTCGTATTGTCGAATGCAAGAGGATATTTAGTTGTGAGAAGATAAGGCATTCGGTTATCTGAGATTTTCATCAATGTGTTACATTTCGCTAACTACATATTGTTACGGTATATGATATTAACGCCGTCTGCTAAAGGTTAGCGGACGTGCAATTGTAAAGGTTAAGGCATTTAATATATTGCGATAGATGTTTCAATTATTGAACGCTCCATACACGATCGATTATGACGTGTATAGCGTTGTTTGGGTCACAGTCGGTAACTAGGAAACGCTACCCTTTGCTACTTGACCGCCAAGCTGAATAGCTGCGTTTTGTTAACCTTCCAATTCAATGGCATGATATAGCCATTTATATGTGCATTTATGATGGACCAGGGTCAGTCCCAGAACTCTACATGAGAGGAAACTTATGGAGGTTAGTGATTAACTAAATCCTTGGAAGGAGAAAGATAATCGTCTACTTTATACGAAGTAATTAGACTCACAGTCTCACTGTCGGCAGGTAGCCATTCTATCTGCGCGTGCATATAGCTGTGATGTTCTGACGACAATTACTGCATTGTATCCTTAAACGGACATTGACACGTAAAACAGCAGTCTACGCTATTGATTGATTGATGCATGTACCTCATGTGTGAATTGAACTGTTTATGTATGTGTGTAATCCATATTAAATTGTGAAGGACTCGAACCGGAGGCATTATT
The DNA here is from genome assembly GCA_024509875.1 of Oreohelix idahoensis. Taxonomy (NCBI): domain Eukaryota; kingdom Metazoa; phylum Mollusca; class Gastropoda; order Stylommatophora; family Oreohelicidae; genus Oreohelix; species Oreohelix idahoensis. The sequence continues at coordinate 53,486 of JAMPIV010006580.1, read as the reverse complement.
GATTGAATCACGTTACACCATTCAATCTTATGAATTATGCATTTTATATCAAGTTGCTGAGTTAATAAGATGAACAGTTGTTTACATCTTGATGCCAAGTTCAGACATTACGACAAACCAAAAATGAGGTTCACCCCATTCGCGTACGAATATTAGCACGATCAGAATTCAAGCAACACAACCAGTAACCACACACGAAAGTCCTTCAACAAAAGTGGCGGCCGAATGCGGGGAACGACAGAAAAAAGAAACAAACTTCTGTTCCTTACGCACAGATTAACCATAATATTTACGATCAAGTTTCGATCACATGACCATTACGAAGCTGACGTGACGCACGTGATCATGAATAGCAACATGACGTCACTGTTGCATTGTCGCCGTGAAGAAGACATCTTTTCAACGCCTTTCTAGTTCGCTTCAAATTTATCAAGATGCACAAGATGGACTACCGTTGCCTGCCCATCAGGAGCAGACAGTCAAAGGCACAGGCCTAGCTGTTGACGACCTCTAGCACTGATATAAGCAACGGAAAAGATAAGTCTAGGTGTTTAACTGTTGTTATTGCAAACAGTGCTAACTGAGTCCATGCCCTCTGCCTACATCGGCATGTTTTTACCTATGTTTAATGTACTTTTTGTTGTCTTAATGTGTTGTTAATTCGTGGGAGGTAGGGAGGATGAACCGAAATTAGATTCTGTGGCTCTCACGATGCCTGAATTGATTTCGGTCGTTTCTTAGGGCAGTTAAACGATTGCACTTTTGGAAGCCCCATTGAGGTTTGCCATTGGACTATCTGTCCAAATCTGCTGTCGTTTGACGATTTGTGTTAGCTGTACCGTTCCGTAGATAACTGGTGTATTTTATTCGTACTCAGTTAACAATTTTATTCAGTTTTGTATCATGTTCGTTAACTATTTTGTCCAGTCTACTCTTACTATCATTTATTTTATGATTGTTAAATGTTCGTCCGTTATGAGTCCTGTGATGTCATCATTTTTTGCAGTCATTTTTTTTTGTGTACTTTGAATATTAAGTTGACCTCGGGTCAGACCTTGACCCTTCATTTGGCTTGTGACACTTCCGCTTGTTTTATTTAGTTCATAAATTCATTTTTAATTGTGAAAATGTCTTGTTTGCGTCTTGACATTGTTTGTACCCTTTAGTTGCATCATTGTTTTGTTTGTCCTCATGATATATATTAAATACTACATTAATAATATGATATTATATGCAATAATACACTTGTAATTTAATTTAATTAATTTTTTCTGATATTTAAGGTTAATATGGGACATTGCATAATTATGCAGTGATAGTCCAAGAAAGTAGCACTACAATTTATAAGAGATGCCTAGGGCATAATAATATAATATATATATTGACCAAATAAAATAATCTTATAGTCTACCTTTGAGGTAATAGACCCATTGTATATTATTTAATATACTTTTCTGGTACTAAGAGAGTGACTTAGTACATTGAACAATATAATTACTAGGAATCATACCCAACATTATTGGATATTAAGATTAATTGTGTGATGTAATTACATTATAGTTAACAGATATCATAACTATTTATGATATAGTATTATTTAGATACAATATTGTTACAAAATATTGTCTATTAGTTGAACTTAGACATTAGAGTTCAGTACTATTGTGATTATTTATATTGAATATTTCTAAGTTGAGTAAGTATAATAATTACTCTGAAGCTACTATTGACTATTTTAATCAGTAATTATCAATAATTACTTACAGATAAAAGTCAAAATGCTTACTATAGACCATTTCGTTAAAATTGGTAGGGAATATGGTTATAAATCTCAAGAACTTCGTCAGTTTGCTGAGGCAGAACTGGAAAAACATGAAAGAAAAGAAGCAGAGAAAAAGGCTGCATTAAAGAAAGAGGAAGAGGAACAAAAGGCTGCATTAAAGAAAGAGGAAGCAGAACGTGAGATGAAGCAAATTGCCAAGGAAAATAGATTAAGAGAAATTGCTCAACAGGAAGAAGAGAATAAATTGAAACGAGAGGAAATTATTTTACAACAAGAAATGGAATTGGCGCGTATTAAATTGGAGACAGCAAGATTACAAGCACAAAGTGCTGATGCAAACCAGAATAATAACGCACAAAATGGATCATCATCCAGCCAAACTAAACATTTCTACAACTTTAAATTACCCACTCTCAACTTAAACGTGGACGACCTTTCATCGTTCCTGTCACGTTTTGAACAGACTTGCAAAACAAATCATTTGCCTGAAGAGTCATGGGTACTCAAGTTAAATGAATTCTTGGTTGGAGAACCATTGACGGCTTCTCAAAATGCTGACCCATCAATAGCAAATAACTACGGTGCTATTAAGTCCTTGCTTTTACGAAGGTTTCACCTGGACGAGGAACACTGTAGGTTGAAATTTAAGGGAATTTTACCTGAATCTCCAAAAGATTTTGCAGGATTCATTGCGAACATACGCAATACATTTAATAGATGGGTTGAACTGGCAGAAGTCAACAAATCATACGACAAATTAGTTGATTTACTACTACGGGATAAGGTATTATCTTCGGTTAGCCAGCCATTTTTTGCATATTTGCAGGAGCGTAAACCAGGTACTATGGACGAGTTAGAAAAAATTTCTTTAAACTACTGTTCGGCACATCCGAATGCAACCATTTCTAACTCCTCATTAAGAGAACCTCTACCTGTGGCGTCTAATATGGCCTACAATCATAATAACAAACAAAGACATCACAGTGTAGACAGAAGCAGGTTCCAAAGAAATCACAATGTTAACTTTCAGAAGGGACATAATAATGATTTCAACAATAAAAATGAGTTCAACAGAGGTAGATCACGAGATAGAAATTATTCACCTCAAACAAACTACCACAATGGTCAACATAACACTAATTATAATCGATCACATACTCCCAATAATAATAGTAACTGGAATGGTAATAATCATGGCTCGAGACATCGAGATAATAGTTACTATAGAGGACGACGAGATAATTCTAACAATTATACTCGGAATCGATCTCATTCTCGGGGATCATCTCATTACAACCATAATACAGGGGCGGCAGTTACAAATAATACTACCCCTATAGCTCAGGTCCCACTTGACAATAATACAACACAGTCTTCTGCTGCATGTTTTGCTATTAATTATAATGTGGCAAATAGTTGCCAACAATGCAATCTTATTTTTCAGAAGGCGAAAGAAACAGTGCTTAACTGCGGACATATTACACCAGAGGTAGGTCTTGCAGTCAACGATGGAACAGGCCTACTAATTTTTAACAGGGGATTAGTTAATGGATCCGTCGTCTCAGTGCTGAGGGATTCAGGATCCACAACGATTGGTGTACGACAGTCGCTGGTACATCCTAGCTGTGCAACGGGGAATATGTCCGTTGCATGACTTTTGGGGGAACTATTGAGTTTTACCCCACAGCTATTATTCATGTTAACACACCTTTTTTCACAGGGAACGTAAAAGTATGTATGCTAAAAAAGCCTATAGCTGATCTGATGGTTGGTCGTATACACGGCAGTAAAGATTGTACTCCAGATGAGATTATAGAATGGGAGAAACATAACCTATGCACTGGAAACGCCGTGACGACTAGAGCGCAGACTCAACTCATGGAGAAAGTTGATGATAATAAAATGGATGCAGACAACCAAGAGGAATTTGTAGTCAATTCACCTATTGACAGGGAAACATTTGCAACCAAACAAAAAGAGGATAAATCTTTAAAAAAATTTTTTAAGTTGGTTGATAAAGTTGACAATCTATCCTCAGGTAATAATAACAAACATTGTTTTGTTATTAAAAATGACATATTGATTAGATGTTTTAATGACAAATCACAAATGAAACAACAAGTTATGGTCCCGTATACTTTTAGACGGTACATTCTTCAACATGCACATGACTCACATTGTGCTGGACATATGGGATATACTCGAACACGATCTCGAGTACTGTCTTCATTCTTTTGGCCAGGAGTGTCAAGAGATATTTCGCAGTATGTACGTTCCTGTACTACATGCCAAGAAGTGAAAGCACGTGGAGCTTTTCACACGGCGCCTATTCAGGCTTGCGATATCTCAGTAAGACCGTTTGACAAGATGGCAATAGATATTATTGGTCCATTGCTACCATCGGCCAGAGGACATAGATTCGTCCTTACGTGCATTGATTTGTGCACACGATGGCCAGAAGCTATCCCATTAAAGACCACCACTACCACAGATGTAGCTGATGCACTACATCTCATCTTTTCTAGAATAGGGTTTCCTAGAAAACTTTTATCAGACCATGGGTCACAGTTTATATCTGACACCATGAAGGAAGTCATGAAAACTTGGAACATTGATAGGAATTTAAGTAGTATTTATCATCCTATGAGTAATGGTGCGGTTGAAAGACTTAACCGTACACTTAAACAACTACTACATAAGGTTACTGCTAAGCACCCTCATGACTGGGACAGAGCACTCCCAGCTGTTCTATTTGCTTATCGGGAGGTACCGCATGAACAAACTGGCTTCTCTCCCTTTGAATTAGTTTTTGGTGCTCCCCCAAGAGGTCCTATGGGACTAATAAAAGACTTATTAATTGACGCGGAGATGACTCAGGACACTCAGTCATCTTACGAGTACGTGATTAATCTTCGGAAGAACATTATTGAGTCTTGCCAGTTGGCAACAGCTTCTTCTGAGGCTGCAAAAGCTAAGGCTCGATCTCTACAAAATAGGTCTCGACGATTACGCCAATTATTCCCAGGCGACGAGGCTTATGTGTTACTTCCTCACAATAACAATAAATTATTGATATCTTGGAATGGTCCTTACAAAGTCATTGATAAAATTTCCGACGTTGATTACGTCTTAGATATCAAGGGACACAAAAAGATATTTCATATTAACATGCTCAAGCAATTTCATACACGTCCTGAACACTTACAGTCAATTTTTCATGAACTAGATGACAACACAGTATCTACTTGTTATTATTCTAACTTATCTGTCATCCAGGAAGAAGAATCTTCTTTTCCTGAGGTACAGTTACCGTTACCGGTACCAGTAGTTCAACCTACTGAATCTTGGCGGGATGTAACCATCTCTTCAACGGTTACACCGCAACAGCGTCTACAGATTGCTAATCTATTACAATCTTATCCAGATGTGTTGACCGACGTCCCGGGTCGCACATCGGCTATCAGTCATGACATTACTCTCAATGATGATACACCTATTCGTGTACATCCCTATTCTGTTCCTTTACATTTCCTTGCTAAAACTACTAAGGAACTTGAACAGATGTTGTCTCTGGGAATCATTGAGACTAGTAATTCGCCATTCTCTTCTCCATTAGTGATTGTCCGGAAGAAGGACAATAACATCAGACTATGTGTTGATTATAGAAAATTAAATGCTAAGACTATAGTTGACAGCGAACCACATCCACTTATCGACGACTTACTGCCACGTCTATCCAACGCAACTATATTTAGTAAGATAGACTTAACTAAAGGTTATTGGCAGATACCACTGACCGAAAAGGCTAAGTACTACACCGCATTTTCCACTCCACAAGGTCTATACCAGTGGAATGTGATGCCTTTTGGGCTTGTTAATGCGCCAGCTACCTTCATTCGCCTGATGCGACAAATTTTATCAGGTAGACCAGACGTTATTACATATATTGACGACATATGCTTGTTTAGTTCGTCGTTTGAGGAACATGTTTCGGGACTTAGATATGTTTTCGACACTCTAAGGAATTATCATCTAACTGCTAAACCTACAAAGGTGCAAATCGCGTGTAATGAGATAACCTTTTTGGGACATATCATTGGATCGGGATATATCCGAACGTTACCTAGTACAGTCTCCAAAATTCTAAACATAGCAGTTCCTCAGACGAAGAAACAGGTCAGGAGTTTGTTAGGACTTGTTCAATATTACAGTAGATTCATACCAAACTTGTCATCCATCACGGCTGTATTGTCTTCATTGTTAAAAAAAGACATGCCGGTGAAGGTGACATGGACTGGTACATGCAATGAAACTTTCAACAAAATTATAAATTTGTTCTCGCATGAACCAATTTTAAGACTTCCCGATGCTTCCAAAAGATTTTTCTTACGAACAGATGCTAGTAACTACGGCATTGGTGCATGCCTGCTCCAGAACCATGATGGCATTCTACATCCTACCTTATATATTTCAAGAAAGCTAAAGCCGGCAGAAACAAAGTATTCCACAGTGGACAAGGAACTTTTATCAGTGATATGGGCAATAACTAAACTTGAAAAGTTTTTGCTTGGTGCTCCCTTCACCATACAGACGGACCAACGTGCTGTAGCATCTTTGCGTCGATCTAATCATAAGAGCCAAAAACTCGCCAGATATGCAATCATCCTACAGCCATTTGAATTCTCCATTGAACATATTCCTGGCACTGAAAACATTGTGGCGGATGCGTTGTCACGTAATCCTATTGACGACGAATAATCAACATTAACATTCCTAAAACATATCAACTATAAGGGAACTAACCTTGCCTTCAATTTAAACTTTATAAACACTATATGCATCACAGAATTGAACTAAAAGACAATCAAGGTATACATATTGACATTGAAACTTCGTCTAACGTCCATACACGATATATGAATATTCGTTGAACAATCATGGAACAATATCTGACGACAAGTCGAACTTATTATCCTATGTGCACTTAATTCTTGGATGCTGGGATAAATGACATTTCTTTCCAACGTAAACGTTTGAACATTTTTGCCTAAAAGAATTCATCAGGATCAAGACTACGGATGGATCATCATATCCTATACTAATTAATTAGTTAACTTAACTTCTTAATTGAATTATTATCAATAAAATGAAATGTGAGAAAAAAATGAAATGAAAGAACAAAAAAAGAGAACGAAATATAAAAAGAAGAAATTATGAAAAGAGAAAATAAATCTCACACAAGTATTAGATTAATATTTTTTTTTAATGTACCTATACATTATTTAGTTAGTTAAATTAGATAGTTATTATTCACTAACACTTAACACACACAATTAAGTTAAACTTATATTCGAATTTCTTTCTATTTCTTCTCACTTATTTTGTCTTTTCTTCTCTCATAACATCGCGTTACATTAGAACCTTAATAATTTAACTCTTAGTTTAATTAATTAATTTAATTTTAATTAGTCAAATTAATTCCTATATGACATACTAATACGACAGACCTTACTTTAATTTAATTCTATCATTCACTATTAACATTGGACATTTTATTTAGTTGATATAATAATATGTATAATATTGATATATAATGTGATTAATGTTAGATGACTATGACAAATAGTTAGTTGACATGACCGCAACACGGTTCTACTCAGAACATCGTCGGCCATATGTCACAATTGTGTTAAATTTTTTTGAAAAATTGTTAAGTCGGATAGATCTTGAAAAAAAATCTATCGATTTTTTTTCCCCCGGTGTACAGGGAATTGTTACGGTATATGATATTAACGCCGTCTGCTAAAGGTTAGCGGACGTGCAATTGTAAAGGTTAAGGCATTTAATATATTGCGATAGATGTTTCAATTATTGAACGCTCCATACACGATCGATTATGACGTGTATAGCGTTGTTTGGGTCACAGTCGGTAACTAGGAAACGCTACCCTTTGTTACTTGACCGCCAAGCTGAATAGCTGCGTTTTGTTAACCTTCCAATTCAATGGCATGATATAGCCATTTATATGTGCATTTATGATGGACCAGGGTCAGTCCTAGAACTCTACATGAGAGGAAACTTATGGAGGTTAGTGATTAACTAAATCCTTGGAAGGAGAAAGATAATCGTCTACTTTATACGAAGTAATTAGACTCACAGTCTCACTGTCGGCAGGTAGCCATTCTATCTGCGCGTGCATATAGCTGTGATGTTCTGACGACAATTACTGCATTGTATCCTTAAACGGACATTGACACGTAAAACAGCAGTCTACGCTATTGATTGATTGATGCATGTACCTCATGTGTGAATTGAACTGTTTATGTATGTGTGTAATCCATATTAAATTGTGAAGGACTCGAACCGGAGGCATTATTGATTGAATCACGTTACACCATTCAATCTTATGAATTATGCATTTTATATCAAGTTGCTGAGTTAATAAGATGAACAGTTGTTTACATCTTGATGCCAAGTTCAGACATTACGACAAACCAAAAATGAGGTTCACCCCATTCGCGTACGAATATTAGCACGATCAGAATTCAAGCAACACAACCAGTAACCACACACGAAGGTCCTTCAACACATATATTGTTGTGATTTTGTGGTGATAATTATTTGAATACATTAGACAGAGTTGGGAACATTGCTAGTGTTCGTTATTATTTGAATGTGTTCCACTCCACCCCCCTCTCTCTCATGTGTAGTATTTCGAGGACTAAGGCATATGTGTATTTAATACAAAATACCCTGTGCCAGGTGGGGAGCTCGTATCTGGGTCCTCAAATTTGATTTTCTTGTCATATTCTGCTTAAAAATATGAAGTGTAAATTTGCCACTGTGTTCCCTTCTCTTGATATTTATGGCGCCAGGTCAGAAATCTATTTTAGGTCACATACACTGTAGGCCTGTTTTTTCAGTCACGTAGTTGTCAGGTACTTTTTTTTTAACAGTGAGTCACGGGTCACGGATTAGCGATGCACAGTGAAGTGGGGTATTTATTATGAACAGTACGCTGTGTCAGAGCTAACAAAATGTCAGGGCGACATTGAGCACTCTTCTGGTTAATAAAACGACGCCGTTGTCGGCCAACGTCTGCGGTGTGAACCAGGTTGTGGCAGGTTCGTTGACATTCATTTTGTTGTCTGCAGGGCTGAGAGGACGAAGATGTTGCTGCTAGTACAGGTTGGGCGAACAAGTGGACGGCAGCCTTGGTAGCATTCATTTCAGCGTCTGACTGGTCAAGACTAGAGGCCGTTTTAGCGCCGTGTGAAAGCCAACAGTGGGGCAGTGTTGCCACTACACAGTGTTTACTGGATCAGGAGACGACGTACCTGTAGAAATCAAGTGATTGAGTCTTCTTGTGGAACTGGGTGCATGCCGAACACGGGAACTGGTGCATTACATTATCAACATTTTACACACGGTCGTTACGGAGGGTGCTAGAAGCTGAACAGTACCAGATTTACGTTACGATCTTTGCCTTATACAAAACACTGCAGTCCATCATCATAAACTGTACTGAACTTTTTCTCACGTAGAAGGCTGCACTACACCTTTGCAAACGGTGGTAACTTTCATGAACTCGTGAGATGTTATTGGAGTGGAGCTGGCAAATCCTTGCCTTGGACTGACGACGAGCTAGTATACAGTTGTGGTATAACTTTGATGCGTGTGGTCTGACTTTTTGCTTGACATCCCTGGGATATTTCAATGAAGACAAGGCACTATCTGGTGACAAGTGTGGACTTTGTGCCTTACTCAGGGGTCATCCTAATGGACAATATTTGTAACTTTACGTAACTTTGTAACGTGTCGTTCGTTGTGTGGACCATTGGATCATTAGTGACTAAGGTGCTGTGGATATCAACGTCATCATCAGGAACCCAGACCTTCGGAGATCATCAATTTAATTGATTTATTGTTAATTTTTTTAAATGTAGTATTATTACTATTATTATATATTATTGGACAATTATTTTTCTTTTAGTACCTTTCTACTTTATAATATTATATAATTAGTAATCATTCTCCTGTGACCTCTTTTCCATTTGGGTGGGGAGTACATCATCCAACTGGTGTGGTGTTGTAGCATACTACCTTTGGTCACTTCATTGTCTATTGTAGGTTTTTGTTGTGTCTTCGTAGAAGTATAATTTTGGTATCATTTGGTTGTTGTGTGGGTTTAGAATTTTCTCTTTTGCATTGTGGAAAGAGATTGTGCTAAACTGTTCTTTAGGACTGTTGCTAGGTGAATTGTGTGCCGGTGCACGGGCACATAGAGCTGACCCTATTGGCTGCCCTGCATAATTCACGTTGCACATTTTAGTGTATTAGCGGTGCAGGTCTGGTTTGTTTGCACGGTGTCATATGTGTAATAGTGTCTCTTTGTCATGTTTAATTGGAGTATTCTCTTGTATTCTTCTTACTATCATGTACATACGTTAATTTCCCAAACTCTTGTTTTCATTTGTTAACAGCTACGGTTCATAATTAGACATCTACTGCTGTCTGAGGATTTTTTTTTCTTATTCCACCGTACTGTTGTGTTCGTTCGTGTAGTAAGGTCGTCTTGATCATCTTCATTATTGTCATCATTGTTTATATTTATGTTTGTTTTGTTTTAGTGAAGTGTATCTCAATTTCAATTCCAGTACCGATAGCATAAGAGTAGGTTGTGTATTTTTGCTTGTGTAGACGTAGTTATCTGGTTTGGTTGAGAATCACATGTATGTTTATGCCATTAATTATATATTGCAGTGGTGTTTAGTTTCACTGCTTAAATATTATTGGTGTCATGGGTACAGCAAATTATGCTGTTGAATAACTTCACACAATTTTACTGAATACACCTATTTGAGTGGTACAGTCAGTATTTCTGACTAGGCATTACATATAATTTTGATTCTTTTTTTTAGTACAATATCTGATAATTTTCCAGTGGGGAATACTGAAGGCATTTTTTTTTGTACACTGAGTACTGCTTTAAGAAATTTTAATTTAATTACATTACATTACGATGGCTAGCCTCTTAGAATTTGTTGAGGTTGGTAAAGAGCTAGCATTAACAGGCCCTGCTCTACAGGAATGGGCAGAAAAAAAATGGAAAGAAAAACAGGAAAATGATAGAATGGAACGGTGTGAGGAGAGAGAATTCCAGAAATTGAAGATAGAAGCAGAGAAAGAGATGAAGAAGATAGAAGCAGAGAAAGAGATGAAGAAAATTGAAGCTGACAGAGAAATAAGTCTAAAGAAGCTAGATAATGAATCCAGGAAGCCGGATTCAGGTGGGAAAGAATTCTCACGTCCCTATAGACTACGGTTACCCAATTTTAATCAAGATTTGGACAGTATGGACGTGTATTTGGAACGTTTTGAAGCAGAAGTTTTGGCTTGGAAGATAAAGAAGGAGGAATGGCCTGTTCTGCTGGGAAATTTGCTTTCAGGATCTGCATTAGAAACTGTGTAAAGTATCCCTTTAGCCGACAGAGCAAATTATGACATAGTCAAGGAGAGGTTGTTAAGGAAATTTCGACTAACGGCAGAAGGGTATCGGGCTCGTTTCCGAGACGTGAGACCAAGCGTCAATCAGGATTTTGAGGATTTCATTGCGAAAATTACTCAGCTATTAAATCGATGGATTGAGATGGAAGGTATTACTAAAGACTTTGATGGGCTTTTCGACCTTATGTTACGGGACAAGGTATTGTCATCGTGTTCAGCTGAGCTTTTTGCGTTTTTCCAAGAACGCAAGCCCAAAAACATCGGTACGATGTCAGAATTAGGACACCAATACGTGACCGCGCATCCAGGAAAGGTCATACACAGGGAGAGTATCTCTGAGACTTTCTCAGCGAGTATAGGAAAGATTACTAGAAAACCTTACAATCAACATAGATCGAATAGTGCCGATAGATTTGGCCCCAGAAGATTTAATTATGATAGACTCTACTTTCGAGGAGACAGATCTCCTGCACGGTATGACAATTATCGGGACCATAGATAACCGAGGAAGAAATTTAACTATCAATCTGATAGAAATCAATACAGATATACTGGAGACAGACAGGATAGGTACCCGCGGAATCAGATCCAGATAGATACGCCAAACGAGCAGGAACAAAGACGATTTCGCAAAAGCTCACCTTACCAAAGAAACAAATCCTTTGAGAAAAAGGAGTCAAACCGAGTAGTCAGACACTCTCCAAACAATAGTCCGAAAAAGGATAGCAATACTCAGCTACACTGTAGTCTTTGTAATGGAACAGGGCATTTGGCAAAGGTCTGTGCTAATAATTCAGAACGAGCGAATTGGGCTTGCATATTAGAAACCTTTAACAATGAGAATTGCGAAGGGTGTAGGCCATTATTTGAACCAGACGGTAAGCCTATGCTTATTTGTGGTCACACTCTGCCTTGTCTCTCTTCTCTTGAAGAAAATGGTCATTTGGAATTGCATCCAGGATTTGTGCAAAAGCAGGAAGTGTCTGTGTTGAGAGACACGGGCTGCACAACTATAGGAGTGCGTAGATCCTGCATTGACGACTCACGCTTGATAGGTAAGACAGCAAGATGTGTCACTTTCGGGGGTAACATTGAGTATTACCCTCTTGCCATTATTGAGGTAGACACACCCTTTATATCTGGTAGAGTACAGGCCTGCGTACTCGAAGCACCGATAGCGGATTTGATTGTGGGTAATGTGCAAGGTGTGCAGGAATGTACTCAGATGGACATTAGGAAATGGAGGGACAATCGTGTGCTTAGGGCCAATGCGGTGATTACGAGGGCGCAGTCAAAGGCAGATGACGCATTAGAAGCGACGCATCCTGAAGCTAAGACATCGGAATTGGTCAAAGGAAGTCAGGATACACAGGTGTCGGACTTTATCCAGCACCAACGGTCAGACGGATCATGGCGTAAATTTTACAACTTTGCCGAGAGAGGTGATGTAAAGTGCACGAAGCTGGCCAGACATTGGTTCGAGCTCAAGAATAATGTTCTCACTAGGTGTTTCGCTAAGGGAGTACAAACTCAGCGCCAAGTGGTGGTACCGTGTAGTTTTAGAGCAAAAGTGTTAGAGGTTGCACATGACTCCCCTTTTGCAGGACATATGGGTGTGGCTAGAACGCGCCAGAGGGTGCTGTCACAATTCTATTGGCCATTGTTTAGCAAGGACATTAAACTATACTGTAGGTCCTGTAAGATATGCCAACAGATGAGGCATAACGGCAGAACTCCCAAAGCTCCAGTGCAGGTTACGGACTTGTCAGTACGGCCTTTCCAGAAAGTAGCGATTGATATTATAGGCCCCCTCTCGGTCACTTCAGACAGGGGATATCGTTTCATTTTAACGATGGTAGATTTGTGCACCAGGTGGCCGGAGGCGATGAAGAGTATTACTTCACAAGCAGTCGCAGAGGCTTTGCAGATGTTGTTTTGCAGGTTTGGTTTTCCGGAAGAGATATTATCGGATAGGGGCCGTCAGTTCATTTCGAAGGAGATGTCAGAAATCACTGGGCTGTTAGGTATTGTCCAAACTTTCACGAGTCCATATCACCCTCAGTCAAACGGAGTGTGCGAGCGTTTTAACGGTGCATTAAAACAATGCTGGCAAAAGTGACCGCAGAATCTCCGCAAGAATGGGATAGGTTACTCCCAGCGGTCCTGTTTGCCTATAGGGAGGCTCCCCAAGAGAGTACAGGATTTTCCCCTTTCGAATTACTGTATGGGGCAAACCCAAGGGGGCCGATGCACATATTGAAGGATTTATTAACTGGAAAATGTGCAAATAGCACCTCAGTTACGAGTTATGAGTATGTAGTGAGCCTCAGAGAACGTATTGTAAAATCGTGTTTGGTGGCACGTGATTGTTTGGCGGGGTCGTTAGCACGGTATCGGAAGTACGCAAATCGAAACTCCAAACTAGTATCCCTGATTCCAGGTGAGGAAGTTTGGCTACTTTTACCAGCTAAAGAGGATCGCTTGAGCATTACGTGGCAAGGACCATTCAAGATGGTTAAAAAAATGACAGATGTCGATTACTTAATTTCGGTCCGAAATAGGGAAAAGGTATTTCATGTGAATATGCTGAGGCCATATGTAGAACGACCTGAGTCATTGAAAGCAGTCACAAGGGCAGCACAGTCTGAAGCAACAGTGGCATGTACGGCAGTCATTGATGACACGGGAGATGAAAAAGGTGAAGGGAATATCCAGTTATCCCTCGTACCCCTGGTTCCTTCGGAGTCATGGAATATGGTGCGAATTGGGGATGACCTAACAGTAGAACAAAAGTCGGAATTACAGATTATATTAGCGGAGTTTAAGGATGTCCTCACAGATCTGCCAGGACGGACAGACCTGATTTGTCATGATATCACTCTTACATGCGATCAGCCTATTAGGGTAAAACCGTATCCATTGCCCATGCATTTCAAATCAGCTGTCGAGAGAGAAATTGGTGACATGCAACGACTGGGGATCATTTCTCCGTCTGATTCACCATATTCTTTTCCAATGGTTGTAGTTCGCAAGAAGAACGGATCTCTTCGTATATGTATTGACTTTCGGAGATTGAACAGCATCACCGTCATTGACGCTGAACCAATACCTAATCAGGAAGATCTGTTAACACAACTCACCCACGCTACATATTTCAGCAAACTAGATCTGTCTAGAGGCTATTGGCAGGTACCCCTCGCGGAGGCTGCAAAACCTCTAACTGCATTTAGCACCCCCCAAAGGATTGTTTCAGTTCAATGTCATGTGCTTTGGCTTAGTGAACGCGCCCGCCACATTTGTGAGGATGATGAGAAGATTGTTAGGACATCGTTCAGATATTATTACATATATTGACGATATATGTTTGTTTCATGAGTCATGGGAGGATCACATGATGGGGTTATCTTCCCTATTGCAGTGTCTAAGGCAGCATAATTTAACGGCACGGCCGAGTAAAGTTTGCATAGGTTTTAAAGAGTTAAGTTTCTTAGGACATACTGTAGGTCATAATCACCTGAAACCGGAAGATGTGACAGTCACAAAGATTTTACAGTTGCAGACACCTAAAACAAAAAAGCAAGTGAAAAGTCTAATTGGACTTGTGAATTTTTATCACAAGTTCATCCCTCAGTTCTCTTCCATTGCAGCTACACTTACCTCGCTAACGAGTAAGGGGATGCCAAATAGGGTCGTGTGGACACAAGATTGCGAGATAGCCTTATCTAGAATCAAGAGAGTGTTCTCTAGGAAACCCATCTTACTGATGCCAGATTTACGCAAACCCTTTGTTTTGCGGACAGATGCATCTTCTGTAAGAATTGGAGCTTGTTTAATGCAAGACCACCAGAGTACCTTACATCCAGTGATGTATGTGAGTCGGAAGCTGTTGCCGGCTGAGACTAGGTACTCCACGATTGAAAGGGAGTGCTTGGCAATTGTGTGGGCAGTTTCAAAGTTGTCCCGGTATTTGATAAGTGCACATTTTGTATTACAGACTGACCATCGACCACTCTCATTTTTACAGTCGTCGAAATCGACAAGCTGGAAATTAACTCGTTGGGCTCTCTTACTGCAGCAGTACAAATTTACTGTTTTACCCCTAGAGGGTAAGCTTAACGTTGTAGCTGACACTCTGTCTCGTTTGTAGAATGCTTGTTTTTTTTCTTGGTTTTTTCCCCCCACACGATGTTTAAGTGAGTATGCAAGATATATGAAGACAAGAAGGATGTGAATGTATACTTGGCTCAAAAGCCGGATGTTTGGTGTTTGGAGTGCACCCAGCAGCCTTCCGAAAGAAAAAAAAAACTTTGTTTTTTTTCCCGGGGGGGGGAGAGTAGATGTCACAGTGTGATTAACACAGCTGTGGACTGGCGGTGCTCCGCTGGGGGCGGGTACATAATGTCAGTCGGGTGTGTGAGGTGTTCTCATACACTTAACTTAACAACACGAAACTGCGAGGTCAGCAGGTCAGGGGTGAACGCAAGGGGCGTTCTGATTGGGCAGTGAAGAAGAGAGAGGAGAGCGAGCGAGGAGGTTTTGGGGTGATGATGGCCGACTCGTATTGTCGAATGCAAGAGGATATTTAGTTGTGAGAAGATAAGGCATTCGGTTATCTGAGATTTTCATCAATGTGTTACACTTCGCTAACTACATATATTGTTGTGATAATTATTTGAATACATTAGACAGAGTTGGGAACATTGCTAGTGTTCGTTATTATTTGAATGTGTTCTACTCCACCCCTCTCTCTCTCTCATGTGTAGTATTTCGAGGACTAAGGCATATGTGTATTTAATACAAAATACCCCGTGTCACTGTTATAATCTAATTTAGATATTGTATTTAGAAGATTACCACATAAACACTGGCGTAGGTAAATGTCCTGTCTTCTGTGTACAGCCCCAGATTAGCGGGCTTTTTTGAAGTTAACAAAGTGTCCCGAAATCGCTGGACGTTGAAGCCTAAAGGTACTGTTTTTGTTTTGTCTATATGTAAAATGTTCCAGGGGAATGGCCCGGTCGTAGGTACAGGTGGTGAGACTGGTGGGGTATCTTAGTTTCGCCGCTGGTGGTGAAATTTCTGAAGCGTGATGATAAAGACTAAACACTGTGGTATGGTTTCTTCGGGGTGATGTTAAAAATCCAGTGAAAGTACTTGACGAACAGTGTTCAGGGAAATCTATGTTCTCATTCACAAATAGAGCAGTAAGTAAAATATTGCTACTGGCAAGTGTTCTTCTCCAGTTTAACTTTAAAACAACTTTATGAAATGGGATGTTAAAACAGTCTTTAGGTTTGCTTTATTTCTGAAAACTTCAGACAGCTGAATCTCAACAGGATCGCCACAAAGATTAAATTTTAAATAATGTTCATAAGTCACTGGAGTTATCGAACTGACTCGGCAGGACTCTGTATAAAATTAGTCAATTAATTGCTGCTTAATTGCTGCTTAATTGCTGCTTAATTGCTGCTTAATTGCTGCTTAATTGCTGGGATGCAAGGTTGATTGATCATTCTGTATAAAAGATAGAAAAACACGAAATGCAATACAAATCATATTATAATCTGACGCGAGATAAATTTACGTTTAAACTATTTTCTACCTCGCGTCTTCAATTATATAAATTCAAGAAAAGCTCCCCGCGGGTCTAATAGTTAAAACACACGTCTATACCTACAGAACTAAACTGTATTAAATAGTTATAATTCCCTTAACGGCTGCAAAATTAATTTACACGTCTATTGTATTTGGAAAATAACTTATAGATGTAACATTAGTTTGCACCAGAATTTTGTAATGGGTTTATTTAGTATGTTAAATTTTACACCAAAATTAAGTGAAATACGAGGGGCGTTCAGAAAGTAATGCACCACATCGTTTTTCTCAGGAGCTATTTATTCAAAAAGCATGAAATTTATACACAATATACATGGATATGGCATGTAAACATCGGTATTATTCAACATAATCCCCATCAACTTGTACAGCTTTATGCCAGCGCGAAACAAGTGCATGTATTCCTAGCCCGTACCAGATTTTGTCTTGATCATGTAGCCATTTCTTCGCTGCATGAATCACTCCTTCATCATCTTCAAACCTTGTCCCACGGAGTGCATCTTTAAGTGGACCAAATAGATGAAAATCAGAGGGTTCCAAATCGGGACTATAGGGTGGTTGGGGTAGTACAGTCCAACCCAATTTGGCGATTGCTTCCCGTGTTGCCAGACTTGTGTGAGGGCGCACATTGTCGTGAAGGAGAAGCAGGTCTGCTGGATTCTTGTGCGGCCGAACTCTGCGAAAACGTTGATTGAGTTTTTTCAATGTCTTAATGTAAGCTTGCGAATTGATTGTCTCTCCTCTTGGCATAACGTCCACAAGAATCACACCTTCAATGTCCCAAAAGACAGTGATCATGACCTTTCCAGATGAAGGAATTGTCTTGAATTTCTTTCTTCTTGGTGATTGCGGATGATGCCACTCCATTGACTGTCTTTTTGTCTCAGGTTCAAAATGATGTGCCCAGGTTTCGTCACCTGTAACGATCTTAGCCAAAAAGTTCTCTCCATCAGCATTGAAACGCTCCAACAATTCAGAAGAAATTGCTTTCCTTTGCCATCGGTGGTCATTTGTGAGACTTCGAGGAACCCATCTTGCGCAAACCTTAGAAAATCCGAGAGTTGTTATAACTGCATTTGCACTACCAATGCTGACTGACAGCTGTAAGGCCAATTGTTCAGTAGTGATTCGCCTATCAGTAAGAATAATGCCCTCAGCGCATTTCAACATTTCTGCGTTGGTGGCTGTGGCAGGACGTCCACAGCGCGGCCGATCAAGCAGCTCCGTATCTCCACTTCCTAATTCTTTGATTCTCTGAATCCAGCGACTGACTGTACTCCTGTCGACTGCAAAACTTCCATACACATCACGTAGACGCTTGTGAATATTCACAACAGTTTCCTTCTCTGCAACGAGAAATTCTATCACAATTCGCTGTTTATAACGCAAGTTGCTAACACGCTCCATTTCAACGGTTTAGGGCAGCCGTATTATTTGGCCGGTTGCAGTGCAATTTAGTGCACACAATTGGCACATGCCATATTTAAAGTATGCAAAATTTTATGCTTCTATCTTCATTATTAGCTGAGAAAAACGATGTGGTGCATTACTTTCTGAACGCTCCTCGTAAAATAAAATAACTAGACCACTTATCACTTTAAAACAAATATATTATAGCGTTGCACAGAAAAACATTCACTGCATTAAGATGAAAATCCAGAGGGAATCAAACAGGATTTCACTATAGCAAGTGCTACTGTAAATATCTGGCAACGAGTGATAAAATGCATTTCTTCAGGGTCTGAATATATCTAACTGGAATGGAACTTAAGGAGTACATGTTAGAATTTCGCGCCTCTCAAGTTCTCCGGGGAAAATCAAAATTCTAGCCGCCGTGCTAACAGATGCCACCCGACTAAAAGATGGAGACCGCTCCTGGTTTCCGATTTCCGTTCTTGATTACTCCATTTCCTGGCCGCTTCGTCTTTCCCCGTTCGTCTTTGACTGCGAGCACTTCTGCGGTTCACGCTGGGATGTGAAAAACTGGCGAGACTCTGCTTTCCCTGTTCTATGGACCGCCACTGCCTTTGACGGCTAGCGTTTCCAGCGCTCTCCTGTGGTTCGCACCGAGATGCGAAATGCCGACGAGAACTTTCTACGAGAAACTAGCTTCTCTGTTCTGGGGGATCGTCTTGCCTTAGATCTCGCCGCTTCTACGTTTGGTTCTGGCACCGCCTATAAGGCAGGTACGACGAAAAGTGGACAGGCACACTGGGGAAATAACTGCTTCTGGCCGCTCTAGAGGTAACAGTGGGCGTGATTTTACCTCCCCTTTGAGGCCATGCGATCACCAGACTGGACGGAAGATAACAGTCACATATTTAAAGAGCAAACGTGGTGAGGAGTGCACTTTGCTTTTCTGCATGCTAATGAGCCCAGGTGGCGGAGTCCCCGCTGATGAAAAATTCCTACAATTCAGGGGTTCAGATGTTATCAGAGGGTCCTATCATCCAACAATTTTCAGGGACAGCTGAGTTGTCCGTCACATGCGGTAACAATTGTTCAGCCCAATGCAACATTGTTAGTGACTTCTGGAAATATCTTGTGAGGCAGCCTTAAGGTACAAGTGTCATTAATCTTCTATCTACATCTCTGCCAAGAGTAATCTTGCTGTGATGGAATACATTGATACAGCGCTAAAATCCTCCATTTATAAAGATAAAGGTTAAAATAAATTGTGGGGATAAAATATAGTTAAGTTAAGCTGCGGCTTTATCGCCTACGCCACAAGCGCGTTGATTTGGTAGATCGTACTATCGTTTCTAGTGTCATTGGAAAAAGAAAAAAACTAATTACGAGGGGCGTTCAGAAAGTAATGCACCACATCGTTTTTCTCAGCTAATAATGAAGATAGAAGCATGAAATTTTGCATACTTCAAATATGGCAAATGCCAATTGTGTGCACCAAATTGCACTGCAACCGGCCAAATAATACGGCTGCCCTAAACCGTTGAAATGGAGCGTGTTAGCAACTTGCGTTATAAACAGCGAATTGTGAAAGAATTTCTCGTTGCAGAGAAGGAAACTGTTGTGAATATTCACAAGCGTCTACGTGATGTGTATGGAAGTTTTGCAGTCGACAGGAGTACAGTCAGTCGCTGGATTCAGAGAATCAAAGAATTAGGAAGTGGAGATACGGAGCTGCTTGATCGGCCGCGCTGTGGACGTCCTGCCACAGCCACCAACGCAGAAATGTTGAAATGCGCTGAGGGCATTATTCTTACTGATAGGCGAATCACTACTGAACAATTGGCCTTACAGCTGTCAGTCAGCATTGGTAGTGCAAATGCAGTTATAACAACTCTCGGATTTTCTAAGGTTTGCGCAAGATGGGTTCCTCGAAGTCTCACAAATGACCACCGATGGCAAAGGAAAGCAATTTCTTCTGAATTGTTGGAGCGTTTCAATGCTGATGGAGAGAACTTTTTGGCTAAGATCTTTACAGGTGACGAAACCTGGGCACATCATTTTGAACCTGAGACAAAAAGACAGTCAATGGAGTGGCATCATCCGCAATCACCAAGAAGAAAGAAATTCAAGACAATTCCTTCATCTGGAAAGGTCATGATCACTGTCTTTTGGGACATTGAAGGTGTGATTCTTGTGGACGTTATGCCAAGAGGAGAGACAATCAATTCGCAAGCTTACATTAAGACATTGAAAAAACTCAATCAACGTTTTCGCAGAGTTCGGCCGCACAAGAATCCAGCAGACCTGCTTCTCCTTCACGACAATGTGCGCCCTCACACAAGTCTGGCAACACGGGAAGCAATCGCCAAATTGGGTTGGACTGTACTACCCCAACCACCCTATAGTCCCGATTTGGAACCCTCTGATTTTCATCTATTTGGTCCACTTAAAGATGCACTCCGTGGGACAAGGTTTGAAGATGATGAAGGAGTGATTCATGCAGCGAAGAAATGGCTACATGATCAAGACAAAATCTGGTACGGGCTAGGAATACATGCACTTGTTTCGCGCTGGCATAAAGCTGTACAAGTTGATGGGGATTATGTTGAATAATACCGATGTTTACATGCCATATCCATGTATATTGTTTATAAATTTCATGGTTTTTGAATAAACAGCTCCTGAGAAAAACGATGTGGTGCATTACTTTCTGAACGCCCTTCGTATAACATGGGGACGCGAAAGGCCTATTCGTTTAGACGGGGTAGGAAAGGAGAAAAGAAAAAAAATGATGCTGCCTGCAAGCGTTTGAATCTAAGCCTAACATACGCGCGAACTCGTAGTTAGTGTTTGAAATACGAGGTAAAGTAAGAACATGTAGCCACTTAGGTTACGAAAACAGACTTAGCTCTTATTTAGAATGATGTAAAACTCTCAAAAATAGCTGGACAGCACATGGAAAAGAAGTGACCGCGTGGTAGTAAAGATTTCAAGACTAACATGGAAAAAATATGGAATTTCTTATTAATATGTTTAGAATCACAAAAATTAGCTAGTTTGATAGCCTATCTTTTCCTGACAAATAATATGCTTTCAAATAAAAAGACGGACAGATAATTCGGAAGTTATTGACAAAAGACTGATTTGTTCGATGCAGACTCGCAAACACATGTTAGTTTTGCATTCACTAAAGTTACATTTGACGCATCCTTGAGACGAAGGCAGAAAAACAAGTACATGTAAACAAGGGGAGACAAGGAGGAGAGAATCTAAAAATATCTTCGCAGTAGAAATCTAAGCAATGGGTGAGGGAAAAATTTGAATACTTTTTTGTAGTTGGGCCCAAAACCAAGTCCAAACTTGGGAAATGACAAGTTCGGACAGACCGACCGACAGAAATACACTACACATTTGACCAAAAATTGGACAGTTAGTTTGAAATTTTAAATTCTAGAAGGGGCAGTACTCTCATTGGACGAGACAGTTAAGATTATTGAAAAATTTGCCGGCAAGTTGCCATTTTTTTGAAGACTGTCCATACGAGCAGATCGTTGAGGCTAAGAAGTTGTCGTCCATTGAATATATACTAATAATAGTGGGACGCCCTAGTCTAGCCAGCAGCTCAGCTGAGTTTGTGCTATTTCAGCGTATCTGTGTGTTTTATTCTGAATTGTGGTAAGGACGAAATTATTAACCTTTTATTAAACAATTCTGAGTGATTGATACTGCCATATAATGAAAAATGATTACGACAAGTGAGTACTTATTCTAGGTCCCCAGCCGACTGTCCAGGGCCTAGAGGTTGAATTATAATATGATACACTATCAGAAATGTAGAATACAGATGTTTATTTTCAGGTGGAAACATATCACCCACCTTATTATATGGAAAAAAGAGATTAATGAAAATATTTCAGATGCAGTGCAGTCTCTAGAGGAGAGGAATGGGAAACTAGTGCTACTTGATAACAGCCTTGATGTAG
Organism: Oreohelix idahoensis; assembly: GCA_024509875.1. Taxonomy (NCBI): domain Eukaryota; kingdom Metazoa; phylum Mollusca; class Gastropoda; order Stylommatophora; family Oreohelicidae; genus Oreohelix; species Oreohelix idahoensis. The sequence continues at coordinate 31,187 of JAMPIV010006580.1, read as the reverse complement.
ATGTGCTGGGTCGGTCAGAGAGATCTGACCCTGTCTTTTAATTACATGTATTATTGCTTGTAAACATGGTGGATTAGGTAGTATGTTAAGACATAGCCTAATTTAGTGGTTTCAGAGTTTCTTTGTCTGGCACTGTGCTAGTGCCAGATGTTCTGGAGAAGTCCAACTTTGTATGAAATGAGATGCCTACCATACTACCTCAGAGCATGTGAGGAGTGGGCCTAAGGAACAACTTTCTTTCATCGTCACAGGCCAGTTAAGTATTAAAGACCTGGCCTGCTGAGATTCATCAACTACAAAATTATAATTTAAACTACATTGTGAAAAATAAGAAACTTTTTGTCCACCATTAATCCTGTATAAGGAGCAAATGACATTGTTAACCAAAGACTGGGTATGATGCAAATACCCCGACCCGACATCCAGCATTAGTTTTCCTAAAGACTTTTAGTTAGTACCAATATTAGCAAATTTAACTTTTATATATATATATATATATATATATATATATATATATATATATATATATATATATATATATATATATATATATATATGTACAAGCCTTTCATGTGATTATTCAATTATATGTACTTCTATTGACATTAATTCATATTGATTTAAAAGTCCTGACCAGAAGAAAAACTTGGTTCAGGACAAAATAAATTTGAAAAAGTTGTAATTTCTAAATTTTAAACACAGTGTTAATTGAATTGATCATAGAGCTTAATATTAGTGTTTGTGTGTGTGTGTGTGTGTGTGTGTACTTAATTACCAGCACACCACATTTCATTACCCTAGACATTAAACGTAGCTATCAGTCATATAAATCACAAATAAGTCTGCTTGAGGTCATAGGTGGTAGTAGTAAGGTACTCTGTAAACTCACATAAACTGTTATCCTCAGGGACCTTCACAGCTGACCTCATTCAGTACACTAAGTAACCTAGCAACCACACTTAATAACATCAGAACCCACCACATATATTGGGGTCTCCTGGTCCGGGAATTAAACTATTGGGGTATAAGTTTGTATAAATTCAACAGTGTCCCTAAAATTAAAAGTTATTCAAAAGAAATAATTAAGGTGGAGAGTAAAAGTTGATGAATCTTCACAGCCAGTAGTAAATAATTAGTGTGTCACTTTCTTAATTAGAGTTTCGTAATCTATCTTAGAACATTATTAGAATTGTTATACAGGATGGCAGATCTAGCCAAATTCAGATCGGCTGCTGTGCTGACTGCTAAAGAAATGAATATGGAGGGTCAGGCTTTGATCCAATATGTAACTTCAGAATGTGACAAGTATATTGAAAGGGAAGATAGGAAGTTAGCAGAAGAAAGAAAATTACAGTTACAAATTGAGGCTGACAAAGAACTTAAGAGGCTGCAGTTTAAGGCTGACAAAGAGGCTAAGGCATTGGAGGCAGATAGGGTGGCTGAAATAAAGCGACTCCAATTGGAAGAGAAGAAATTAGAAGCAGAGGAAAAAAACAGGCTGCTGAAAGGGAAGCAGAGGAAAAGAGACAGGCTGCTGAAAGAGAGGAAAAGATACAGGCTGCTGAAAGGGAAGCAGAAAAGGAGGAGAAGAGATTACAAAGGGAGCACGAGTTACGACTAAGGGAGTTGGAAGTACAAGGCCATGCTCCTGAAAATGGTGCCAGCCCCTTTCCCTCCGATGCCACTGCTAGTCAGGGAGCCTCAACCTCAGCTATGGGTTTTCATTTAGACCATTTTGTTGAGAAAGACGATGACATAGAGAGTTTTCTAAGTAGGTTTGAACTTTTGGCTACTACATATGGGTTAGAGAGAGAAAGGTGGAGCCTAAAGTTATCTTAGGGGAACATCTTATGAAGTATTTGCAAAAATGAATAGAGACGACCAAGACAATTATGACATGCTAAAGCAGGCTCTGTTATTAAGATATGAAAAGAATGGTGAATTTTATCGTAAGAAGTTTAGAAATGCCAAGCTTTTGTCTGGGGAGACATACCACCTATTCTCTGCCAGACTGGAAGCGTATTTGGAGAAATGGACTGCTCTGGGGAAGACCCAAGATCTTAAAGAAATGATCATGATAGAGCAATTAAGAGAGTCCATGGCTCCAGACCTGAGAACGTTTTTCATGGAACAAGGTGCAGAGAGGTTGGGTGAGGTATTGAATGTCGCTGAGAGGTATCAAGCAGCCCAGGCAGAGGTAGCTGGCACTAAAAAGAAACATATAGAGAATTTTAAGGCCACACAGCACTTTAATAAATTTGATACCAAGGAACAAGGTAATAAAGGTAGGACTAACTTTGATAGGCGACGAAATGATTATCGTGATAGAAACTCACAGTTCAATGACCAAAAGTATAATGAAAGAAAACCTTTTAACCAAGGAAAGAGGTGGTGTAAATGGTGTAGGAAGGACAACCATAACACCGAAGTTTGTAAAAGGAAACCTTCTAACATTGCTGCAATGAAATCGGGGAACCAGAGATTAAAGGTTAAACCTATTGGACAGCAGGTACCTTATCACTCCCCAGTTTGTGAGGATGTTGTTTGTAACGGGGTCACCACAAGGTGCCTATATGATACAGGTTTGGATTTTGATTCAGTTGTGAGGTCTAGCCTAGTGAACCCAGATCAGTATACCACCGAAACAGTGGAAATACAAGGGGCGACTAAGGACATACCACTCATGACACTTCCCATCGCAAGAATAACGGTGAAAACTCGCTATGTGGAAGGAGAAATCAGAGCAGCAGTGATAGATGAACCAATCTACCCTCTGATATTGGGGTGTAGATACGTCTTCTTGGGGAATCCCAAGAGACCTGTGATCATGGCGACAGTGCAGACCAGGTCACAGTCAAAGGAGAAGAAGGTGAACCTATAAATGCTCATCCAGAGGAGATGAGGAAGGCGCAGCCTGAGGATAGGACACTCAAGCCATGTTTTAAAAAATTGCCCAATTGTCACACACCTCCAAGCAAGGGAGATTATTATATGAAGAACAAATTATTATACAGGAAGACCGGAACTAGATCCACTGGTCACGGACAGTTGGTACTTCCCAAGGCATATAGGGCAAATTTAATAAGGAGCTTACATGTTGGAAAAGATGGTGACCATGAGAAAATAGGTACCATCTGCCAAAAGGTTGCTCGAAAATACTATTGGCCCGACGTAAATGTCGATATTGAGAACTTTGTAGAAGCATGTGGCGTATTTCATGAGGTAACACCCACAAAGGGAAAAAATGTGCAGGACCTAGAAACGCCACGGGGCAAACTTAGGCCTGGAAGGAAAAATAATTATAATAAAGTAGACAAAGTGGAATGGGAGCCCCCTATTCACACCCAGTCTTCACTTGAATGTATTAACATGGCCACTATGCGACGAGTACAAAGAGATGTTTTACCTCAGAATAAGCCGACAATCCCTCGGTCGGAATTATGTGCACTGGAGGAAAATAAAAGAGAGAGAAGATCTCTCACGAGGAATTTAAAGTGGGGAGACAACCCCAAGAAAAGAATTGGTAGTGGAAGATTCTTATGTGATGACAAGAGTAAGAAACGTCCTCAAAATAAGGCTTCCAATATTATGCACAATATGTCAGAAAAATTAAAAGTCCATATGTAACTTATTAAGGACGTGGACAGATGAGAAGGCAGAGGAAACTGTTACCTCATCATATAACTATGTGAACGAGCTGACCACTCGTCTGAAAGCTGGATGGAAACTGGCAAATGATAATTTGAGACAAGCAAGGAAGAAACATGCAGCTTATTTCAATAAGAAAGCAAAGGACAGAATATTTGCTGTGGGAGAGAAAGTACTTTTTCTACTACCCGGCAGCAATAATAAGTTGCAAATTGGATGGCAAGGTCCATATACAGTTCTAGAGAAGGTGTCTAGAACAAATTATAAGATTGACAAATAGGGGAAGAAGAAAATATACCATGTAAATCTTTTAAAGAAGTATCTGGACAGACAAATCCAGGAAAGCACCCCTCTACTGACCTTGGCTATCGCAACCGAAATGAAAAAGGAACCACTCACCTCACATGAATACCCATTGCATCCATGTGAGACAGCCGCACAGGTAAAAGTCAGTAAGCACCTGACTAAAAATCAGAGGGAGAGAGTTCAACAGGTTTTGGAGGAACATACATATGTGTTAACAGACAAACCGGGGCATACTAATTTGCTAGAGTATGATATGAAGCTGGTGGACTCAACACCAATCTGTATGAGAGCCTATTCTGTTCCGTTCGCTAAGGAGAAAGCATTGAAAGAAGAGATAGATTATTTGTTGAAAGAAGAGATTATTTCTCACAGTGAATCTTCTTATAGCTCCAGTGTAGTTTTGTTGAGGAAACCGTCTGGGGAACATAGACTGTGCATAGATTACAGGAAACTGAATGCTGTCACAGAAGGTCAGGTGGATCCATTACCGGACACAAAACAGTTATTTGCCAGATTGAACAAGGCAAAATACTTTTCGAAGGTGGATCTTAGCAAAGGCTATTACCAGATTCCAGTGAAGCCTGAGGTTCGACCTTATTTAGCTTTTAGCACATCGGAAGGGCATTATGAATTCAACATGTTGCCATTCGGATTGAAAAATGCTCCGAGTGTGTTTTCTAGAATGATGCGCAAATTGTTGGAACCCTTGAATAATCCATGTATCACGAATTTCATGGATGATATCCTCATCGCTACAGAAACATTTTAAGAACACGTTAACTCTCTGAATATGCTATTTGATAGGCTCAGAGAAGCGAACTTGACTGCTAGACCAACAAAATGTTGTATTGGATGCAAAGAGTTGGAATTCTTGGGACATATGGTATATCAGGGTAACATGACCCCTGACCCCAAGAACTTGGAAAAACTGCAGAGAGCACCCAGACCACAAACAAAAAAAGACGTGCGATCATTCGTGTCGTTGTGTGGGTTTTACCAAAAGTATATCAAAAATTTTAACTCTATATGTGCTCCTCTGACTGACTTGACTCGCAAGGGAAATCCAGATAAAATTTTTTGGTCAGCGCAGTGTGAGTTGGCATTCCAAGAGTTAAAGGAAAAACTCACTAGCAAGCCTATTCTCAAATTGCCTGATTTGACTCAGGATTTTGTGGTGAGAACGGACGCAAGCAATGTGGGCCTGGGGGCTACATTGTTGCAAAGGTCCTCTTCACCCAATGGGGAACTGAACCCAGTATCTTATGCTAGCCGCAAGTTGAACAAAGCGGAACAAGGCTATTCCACAAGCGAAAAGGAGTGTTTAGCGTTAATCTGGGCGATAAAAAAGTTCCAAATCTATCTATATGGGAGAACATTCGTGGTCCAGACGGATCATCAGCCTCTCGTATTCTTATCACAGGCCAAGCATAAAAATGCCAGATTATTACGATGGTCTTTATTATTACAGCCATATCAATTTACCATTGAATAGATTCCGGGACCCAAAGACGCAGCAATAGAGAACGCAGTCAGTGACTCGTAGCTTGACTGCCTGCGTCAGGACCAGCGAATCGGAGCTGGTAAAGACCGCACTCCACCTCCACGTGGTGGTCCTGGAAACAGTCTGCATCAGTGCAGTCTGGCTGAGCGAGTGTGGATCGCAATGGAAAGGCAAACCCGGTCCTAAAAAATGCCGTGCAGAAGTCGGATGTGTCGACCGAAAGGTGCAGATATCACAGCTTAAGCGTAAACAGACACAACGCAACCACCGTCCTTTTCAGGGCGAACGAAGAAGAAGAAGAAGAATATATTCCGGGGTCACAGAACGTCGGTGCAGATTTCCTCAGTAGGCACCCCTGTGATCAAATTTAGAGTATTCAGCAGGCGTAAGGAGTTGATTTTATCTATGTGTATCACTGGTTTTGGAACTTGCATTAGTGCATGTTCTCAAGTGGGGAGATGTGTGATGGAATACATTGATACAGCGCTAAAATCCACCATTTATAAAGATAAAGGTTAAAATAAATTGTGGGGATAAAATATAGTTAAGTTAAGCTGCGGCTTTATCGCCTACGCCACAAGCGCGTTGATTTGGTAGATCGTACTATCGTTTCTAGTGTCATTGGAAAAAGAAAAAAAAACTAATTATAACATGGGGACGCGAAAGGCCTATTCGTTTAGACGGGGTAGGAAAGGAGAAAAGAAAAAAAATGATGCTGTCTGCAAGCGTTTGAATCTAAGCCTAACATACGCGCGAACTCGTAGTTAGTGTTTGAAATACGAGGTAAAGTAAGAACATGTAGCCACTTAGGTTACGAAAACAGACTTAGCTCTTATTTAGAATGATGTAAAACTCTCGACAATAGCTGGACAGCACATGGAAAAGAAATGACCGCGTGGTAGTAAAGATTTCAAGACTAACATGGAAAAAATATGGAATTTCTTATTAATAGGTTTAGAATCACAAAAATTAGCTAGTTTGATAGCCTATCTTTTCCTGACAAATAATATGCTTTCAAATAAAAAGACGGACAGATAATTCGGAAGTTATTGACAAAAGACTGATTTGTTCGATGCAGACTCGCAAACACATGTTAGTTTTGCATTCACTAAAGTTACATTTGACGCGTCCTTGAGACGAAGGCAGAAAAACAAGTACATGTAAACAAGGGGGGAGACAAGGAGGAGAGAATCTAAAAATATCTTCGCAGTAGAAATCTAAGCAATGGGTGAGGGAAAAATTTGAATACTTTTTTGTAGTTGGGCCCAAAACCAAGTCCAAACTTGGGAAATGACAAGTTCGGACAGACCGACCGACAGAAATACACTACACATTTGACCAAAAATTGGACAGTTAGTTTGAAATTTTAAATTCTAGAAGGGGCAGTACTCTCATTAGACGAGACAATTAAGATTATTGAAAAATTTGCCGGCAAGTTGCCATTTTTTTGAAGACTGTCCATACGAGCAGATCGTTGAGGCTAAGAAGTTGTCGTCCATTGAATATATACTAATAATAGTGGGACGCCCTAGTCTAGCCAGCAGCTCAGCTGAGTTTGTGCTGTTTCAGCGTATCTGTGTGTTTTATTCTGAATTGTGGTAAGGACGAAATTATTAACCTTTTATTAAACAATTCTGAGTGATTGATACTGCCATATAATGAAAAATGATTACGACAAGTGAGTACTTATTCTAGGTTCCCAGCCGACTGTCCAGGGCCTAGAGGTTGAATTATAATATGATACACTATCAGAAATGTAGAATACAGATGTTTATTTTCAGGTGGAAACATATCACCCACCTTATTATATGGAAAAAAGAGATTAATGAAAATATTTCAGATGCAGTGCAGTCTCTAGAAGAGAGGAATGGGAAACTAGTGCTACTTGATAACAGCCTTGATGTAGATGTGCTGGGTCGGTCAGAGAGATCTGACCCTGTCTTTTAATTACATGTATTATTGCTTGTAAACATGGTGGATTAGGTAGTATGTTAAGACATAGCCTAATTTTGTGGTTTCAGAGTTTCTTTGTCTGGCACTGTGCTAGTGTCATATGTTCTGGAGAAGTCCAACTTTGTATGAAATGAGATGCCTACCATACTACCTCAGAGCATGTGAGGAGTGGGCCTAAGGAACAACATTCTTTCATCTTCACAGGCCAGTTAAGTATTAAAGACCTGGCCTGCTGAGATTCATCAAGTACAAAATTATAATTTAAACTACATTGTGAAAAATAAGAAACTTTTTGTCCACCATTAATCCTGTATAAGGACCAAATGACATTGTTAACCAAAGACTGGGTATGATACAAATACCCCGACCCGACATCCAGCATTAGTTTTCCTAAAGACTTTTAGTTAGTACCAATATTAGCAAACTTAACTTATATATATATATATATATATATATATATATATATATATATATAGATATATATATACATATATATATATATATATATATATATATATATATATATGTATGTACAAGCCTTTCATGTGATTATTCAATTATATGTACTTCTATTGACATTAATTCATATTGATTTAAAAGTCCTGACCAGAAGAAAAACGTGGTTCAGGACAAAATAGATTTGAAAAAATTGTAATTTCTAAATTTTAAACACAGTGTTAATTGAATTGATCATAGAGCTTAATATTACAAGTGGATTGACATAAGTCTTGGGCCTGACCACGAAGGATTCAAAGGAGGAAGATGAAACTTGGCACATTTAAAGTTCATCATATTTGCACTGAATGTGTGAAGTACGGGTTTGTTTCTTCAATGGGTTTTCCCGCTACGGTGCACGGCGCAATGTACCCTATTGACCGGATCTGCTGCTCCAAAGATTTGACAAAACAATGGAAAAGAAGGAGGCTAGAGCTGTGATAAAATTTCTAATGTTTCAGGAAAAACACCTACAGAAATACACAGGGAAATGGAACCAGTGTTTCGTGATTCTTGTCCTTCATATACTTCGGCAAAAAACTGGTGTCAACAGTTTAAGTGCGGCCGCTCAAATGTTGCTGATCTGCCAAGATCTGGTAGACCAGCCTCAGAGTGCAACGATGAAAATGCAACAAGAGTGAAGAAAATCATTGACCAGGATCGAAAAATGACAATTGTGGAGATAGCTAGTAGAGTAAAACTAAATGAAAGAACAGTTTATAAAATTTTACACAACAGACTGAACATGAGAAAAGTGTGTGCACGCTGGGTTCCGCGACTGTTGACACGTGAACAGAAGCAAACGAGGGTAAATTGCTGTCAACAGTTGCTCAAAAAGTGTTAGTCAAAAAAATTTTTTGAGACCATGTTGACAGTAGATGAGACTTGGGTACACCATTATGACTCCGAATCCAAAATTGCCAGCATGCAATGGAAAACCCCGGGCTCCCCAACACCTGTCAAGCCGAGAGTGCAGAAATCTGCAGGAAAAGTGATGATGTTTTTTGGGACGGCAAAGGTGTCCTTTTGAAAGATTATCTGCCTCGTGGCAACACAGTTAATGGACAGTACTATGCAGATCTTCTCACCAAACTAAGAAAGGTTGTGACCAGGAAACGAGGGATAACGCGCACTCAAAATCTTCCTTTGCTTCAAGGCAACGCGCCCTCTCACAAAGCACGGCTTGTGCAGCTAGCAGCCAACGATTTGAATATTGAAATTCTTCCACACCCACCATATTCTCCAGATTTGGCTCCATCAGACTTTTTTCTATTCCCAAATCTTAAAAAACAGCTAAAAGGAAATCATCTTGACAGCGATGAATAGGTTATACTGGCATGTGATGACTGGTTTAGTTTGAAAAATAGGGTGTTCTACTCTCAAGGTCTTTTCAAGGTCAAGCAGAGATGGCAGAAGTGTGTCAATTCAGACGGTGGCTATATTGAAAAGGAATAAACACTATACAAAATTTCAGCTCTCTGTGACATGTCCTTCATGGTCAGGCCCAAGACTTATGTCAATCCCCTTGTAGTGTTTGTGTGTGTGTGTGTTTGTGTACTTAATTACCAGCACACCACATTTCATTACCCTAGACATTAAACGTAGCTACCAGTCATATAAATCACAAATAAGTCTGCTTGAGGTCATAGGTGGTAGTAGTAAGGTACTCTGTAAACTCACATAAACTGTTATCCTCAGGGACCTTCACAGCTGACCTCATTCAGTACACTAAGTAACCTAGCAACCACACTCAATGACATCAAAACCCACCACACTTGCGCGCAGGTAGATACCTTGGAAACCAATATTAGATACTCATGAGTTTTGGTCACTGTTCGACCACTACTGCAAAGCAGGGGAGGCAATCCGTGAGAACAACCAGTGTGGAACTAATGGAAAGATGCAGATAAATACCAGTGTGGAACTAATGGAAAGATTCAGACAAATACCAGTGTGGAACTAATGGAAAGATTCAGACAAATACCAGTGTGGAACTAATGGAAAGATTCAGACAAAATACCAATGAAACAAGATGTGAAGAAAAGACGTTCTGATTGGGATGAGACATATACTGAAGAAACAATAGGGCTACATAACAGTGCTTCTTCTGGAATCTCCAGGGTAAGAAAGATAGAGGAAGACAGAAAAACGCACGGAGACAGGAATGGGAGACAGACATGAAAGAAAAAAAGACATGGACATATATTGGACAGATGGCATCACACATGAAAACTTAGCATGAATCTGTTGACAGCTAATGCTTCACATGGCGCTGAAGGGTAGAGAATGAGTTAATGAATGAACGAACACTCAGTTTTGAGTGACTTCACAAATACAGTACAGACGTCTTGGCACCGCAGGGGCAGTGGCGTACCAAGGGGGGTGCAAGGGGGCGGTCCGCCGCGGGTAACAGCCAAGAGGGTAGGGCGCAATCTGACACTATTTTAACAGTACTTATTGTTTAAAATATACTTGCAAATGTTTTTTATGTGGGGAGGCAGTGCTAGAACGTAAGATCCGATCTGAGTGCCAAACACTATTAAGTACGCCCCTGCATAGGGGTAACAGGATTAGTCCAAACATTTCACGTAAAAATTTACGGATTAAAAAAAAAGAAAAAAAAAAAAGAAACAAAAATCATAAAATAAAATGACCGTAAACCCATAGAGGTGCCAGGTCATAATGATTGTAAACAAGTGTCAACACAACTGGTTTGTGTTTTATCAAGAGCGAACTGCCGGATCAAACTAGTCTGCTCCGTTTAAGATTAATGAGTATTTTCACACTTTGTCACTTTGTGTTTTGCTTCATGCCACAACGGCTTTGATGCGATACGGCATACGTTTCGATAAACCCCGGATGGTCGAGCAGGGGGCGGATTAAACTTTGAGATATTCATAAATAACTCGAAAAATTAAAAGAAGACATGTCAAGTACGTTTCAAGGACCTGGAGAAAAAGCGTGTACCTGACTGGATTTTTATGCCGTTTAATCTAGAAATAGAAAATGCCGTTATCGAATCTCACCTTCAAGATTAACTTTGATGTGTGTGTGGATCTCGAAGCTAAGTCATTGGTAATAAATCAAAGCCTCAGTGATAATTAGCGCCAGGGTCGGATTACCCATTAGGCTATGTAGGCTGGAAGCATAAGCGCCCGGAGCTCGTGGGGGGCCGTACATGTTTAAAAAATAAAAAATTGCATAGATTTATGTAACCAAAAAAAAAAATGAAAATGTTTACACTTTGCAATCGCATTAATAACATTCTAAAAAAGACAAATAAAAACAAAAATAACTTAAAAGACATAATGCACCACGGGCAAAATCATGACAGCGCATCAACTACTTGCAATACTAATAAACATTAATAAAAAAATAATTACTAATAAAAGAGGTAAGCAATGCTAACAAACTAACATACCAGTCTATTAATAATACTAGTATATACCATCACCATATTAAGGGGTTTGAAAAAAATATTAAAATTATTGCCAGTTAGGTGGAAAAGGGGGGGGGGGGAGGGGGCGCACCAAAAAAAGCATTGAGGCCCTTCTTGTCTTAATCCGACCCTGATTAAAACAATGTCAGTACTGCTACAAAATAATCTAAGCTTTGTGCAACAATTGAGCCGTTTCTACTTACATTCCTAAGTTTGTACATCGTTGAAGCTTTTTATCTATTAAATAAGCTCGTAAAATGTTGCCTCGTTTTGGCGAGGCACGTCCTGTTCAACCTAGTCGGTTATATTAGGGCGTATGTCCAAATATAAAAGACCTTTAGGTCTGGTGACTGTCACGGATTGCCTCCCCTGCTTTGCAGTAGTGGTCCAACAATGGCCACAACTCAAGAGTATCTGAATGGGTCGTCAAAGGTGTTTACCTTCGCACAAGATTACTCTTGGCTGAGATGTAGATAGACGTGTAGTGGCGCTTCTATCCGTACGGCGTATTCACAAGATAATTCAGAAGTCAAGAACCGTGCCGCATAGCGCTGAGCAATGGTTAACTTATATCTGTCCGTCGCCTTTTGTGAAGGATTTAAGCAATGGGTTTTAGACCGTTCAAGCCCCCAGCTAAATTCCTCTTATAATTGTATAGCTCTGTTTATATATATATATATATTGTTCTGGCTCATACGTATGCTTTCATACATTAAAAAAACTGAATCGACTATGATTGTTTAGTTTTAAAACAACAGGTAACAAATTTAATAATCAATTAGTATTAACAGATTAAAATAAATAATCTGCTAGTGACTGTTATATTGGAATCAAATTTTCTCTTCACAGATATTTAGGGTGAGGATATAGTTCAGAAAAATTATGTCCTTTTTGCTGGTGCCTTTTTATAAGCACTTAACTTTTAGGTGAGTCCTGCAGCTGTGATTTTCGTCACTGCTTGGTGATGAGGGCACTTCTTCACACAACTTGTCAGATTTATTCGGTTGGTGGTGATTCCCTGCGTTTCACTCACAACTAGCTTCGTTCCACGAACCCAAAATTTTGGGAATACACAATCTCCTTGCACAGATTTAGACTGGACACAGCTCTGTATTAGATGCTTCGAATCACTTTCGTCTGGAAATTTGAGTTAATTCCTCTAACGGTGGGTGTTCTGCGAAATCACAGGCCTGTGAAAACTTTTGTTTCTTCCTCTTCCTCGTTCGCCTTCAAACTTCCACATTTATGACTCTAATAAAGGCAGTAGTCAACTCAAGGTTCCCGAAATCTCCAAACAGTTTTTCGTTGACAGAAGTGGGTTGTTGCCATATGCTACTCCGTTCATTACTGTAGTTTGGGCAGTACTGCAGCAGGTGTTCGACTGTCCTCTTACTGGTACCGCAGGTGCAGAGATCTGTTGCACAAATTTTGTATTTGTTGTATAGATGGTATCTCAATCTGCTGTGTCCAGTACGTAGCCGAAAAATGATGACCTGTTCTTTCCTGGATAGTTGATGATATGCATCATTTTTTCAAATGGCCCGAGTGCTCTCTTTCCCATTTGGACTTGAATGTAGACTTTATAGTAGTCTTAGTCATTGCGTAAGTTGTCTCTATATCATTTTGTTGTAAGCACCTCCTTCCTTAGCAAGTTTGTCTGCCTCCTCATTTCCTGGTATGTTGCAATGGGCTGGTATCCACTGGATTGTGCACTTGTTGAAGCATTTGGCCAGTCTTTCAAGGGAGATTATCAGATCTTTCAATCCTTTAGCATGGTGGCTCTTCAGCGCTGTTATTACTGAGAGGGCATCTGTAAAGATTACTATCTTTTTTTCTGCCTGTGCTTTGCATTCAGTAAGAGTTTCCGTTGCCTGTTTCAGGGCTTCTGCTTCAGCACTGAAGTTATTGCAGTATTTGCCAGTGGCAAATGCCTTAGAGTGGATTCTATTCTTTAATTTTATGAGGATGCCGGCACCCCCATTTTCAACTGCATTTTTTCCTGAACCATCAGTATATGCATGTGTCCAAAGCTTTGCTGGGAATTTTTGGTCAATATACTTGGTTGCTATACACTTTCTTTGTGATTCTGTCTGTGTTCCCTTACTTTCAATGCCTGGAATATCAGATTTTAGCTCAGGAAAGCATCTTATTTTCCACAGTTTGATAGTTGTGCCTGTTGGTATTTTCTTTGCAACTGAGCTTGCTAGCATGGTATTTTTGCTAATTTTTCCTTTGCTTGGGCCACAAAGTTAGTTCGCTTGAGCCTACCTCTTCCTAGCCTATTCATTCTCTGGAACATGGGGTGTCCTTCGAGTCTTTTACATTTTTCTGCTTTTTGTAGGACTCTACTGTCACGTCTGTCCTCCATTGACTGTAGCCCTGTAATGTTTTCCATATAGTTGGTTTTTGTGGACTTTAGGGCCCCTGTTATAATACGTGCTGCTTAGTTTTTTAATCTGTTTACTCTGTCAAAATTTGACTTTGCTGCTGTCGACCAAGCTGTGATGCCGTATTCCATAGCAGGTCTGACTCTCCCTCTGTACAGCTTTTTGAGGATATTCTCATCAGCACCCCATGTGGTACCAGCTAACTTTTTCATGATGGCCATGCGAAGTTTTTCCCTTAACTGTATTTTGGTTATCTGTGATTTCCACGTCATTCGGCGGTCTAGTGTAATTCCTAAGTATGTTAGTGTTTCATCTTCTCGTACTGTCTGCCCATTTAGTTGTAGCTTTGCTTGCTGTGATTTGTTTGACAAGGTAAAAATAGTGTGTGTTGTTTTTTTATCATTAATTTTGAGCAACCACTTTCTGGACCAACTTTCAAGGGCCAGCAGTGAATCCTGCATGCGCACACTTGCTGTATTCTTTTGAAGTCCACATGGCCAGGTCATCAGCATAGAGGTAGTTGTGGACATTCCTGTGGATGTTTTCTGTTATATCATATATATATATATATATATATATATATATATATATATATATATATATATATATATATATATATATATATATATATATATATATATATCTTTTTCTTCTTTGATCCATAACCACCAACCGTCAAAGCAGTCAGCGGCCATCACGCCTGGTTGCGTCTTGTAGGGCAGCAACAAATTGATTCCACTTTGCTCGGTCGGCGGCCATCCTTCGTACAGTGCCCCAACTGTGGTTCATTCTTTGCATCTCAGCTTCCACAGTTCTCCGATAAGTTGTTTTTGGTCGGCCTCTCTTTCGCTTTCCCTCGGGGATCCATAGCATAGCTGTTCTTGTGATGGTATCAGGGTCCCTTCTGAGGACATGGCCAACCCAACTCCAGCGTCTGCCAGCTATGATGATGTGCATGTCCTCCTGGTTACTCCGAATAAGTAGTTTTTGGTTGCTGATGGTGTTTGGCCAAAAGATTCGGAGAATTTTCCTTAGGCAGATTGTGTGGAAGGAGGACAGTTTCGACATTTCCTTCTCTGTTACTCTCCAACATTCCGCACCATAGAGAAGCACAGAAAGTACACAGCTCTCATACAGTCTTAATTTGGTGTTTGTGCTGTACTGGGAAGACTTCAAAATGTTGTTGAGAACAGAAAAGGCTGTTCTCGCTTTATTCATTCTGTTGTTAATGTCCTTGCTTGTTCCGCCGTCAGGTGTTGATATGCTTCCTAGGTAAGTAAATGTGTCTGTCTGTTCTAACTTCTGGTTCCTTACTGTTATTGGCTCAGGATTGCCCACATTTAGTGTCATGACCTCTGTCTTCTTCAAATTGATGTTCAGGCGAACCTGCTGGCCATACTTATTCAGTTATCGGTTTTGTCTTGAATGTGTTGGTGTGAATGCGCGAGTAGTGCAATGTCATCTGCATATTCCAAATCTTCCCGTGTAGAAAACGTTGTCCATCTATATCCTCTTGGACTGCCCTCTGTTGTCTGGCGCATCACCCAATCTATGACTGTTAAAAATAATGTTGTTGATAAGGGGCATCCCTGTCGTACTCCTGTTTTCACTTCGAAAGTTACATTACTCGATCCAACACTGCACGTAAAGTTAGAATAGAGGCTTTTTATAATGGAAACAATGCGGCTGGGAATTCCATAAGCCCTCAGAATTTTCCATAGGCTGTCCCTGTGTATGCTGTCGAAAGCCTTTTCAAAATCAACAAAGTTAATGTACAGCTGTCTCTGCCATTCTGAGCACTGCTCTATAATGTTCCTGAGGGCAAATATATGATCTGCACATCTTCTGTTCTTTCGGAAGCCCGTTTGTTCTTTCCTCAGTTTATGGTCAACTGCTTTTGAAATTCTCTGGATGATTATCCTGCCTAGTATTTTGCTAGGAACTGAGAGGATGGTAATTCCTCTCCAGTTGTTGCAGTCTGCAAGGTCGCCCTTCTTGGGATATTTGACAATTATTCCTTTACTACACTCTGTTGGTGTTGTCTCAGTTTCCAAGACTTGTGCAAATAGTGGTTCTAATAGTTCTGCTGCTAGTTCAGGGTCTGTCATATATATATATATATATATATATATATATATATATATATATATATATGTGTGTGTGTGTGTGTGTGTGTGTGTGTTGGAAAAGTGTTGGGGGAAGGACCCCACCCTGCGGGACTCTGTGTTCCATTGTAGTCTTTTTGCTTAGTTGTCCGTGCACCTGCTCTCTAGCTGTTATGTTTGTTATATAATGACTGATCCAGTATCCTACTAGTGACAGGCGGTTGCTACTGGTGTCAGACTGTAGTGGCCAGACTGTTCCTCTGACGTCCAGGCCGGGTCTTGCTGCATGGGCAACAGCTCGATTTACACCTGCCCAACCTCGTGCCACCGAAAGTTAATTCAGGACGTACGCACCTATGGTCAGTAATGACTGGAAGGGAAGATAAGATAAGATCCAGTTATACAATCTTTCACAGACTCCATATTTAAGCATTTTTAACTCTTAGCCCATCTTTCAAAACTTTATCAAATGCTTTCTCTATGTCTACCCAGACTGCTAATGTGTGCTTTCCTTCAAGAAAACTTTTGTTTAATTCCTCTGTGACTTAGTCTGGGAAATTAGGATTAATTCCTCTGACGGCGGTTTTCTGCGAAATCACTGGGCCTGGGAAAACTTATGTTTAATTCCTCTATGACTTGTGATCAAATTCCTAAGTTTCCAGTCTTGTATTAAAAATGCGGGTTTACTTGTAAATTCCTAAGTTTCCCAATACTCGATATGTTACTTATAGTTGTGAAATTTCTAAGTCCAATGTCTCTTTTTCTTTCTGGCTTTCTGGGAGTTGCTCACATGAAGTTGCAAAGCTGTCTGTTCTGTGTCTCTGAGTTCGCTAGATTATCATTCTCAGTTCAAATCACCGATTGTGTTTCCGCCGAATGTTCCTATAGAATTCATTGTATATTCCGGCTCTCACTTCAAACCAATTAAATTTCTCTAGCACTACGTGGGTTGGGTGTTTCATTTAAAATATCCCCTCGCGTGTTTTAAAATATTAATGTTAATATTCCACGCGTGACTTCTTTCAAATCATGCGGTAATATTTCCGGTGGCATCTTGTGCACAACTCATAAACATCAACTGTGAACTCATTTGATGTCCAGATGTTACCTGTAGACCAATATTGTCTCTCCAGACAGATTATCGTGATAATCAAACACAGGGATGTCCCTTGAAACGATTATCTCATATCGTTGTCGTAATTTTTATCTGAGAGGGTGCTGATGGATATTGGTCCCTTTAGAGTGTAGAGGAATATTGAAGGCTCTGTGAGAATAAGGATTTAGGAGAATGAGGTAGTAGATTCACAAGCACTGGGAAGAGCAAGGACAGTCTCTTATTACGACAATATCTGTTTCTCACAGACTATTCCTATCTCTCTTCTGAACAAACAATTGTTTGTCAGTTCCAGTCGCTCAGGCGCACTCACCGATTTGGTGATTCTGTCGCACAACGTACATGAATACAGTCTACACAGATGGAAATGTTTGGAGTTTTGGGCCAGCCGACAACCAACACAAATAAAGATTAATACCTTTATTATCATAAAGCAGTCACAAATAATTATACATTTACAGTCAAAAAAATCAAAGGTTACAGAATACAAATATGATAAGGGAAGAGGGGGGTTTGAGGAGAAATATCCCATCCACCGTTTCCCGTTTGTATTTACTAACAGACAAGACCCGGTCCAAAAGACAAGAAAAGGGGGGGGGGGGAATGATCAGAGATAGGCAATGTAACCTACTGGTAAATTTATTACTCTGAGGCAAGGGGTTACATTAAAAGGGGGGGGGGGGGTTAGAGGAAAAGCTAGGATTCTCAACTGTCTCCCTTTAATCATACAAATTTTACGGGAGGGGGAAATGAACACAGTTACACAATCCCGCTAGGAGAAGTCCCGTACAATGAATATAATGCACCTTAATACTAGGTCGAACTAATTAAAAGGGTAAAGAAAAGATTAAATCTCCTTTCATTCAAAAAAAACACACTAGGGCTGGCCATCCCACAAACACACACGCAGACTTACCAAAATGGTGAATTCTGTCACTCTAGGAATTATTTACCACAGCAGCAAATACCGTGGAATAATGTACTGGTCTTCTTATTTCTTCCGTGTCAGGCCCCAGATTTAACGAGGTAACAAATAGTCTCAAAAAATCGCCAGACGGTGAAGCGTAAAGGCTACTGTTGGTTTAGATAAAGTTCCTAATGAATGGCACAGACATTTGGCTAAGCGTGAGGTATGGTGTGGTTCCTAAAATTGGCACAGCTGGTGGAGATAACTTTCTTTTTCCGTAATGTCACAAGTTAAAAAAACACTGAGGTAAGTTCTTCTTCGGGGGGTGTGTAAAATCCACTGAATATACTTGACAGATAGTGTTCAGGTAGATCTATGTTTTTTCTTCACAAATAGGGCAGTGAATAAAATATGTTCTGCTTCCAGTTTTACTTTAAGGACTAGCCTATATGAACTAGTATTTTAAAAGTGTCTCTTGGGTGGCTTTATTCTCAGTTAAATTCAGAGGAGCGGGGCCCATTACAGGTCGCCACAAGTTTAGCTTTAAAAAGGTTCATATGTTACTGGAGTTATCGAATTGAGTTGGCAGAACTCTGTATATAATTAATAATTGCTGGGATGCAGGTTGAATGATCGTTCTGAATGAAAGATAATCAAAACAAGAAATGCATTACAAATCATATTATAATCTGACACGCGATAAATTACAGTTAGCCTATTTTCTTTATTAGCGTCGTCAATTAACAAATCAGGAAAACTCTCCGTGAGTTAAAATAATTAAAAGCACATCTATCTATACAGAACTAAACTGGATTTACTGGTTATAATTCCCTTTAACGTCTGCAAAATTAATTTACGCGTTAATTGTATTAGGAAATACTTTTAGATGTAACATTTAGTTTGCACTAGAACTTTGAAAATGGGTTTATTTAATAAGGTTAAATTTACACCACAATCCAATGAAATAAATTGAAATAACTAGACCACTGATCACTCGAAGCTAATGTATAAATTACCGTCTGCGCAGAAAGAATACACTCCAATAGTCAACGAAGGTAGATGAAATCTAGCAGGAATCCGACTATGCTAGTGAAACTAGGATTCTGTCAGAACGAACGATAAAATGCAGTTTTCGGAGTTCTTTATTTATACTTCTCAAATGTAACTTAAATAGGACGTGTTAGGTTTTCACACTTTTCTTGAAGTAGAGCAGAATCCGAGGTACCTCGCCGTTGTGTTAACCGCTGCGATTCCTCCGTTTCCCCCGGTCTACCGATTATTTTCGTTTCAGGCTGCTCGCATAAGGGTGCGAAAAATTTCTCGAGAAGCTAACTACGTTAGCTGGGAGTTCCCTGATTTCTTTAGATCGTATACCGCCCCGTTGAATTCTGAAGATCAGCCTGGCTTTGATCCAGCGTGTAAAATTCTCGTGGAAATGCTGCATGCGGGTTAAAGTTACAACAGATGATCAGGGGTTCTAAAGTTATGAGAGGCCAATATTCTGTTGTCATCCATCGAGTCAGGAAAATTCATTTGTCATACTTAGACGTACGTCACAATCGTCCCCACTTTTGAGACATGGAAACTCGTTTTCATGTTTCATTTATGACAATGAAGCTGCCCTGATCGGTAGCTTTTGGATGATTGGTATCGTCGATTTTCTCCTCTTCCTCCGTGGTCCAGTTTCTATTCAAGAAGTCAGCTCCGACATTCTGTTTTCCTGGAATATATTCCACTTTGAAGGAATAAACACTCAATAGCAAGGCCCAACGCATTATCCTTGCGTTGAATTCCTTATTGGCACCCAGGAAAGCTAATGGAGCATGGTCTGTTTGCACCGTGAAAGAAGTACCATACAGAAACTCCTGATGGCGTCTGATGCCATGAATCAGAGCGAGACATTCTCTTTCAACGACACTGTAGTTGCGTTCCGCTTTATTCAGTTTCCGACTGCCGTAAGCTACTGGGAATAACAGGTTCGGGTCACTGTCCTCGGCTTGCAGCAATGTTGACCCGATGCCCTGACCTGACGCGTCAACTCTCAGTACGAAAGGTTTCTTAAGGTCAGGTAACCTTAGGATGGGGTATGCCGCGAACTGTCCTTTCAAAGTGCTGTATGCATGTTCGCACTTTTGATTCCACATGACCTTATCAGGACAACCTTTCTTGGTGAGGTCAGTCAGAGGTGCTGTCAGTCCGTTGAAGTTCTGGATGTATTTCTGATAGTAAGCACATAGTGATAAGAATGACCTGATGTCTTTCTTTGTTTGGGGTCTTTTTGCTGCCACTATTTTCTCCACGTTCTTCTTAATAGGCCAACTACAGCCGTGAGAAATAGTGTGCCCCAGGAAGTCCAGCTTTTCAAATGCGATGAGACATTTGCTAGGTCTGGCTGTGAGACCAGTTTCCTGTAGTCTCCTAAGGAGCATAGCGACTGTAGCAATATGTTCTTCGTAGGATTCCGATGCAATTAAGATGTCGTCCATGAAATTATGGATGTGGGGACTTTGCAAGGGTTCTAAAAGCTTTCTCATCATCCTGGTAAACACTCCTGGTGCGTTATGCAATCCGAACGGCATCACATTAAATGTGTAATGTCCTTCACTAGTGCCGAAAGCTAACAAAGGTTTAATTTCCTCCTTGACTGGTATTTGACAATAACCTTTACTGAGGTCAATCTTGGAGAAAATTGTTGCCTTGCTGAGCTTGGTGAACAACTCAGAAGCAGTTTGGAGCGGTTCAGGCTGGAATTCCGTTACAGCGTTTAGCAACCGGTAATCAATACACAGCCGAACTTCCTTATTGGGCTTCTGCAACAGCACTACACTCGAACTGTAAGGAGATGTAGACTCGCTGATAATTCCTGCCTGACGCAGCTTGTCTATTTCTCCGCGAAGTGCATCAGCTTTGGCGTACGGAATGGGGTATACTCTGGTTCGAACAGGGGTCTCGTTTGTTAATTTCATGTCAAATTCGATGAGATTTGTTCGACCAGGTACATCCGTTAAGACTGCACTGTACTGCTGTAGTAGCGCCCTGGTTTCTGTTTGTTGTTCTGGTGAGAGATTGTCGCCGAACTTGACATCTTTAAAGGATTCTGTGGGTTGCAATGGGTACTCCATGCAACCATTATCATCTTCCTCGTCTTCCGTGTCTATGGCGACAGCCAGGAGATGCTCGGAGGATGGCACTGGTCTTTCCAGATATTTCTTGAGCAGATTTATGTGGAAGACCTTCTCCTTTCCTTTAATGGAGATCTTGCAATTAGTACGTGAGATCTTTTTAAGGACGGTAAACGGCCCTTGCCATCCGATGCGAAGTTTATTGCTTCCGGTTGGAAGTAGTAATAAGACTTTCTCCCCTGGTTGGAGCTCTCTCTCTCTTTTGCAGCTTTGTTGTATCTTTTAGCATGTTTAGCGCGGGCTTTCTTAAGGTTGGTGTTGACTAGATCCCATCCTAGCTTTAGCCTTTCCTTGAGCTCAGATACATACTTGCTTGCAGAGACGACTGTCTCGTCAGCCTTTTGGTCTGTCAGAGACCGAAGTAAGGCTTCTAATGGCCCCTTTATAGGTCTGCCAAATAAAAGTGTAGCAGGCGGGAATCCCGTAGACGCTTGGGGAACCTCTCGGTAGGCGAATAAGGCAGCCGATATATATAGGTCCCAGTCTTCCGGTTTCTCCTGACCCAGCTTACGTAACATGGTGGTGAGGGTGCCATTAAAACATTCCACGAGCCCATTTCCGGCCGGATGGTAGGGACTTGTGTGGATATGTTTGGCCCTCAAGATCTAAAAGATCTCCTCCTTTAACAGGCTACGGAATTGGGATCCATTGTCCGTCAAAACTTGTTGAGGGAATCCCAACCGTGTAAAGATTTGCACGAGGGCTTCTGCGACATGCTTGGAATCTATGCATGTTAGCGGTACAGCTTCGGCCCACATTGTGCAAGTGTCGACTAAAGTCAGGATGAACCTGTGCTTTCTTTTGGTCCTTTCCAGGGGTCCAATGATGTCGACAGCAACCCGTTCAAATGGAGTCCCTACTATTGGCATTTGCCCCATGGGTACTAGGGGTGTCAAGTGCTTGGGTGTTACCCGTTGGCACTGGGCGCAGGATTTTACATACCTGATAATGTCAGAGTTCATTCCTGGCCACTGTAGTGGGTTTGATGGTATTGTATGATGGTGATGGTACTACGTGTGATGCATGAGGTCAGCTGTGAAGGCTCCTGAGATAATATGTAACTGTGAATT
Organism: Oreohelix idahoensis; assembly: GCA_024509875.1. Lineage (NCBI taxonomy): Eukaryota > Metazoa > Mollusca > Gastropoda > Stylommatophora > Oreohelicidae > Oreohelix > Oreohelix idahoensis. The sequence continues at coordinate 9,080 of JAMPIV010006580.1, read as the reverse complement.
GTCAGAAGGCCCTTCTCGCTACCACTACGACCTCACACTTATCTTTTTTTTTCTAATGAATGTGGCTACGTTAAATGTCTAGGGTAATGATATGTAATGTGGTGTGATAGTTTATAGACACACACACACAGATATTTAATAAGTCTAATAATATTAACAAATGTTATAATACACTGAACTAACTCAAGTGTGTAAAAATTTTGATAGAAATTTTCTTACATTTATTTCGTTCTGGACCAAGTTTTATTTTGACCAGAACTTATGAAAGATTTAGAAATTATGAAGAAATGCATGGAATATTACATAATAAATGCAAGGGTGTACATATGTATGTTACTAGACTATTTAGTTTTATTAATGTTTATAGCAGTCATCTAATTGGGAGGATAGTTAATGGTTGTGCTGTTGGGGTGGCCTCATCACTCCCGATCTATAGTGACTACACATTGTCCAGTAATGGCAGGAATTTTATGGGATTGTTAGTAACTAAATGGAGTTGGTGAATTTCCAGCAGACCAGAGGCTCACTCAACTTTGAATATGTAGCTCTGGTGCTGAGATCTGGTGGCCCCACCTCTCCGTGCTTGGGGGCAATATAAGACTTATGGTGGCCCCACCTCTCCGTGCTTGGGGGCAATAAGAAAATGCTCTGACACAACGTTACTGCACGGATCCACTCGTGTAAAATCACCAACTCATTCGACACCGCTTGGGTGCCAACTGAAACTCACAGCTCTGCAATCAAAGTATTATTTATGTGTCAAATTCCATTCTCTAACCATGACTGGACACACACTACACAACAACAACATATAGACGGGTCAGATCTCTCTGACCATACAGCACATTTTACCATGTTGGTTTCACATCGGATAAGTCCTCCCAGACTACAGATTCTGAAATAGGTTCATTAGTTTCCTGCCCTAAAATAGGATAGGTAATATGTTTCATTGTTCTCAACACTTGATCTGTCCTTCCTAACCCTTGCTGGAGTTTATGTATTTTATTTGTCTCTAGACCCTGAACTGGGGCGGGGGGTCTAGAGCGAACCCTTACTTGTTGTAAGGAACAGATTATGCTATTGCAGTATCAAATCACTCGAACCTTAAACAAATATTAAATGTACAAAGAAATAAGTTTAGTCTTACCAGAAATATGAATATGGTACACAGTTAATACTAGCAAAACTCAGCTGAGCTGCTGGCTATAGTATGGTGTCCCACTGAATATTATGTATTATTTCTGGGAAATCACCACTACAATTAATGACTGTGTTACTGGACAGACTTATGTCGAATGGCAAAAATGTGCGTCTCTATCCCGCTAATATAAAATGCGTTGGCCAATCAGATCAGAAGACTAAGCTTTTCAATTCAAAATTTGAAAATAAAGTCAAAATTACATCTTATTTTCTCAAATGTACGTCAGTCACATTTTATCTGTTCCCAAAAAAAGTCAAAAGTACATCTCAATTTTTAAAATGTACGTCGGTCACAATTTATCTTTTTCCCACAATTTCACTTGTTTTTTTTTTGACTAACACATGTAAAACTGCACGAACCTGCTTCCTAAGTTATTTTTAGCCACCATTCTCCCCAACACCCTCTCTCTTCCATACTAACTAGATTTGAACACTTGAGTCTCAAGGTCGTGATTTTTGTGCAAATAGTGACATGTTTGATTCAATGCAGTCTTTTGTCATTATCTTTCTTATTATCTGTCCGTCTGTATAAATGAAAGCATATTATTTCACTGCTCAGAATGGGCCATCCGGCCAGCTAATTTTTATATTCCTAACATTAATATTAAGAAAAAGTTACTTTTTAAATTTTGTAATATTTCAAGCATCTGCGTTTAGCCGCTGAATTCAAATCAAAGGCTTGGTATCGCAAAAGCGTCCAATAAATGACTGTGGCGTATCATATCCAAGGTCCCTTCTGTCGATTTCCTTACTTTATGTCAACTTGGGGGGGGAACGTGACTTTTCCTCCTTGCCCCACCAATTTGCGTCCATTAACCTCGCTAGTTCAAGTACGCGTTCAGTCAGATTCTTGTCTTTTGATCCTCGTTCCGTTTTGCCTTCAAGTCTAACAATTTCATTTCCATGGCGGGCGATCATGTATTCTAGCAGCTTACGCATTGGTTTTTATCCCTACGTTGTATCATTGGAGATATTTTGACGGTGCATCACTTGTTAATTTTACGACACATCTCCGCACCTGAAAACATGCCTACGGCAAGTTCTAAAACCAGTGATACACATAGGTAAAATCTCTCCTCACGCTTGCCATTACTCTAATTTTGATCACAGGGGTGCCGACTGAGGAAATCTGAACCGACATTCAATTTGCCTGGGATATATTGGATACTAAACTGATAAGGTTGAAGCAATAAAGACCACCTCAGCAATCTTGCGTTTTCATGCTTAGCCTGAGATAAGAATACGAGAGGCTGATGATCCGTCTCGACCACAAAAGTCCTACCATACAGATAGATTTGAAACTTCTTTATTGCCCAGATTAACGCTAAACATTCTTTTTCGCTTGTGGAGTATCCTTGTTCCGCCTTATTCAATTTGCGGCTTGCATAAGCGACTGGTTTCAGTTCCCCATCAGGTGAAGATGATCTTTGCAACAAAGCCGCCCCGAGTCCTACATTACTTGCATCGGTTCTTAAGACAAAGTCCTGTGTCAAATCAGGCAGTTTGAGAATAGGCTTGCTAGTGAGTTTTTCCTTTAACTCTTGGAACGCTAATTCACTTTGCGCAGTCCAAATAATTTTATCTGGAAGTCCCTTGCGAGTCAGATCAGTCAGAGGAGCACAAATAGAGTTAAAATCTTTGATATATTTTTGATAAAATCCGCATAACGACACGAATGATCGCACGTCCTTTTTTGTTTGTGGTCTAGGTGCTCTCTGCAGTTTTTCCAAGTTCTTAGGATCAGGGGTCATGTTACCCTGATATACAGTGTGTCCCAAGAATTCCAACTCTTTGCATCCAATACAACATTTTGTTGGCCTAGCAGTTAAGTTCGCCTCCCTAAGCCTATTAAATAACATTTCTAGAGCTTCAATGTGTTCTTCAAATGTCTCTGTGGCGACGAGAATATCATCCATGAAATTCGTGATACATGGGTTATTCAGGGGATCCAACAATTTGCGCATCATCCTTGAAAATACACTCGGAGCATTTTTCAGTCCGAATGGTAGCATGTTGAATTCATAATGTCCATCCGAAGTGCTAAAAGCCAAATAAGGTCTCACTTCAGGCTTCACTGGGATCTGGTAATAGCCTTTACTAAGATCCACCTTTGAAAAGTATTTTGCCTTGTTCAGTCTGGCAAATAACTGTTTTGTGTCTGGTAATGGATCCACTTGTCCTTCTGTGACAGCATTCAGTTTCCTGTAATCTATGCACAGTCTGTGTTCCCCAGACGGTTTTCTCAACAAAACGACACTAGAGCTAAAAGATGATTCACTGTGTGAAATAATCCCCTCCTTCAACAAATAATCTATTTCTTCCTTCAATGCCTTCTCCTTCGCGAACGGAATAGAATAGGCTCTCATACAGATTGGGTTTGAGTCTACCAGTTTCATGTCATACAGTAGCAAATTTGTATGGCCTGGTTTATCTGTTAATACATCTGTATGTTCCTCCAGAACCTGTTGAACTCTCTCCCTCTGGTTTTTAGTCAGGTGCTTACTGACTTTTACCTGTGCTGCTGTTTCACAAGGATGTAACGGGTATTCATGTGAGGTGAGTGGTTCTTTTTGCATCTGGGTTGCAATAGCCAAGGTCAATAAGGGGGTGCTTTCCTGGAGTGGTCTGTCCAGATACTTCTTTAACAGGTTTACATGATAAACTTTCTCCTTCCCCTTTTTGTCAATTTTATAGTTTGTTCTAGACACCTTCTCTAGAACCGCATATGGACCTTGCCAACCAATTTGTAATTTATTCTGGCTTCCGGGTAGTAGAAGCAGCACCTTCTCTCCCACAGCTAGTTCTCTGTCCTTTGCCTTCCTATTAAAATATGCTGCATGTTTCTTCCTGGCTTGTTTCAAATTATCATTTGCCAGTTTCCATCCAGCTTTCAAACGAGTGGTCAGTTCGTTCACATATTGATAAGATGAGGTAACAGTCTCTTCCGCCTTCTCATCTGTCCAGGTCCTTAATAAGGCTTCTAATGGACCTTTTATTGGCCTCCCAAATAGCAGAGTTGCGGGAGCCATCCCGGTTGAACTCTGTGGTACCTCCCGGTACGCAAACAATGCGGCGGGCAGGAATTGATCCCACAGATCCGGTTTTTCGTGTGCCAGCTTTCTCAGGATAGAAATGAGAGTCCCATTGAACCTCTCTACCTGGCCGTTCCCTTGCGGATGGTACGGACTACAATGAAAGTGTCTGGCTTGAAATAGCTTAAAAACTTCTTCCGTTAGTTTCCCCTTGAACTGAGAGCCATTATCCGTCAAGATTTGATGCGGGAATCCTAATCGGGTAAATATTGTAAGTAGGGCCTCTGCTACATGTTTTGAATCAATTGATGGCAGGGCTACCGCCTCTCCCCACATAGAACAAGTGTCCACCAGAGTAAGGATGTAACTGTTCCTCCTCTTGGTCCGAGTGAGAGGTCCTACAATATCCACTGCAACCCTCTCAAAAGGTGTTCCCACTATGGGCATTTCCCCTAGAGTTGCAGGAGCAGTCCAGTGCTTTGGAGCTACCCTTTGACATTCTGGGCAGGATTTGACATATCTTTTTATATCCTCCGTTATCCCTGGCCAGAAGTAATGACAAGCTATACGCTGTCCTGTGGCGCTGATCCCCATGTGACCACTGAAGGGAATCGCATGCCCGAGTTCCATCACTTTATCCCTATATGAAGTGGGAAGAACCAGCTGGTTGTGACCATTTGTTCCAGTTCCGGCCTTCCTGTATAATAATTTATTCTTCATATAATAATCTCCCTTGCTTGGAGAAGTGTGACATTTGGGCAATTTTTTAAAACATGGCTTGAGTGTCCTATCCTCAGCCTGCGCCTTCCTCATCTCCTCTGGATGAGCATTTATAGGTTCACCTTCTTCCTCCTTCTTCTGTGACCTGGTCTGCACTGTCGCCATGATCACAGGTCTCTCGGGATTCCCCAAGAAGACGTATCTACACCCCAATATCAGATGGTAGATTGGTTCATCTATCACTGCTGCTCTGATTTCTCCTTCCACATAGCGAGTTTTCACCGTTATCCTTGCGATGGGAAGTGTCATGAGTGGTATGTCCTTAGTTGCCCCTTGTATTTCCACTGTTTCTGTGGTATACTGACTTGGGTCCACTAGGCTAGACTTCACAACTGAATCATAATCCAAACCTGTATCATAAAGGCACCTTATGGTGACCCCATTACAAATAACATCCTCACCAACTGGGGGGTGATAAGGTTCCTGTTGTCCATTAGGATTAACCTTTAATCTTTGCGTCCCCGACTTCATTGCAGCAATGTTTGAAGGTTTCCTTCTACAAAATTCGGTGTTATGGTTATCCTTCTTGCACCATTTACACCATCTTTTTCCTTGGTTCAACGGTTTTCTTTCATTGAATTTTTGGTCATTGAACTGTGAGTTTCTGTCTCGGTAGTCATTTCTTGGCCGTTCAAAGTTTGTCCTACCTTTATTTCCCTGCTCTCTATTATCAAATTTATTAAATTGCTGTGGAGCTTTAAAATTATCTATGTGCTTCTTTTTAGCACCACTTACCTCTGCCTGGGCTGCCTGATACCTCTCAGCGACATTTAAAACCTCCCCCAACTTCTCTGCACCTTGTTCCATGAGAAATTTTCTCATGTCTGGAGCCATGGACTCTCTCAATTGCTCAATCATGATCATTTCTTTAAGATCTTGGGTCTTCCCCAGAGCAGTCCATTTCTCCAAATAGGTTTCTAGTCTGGCAGAGAATTGGTGGTATGTCTCCCCAGACAACAGTTTGGCATTTCTAAATTTCTTACGATAAAATTCCCCATTTTTTTCGTACCTCAATAACAAAGCCTGCTTTAACATGTCATAATTCTCCTGGTCTTCTCTGTTCATTTTGCGAAGACTTCGTAAGAAGTACCTCTCAGTCCCTGTGATAGCTTTAAACTCCACCTCTCTCTCTCTAACCCATATGTAGTAGCTAATAACTCAAAACGTCCTAGGTACCCCTCTATGTCATCGTCTTTTTCAACAAAATGGTCTAAATGAAACCCCATAGCTGAGTTTGACGCTCCCAGACTGGGCGTAGCATCTGAGGCAAAAGGGCTGGCACCATTTTCAGGAGCCGGGCCTTGTAATTCCAGCTCCCTTAGTCGTAATTCGTGCTCCCTTTGCAACCTTCTATCTTCTGCCTCCCTTTGCTGTCGTTTTTCTTCTGCCTCCAATGCTTTAGCCTCTTTGTCAGCCTCAATTTGTAACCTCTTCTCTTCAGCCAACCTTTCAGACTCTAATTTTCTTCAGCCTCTTTTTCTAATCTCCTTTCTTCCCGTTCAATATATTTATCACATTCAGCCGTTACATATTGAATTAAAATCTGACCATCCATTCCCATCTCCTTTGCGGTCAGCACAGCAGCTGATCGGAATTTTGCTAGCTCCGCCATACTTTTTAGACAATATAATAATATACAAGATAAATCTCTAACCACTAAATTACTTCTAATTACTATAGTCTAAATAATTCTAATTAATTAATTAACTAATTACTTATTACTGGCTGTGAAGATTCACCAACTTTTATCTGCAGGGACACTTTTATTTTTAAAGGGAATTTTACAATTTGTTCCCCTAATTTTATTTCTCCCACCAGGAGATCCTAATATTACTGTTGGGCTAATGATCCCGGGACAAAGAGACCCCAATATATGTAGTGGGTTTGATGGTATTGTATGATGGTGATGGTACTACGTGTGATGCATGAGGTCAGCTGTGAAGGCTCCTGAGATAATATGTAACTGTGAATTGTCAGAAGGCCCTTCTCGCTACCACTACGACCTCACACTTATCTTTTTTTTCTAATGAATGTGGCTACGTTAAATGTCTAGGGTAATGATATGTAATGTGGTGTGATAGTTTATAGACACACACACAGATATTTAAGAAGTCTAATAATATTAACAAATGTTATAATACACTGAACTAACTCAAGTGTGTAAAAATTTTGATAGAAAATTTTCTTACATTTATTTGTTCTGGACCAAGTTTTATTTTGACCAGAACTTATGAAAGATTAGAAATTATGAAAGAAATGCATGGAATATTACATAATAAATGCAAGGGTGTACATATGTATGTTACTAGACTATTTAGTTTTATTAATGTTTATAGCAGTCATCTAATTGGGAGGATAGTTAATGGTTGTGCTGTAGAGGTGGCCACATCACTCCCGATCTATAGTGACTACACATTGTCCAGTAATGGCCGCAATTTTATGGGATTGTTAGTAACTAAATGGAGTTGGTGAATTTCCAGCAGACCAGAGGCTCACTCAACTTTGAATATGTAGCTCTGGTGCTGAGATCTGGTGGCCCCACCTCTCCGTGCTTGGGGGCAATATAAGACTTATGGTGGCCCCACCTCTCCGTGCTTGGGGGCAATAAGAAAATGCTCTGACACAACGTTACTGCACGGATCCACTCGGGTAAAATCACCAACTCATTCGACACCGCTTGGGTGCCAACTGAAACTCACAGCTCTGCAATCAAAGTATTATTTATGTGTCAAATTCCATTCTCTAACCATGACTGGACACACACTACACAACAACAACATATAGACGGGTCAGATCTCTCTGACCATACAGCACATTTTACCATGTTGGTTTCACATCGGATAAGTCCTCCCAGACTACAGATTCTGAAATAGATTCATTAGTTTCCTGCCCTAAAATAGGATAGGTAATATGTTTCATTGTTCTCAACACTTGATCTGTCCTTCCTAACCCTTGCTGGAGTTTATGTATTTTATTTGTCTCTAGACCCTGAACTGGGGCGGGGGGTCTAGAGCGACCCTTACTTGTTGTAAGGAACAGATTATGCTATTGCAGTATCAAATCACTCGAACCTTAAACAAATATTAAATGTACAAAGAAATAAGTTTAGTCTTACCAGAAATATGAATATGGTACACAGTTAATACTAGCAAAACTCAGCTGAGCTGCTGGCTATAGTATGGTGTCCCACTGAATATTATGTATTATTTCTGGGAAATCACCACTACAATTAATGACTGTGTTACTGGACAGACTTATGTCGAATGGCAAAATGTGCGTCTCTATCCCGCTAATATAAAATGCGTTGGCCAATCAGATCAGAAGACTAAGCTTTTCATTCAAAATTTGAAAATAAAGTCAAAATTACATCTTATTTTCTCAAATGTACGTCAGTCACATTTTATCTGTTCCCCAAAAATTCACAAGTACATCTCAATTTTTAAAATGTACGTCGGTCACAATTTATCTTTTTCCCACAATTTCACTTGTTTTTTTTTTGGACTAACACATGTAAAACTGCACGAACCTGCTTCCTAAGTTATTTTTAGCCACCATTCTCCCCAACACCCTCTCTCTTCCATACTAACTAGATTTGAACACTTGAGTCTCAAGGTCGTGATTTTTGTGCAAATAGTGACATGTTTGATTCAATGCAGTCTTTCGCTGATGTGAACAACACCGTCTTTTGTCATTATCTTTCTTATTATCTGTCCGTCTGTATAAATGAAAGCATATTATTTCACTGCTCAGAATGGCCCATCCGGCCAGCTAATTTTTATATTCCTAACGTTAATATTAAGAAAAAGTTACTTTTTAAATTTTGTAATATTTCAAGCATCTGCGTTTAGCCGCTGAATTCAAATCAAGTGCGTGGTATCGCGCAAAAGCGTCCATATAAATGACTGTGGCGTATCATATCCAAGGTCCCTTCTGTCGATTTCCTCCACCGTTATCCTAAGAATATTGCTCACAACCTCCTCTTCGAACCGCCCAACACAGGCCAAACCAAATTTAAACTCGGAATTATATACAACTTTCTACTAAACCCCCACAACACAACCACACAAA
>JAMPIV010006579.1:0-92865 GCA_024509875.1 Oreohelix idahoensis | reverse complement strand
ATTGTATGATGAAGTCAATTGCATCATGATAGAATCTACAGAGCAATGAGAACATTTAATGTAGGATTAACTTTGATACAGATTCCAGTTTGTATCCTAAAGTGAGTGACAGCTCACGACAGCAGCCATCTTGTATATACATATTTAAGGACTATCAGGAAGAGAAAGGGATGCCCCGTATTATCGCTTGATGAGTCCAGAGATCACTGCTACAGATGAGAACCCATTACTAGCGGTTCAATATGATTATATGAAAGATATGTGCTGAACATTATTTAAAGGAATCTTCGCTAGACGAGATTAGGTCTAGAAGCCATCTTGAATATTGTTTATAAACTGACATGCTTTGTCAGTAAACTCAGATGATATATATATGGGCAATACTGAGTGCTTGTCTACTGACATTCCGTTGTGCTATTATTCAACGAGTGCCCATGTATCATTGCAAGACCATTTAACAATTGTACCATGATGTATTATGCCAACCTGTGATTTGTCACTGTATCCATGCTGTCGAATGTGTACGTCCAATTAAACTGTAACAAAAAGTACACAGCAGTTGGCGTCGATGACTTCCAGCCATACATGAGTGAGAAAAAGAACATTTATCAACTCTTCGAACTCTTTCATCATTCGCGTATTATACTCTCACTCTATGTCTACACACCACTGCGTAGGTCGAGTTGATATTCCTATTCCTAACAACCACTCTGACGAGCAACGCTGGGGCCAACAACAAGTCTTTAACATTGGAGCTTCCACAGACCACCATACCTCTTAACACTGTGGTCCTGTAAATAGTTGATGTCAGTGTGAACAAGGAACAATACAACTTCATATCTATACACCATTTTACTCTGGTGGAATTCAACAAAGAGGGTATTTAACACTGGTGAGCCAGCTTTCTGGGTTTGACCTCGCAGAAGTTGAGAAGTCAACAGACTACCGATACCAGACCGTTTCCTGTGGCTGATACGACACACTTGCAGTATTAGTTTGCTCTTTGTCAACACTTTGTCACGTGACCTATCAAGTGAATGCAGTATCTAGGTCAGCGTTGTTGACATTTTTACACTTAGACATTACAGAGTTTCACAGTACAGAGATGATACTTTGAAGGCCATAAACTGTTCTATTGTTGCAGTATTGTTGAACATAAGTGCGTAAATTTCATCGTTGGACCTTCTGATACTCATATTGTTGAACATTGTAATAGATTAAATCAAAAATCTAGTATTGATTAAAATGGCAGTTTACTTTGTTTATTCAGAAACTGTGCCATTATATTTATGAACTGAAACTCTTTCCAACACATTTCATTATTTAATGTATAACTGAGCATCCTATCTGCAACACAGTGCTTTATATATTACACACATGATATATGCATTTATGATTATATGTTATATGTTATTTGTTTGTATAGTATATTAGTTTATATGTCAGCGGGTTGTGTTTAGGTTGGGCGGTGTCCTCACAACAGAATATCCCACGTCATAGAGGGTCCGTTGTGGGTGTTTTCTTTAGGTGCAATTCCCTTAATTGGAAATTTGCTTGCAACAACTAGTTGCTATTTGTGTTAGCTGTGAAGACTGTAATTATTGTTATTTTTGTAATATTTCTTTGTTCTTTAGTTTTGTTTTGATTTGTTTGTAATTTGTTGGTCTACCCTTTTCTATCTTTCAGTTCTATTCACAATTTATATTCATATACTGTGACGTCATTTGTGTTGTTATTCCTTGCAGATTCAGTGATTATTTTCATTGATTTCCCTATTTGATTTATTTGATTTCTGCAAATGTTTTCATATTGTCAGTCTTATTTGTGCTTTATGTATGCTGTTGGTTGACATATGTTTTATATAGGTATATTTCATAAGACACTATTGCTTGTGCACTGCACTTGGATTATGGTATAAACCAGTACTTTATTATTATTACTGGGATACAAGAAATTATACAAGACCTTATTAAGGCTTGTGACCCACTGAGATTGAGATAGTGTACTGATTAATCAAGTCATTAAAAACTTGTGGTATTATTATTGTTTCAAGTAATTAGTATTATTGTTAGACATCATGTCTACATTAGAATACTTCATTGCTCAAGGGAAATCCCTTGATAAGACTGGTCAACAATTAGAAGAATGGAGAGTTGCTCAATATGACAAGACATTAGCTGCTGCTGCAGAGGAAAGAAAAGCTCTAGCTGAAGAGAAAAGATTAGCAGCTGAAGAGAAAAGATTAGCAGCTGAAGAGAAAAGATTAGAAAGAGAAGCTGAACTAAAGAAATTGCAGATACAGACTGAGGAAAAAAGATTCCAGATGGAAATGGAAAAAGAAAAAAGAAAAGATGAAGCTGCTGCTGCTGCTGAAGAGAGAAAAGCAATGAGAGAACATGAACACCAAAAAGAACTTTTAGCATTTGAGTTAGAAAAGTTAAAATTAACAAACATAAGTAATGTTAATCAAGCATCTAGTGGTAATGGTAAACCTTCTACTTACAAGGTTAAGGTTCCACCGTTCAATCAGTCCAGTGACGATATTACATTCTGGCTGAATAGATTTGAACGTTCTTGTCGTACTCATAATGTGGATAAATCACAATATGCTAACCAATTAGCAGAAAACTTGAAAGGTGAATCTCTAACTAGGTTATGCCTTGTAGGAGAAGCAGATAAGGATAATTATGATGTCATTAGGGCGGCTTTGATAAAAAAAATACCAGCTAAGTGAGGAAGGCTATCGCCTTTTGTTTAAGACGATGGTGCCTGAGACAGGTGTAGAATTCTCAGAATTCATTGCAAAGGCACGTCTCACAGTTGATCGTTGGATTGAGCTTTCCAAAACAGAAAAAACGTATGAAGGACTTATGGATTTGTTGCTCAGAGATAAGATTATGTCATGTGTTAACAAACCATTCCTTGAATTTATACATGAGCGTAAACCCAAATCACTAAAGGAAATGGAAGAATATTGTTCCCAATATGTCACTGCACACCCCGACGTGACTTTTGGCAACACTAAGATTAAGGAGAGTATGCCAGTTGCTTCAGCAACACCATACAATCCCAATTATTCACACAGATTTCAGGGACCTCAAAACAGATTTGAAAAAAAGGTAACCATAATAGTTATCAAAACCAAGGTAACCAATCATTTCAGGGTTCTTCTTCAAAGAACTGGAGACGAGCTGATAGCTCTCGACACAGGGGTGGTCATAATTATAGGAATTTCCGTAGAGGAAGTAATTATAGAAACTATCCGAGTTATCCGTCTTGGAGTCAACAAGATCACAATTACAGAGATACTCATTATAATGAATATGATAATGGTAACCAAGAGAACTATGACTCAAACCCAAATAGGGGTTACAATAGAGGTAACAATAACTACAGAGGTAATAATAACCGAGGTAGATCTCAAAACAGAAGACATAAACCACATTTTCAGGCAAACTCTGCACAGCAAGAGTCTCATGAAGCCTATAAACAGAGTAAAGATAATAATGACGCTAGTAATATGGCATGTTCCGCTTTTGATTTTGGGAGAGCATCTCAGTGCCCCCAATGCAAAACATTATTTGAGCCAACCACAGTGTCTACTTTAAGCTGTGGCCATCCTCTTCCTGCTCTTCCTGCATCAGTCGCGCATGATGGAAGAGGTTCTCTTGTCTTACATAAGGGTTTAGTAAATAACAATCCAGTCTCCGTGCTATTTGATTCTGGATGCACCACAATTGATGTTAGGCAGTCACTCGTAGATCCTTCCCGTGCCACTGGACAAGTAGTCAAATGTGTAACATTTGGCGGCACATTAGAGAAATACTCTACTGCTATCATTAGGATTGCTACTCCGTTCTTTACAGGAGATGTACACGCATGTCTTCTTCCGAATCCGATCGCTGACCTCATCATCGGTCGCATTCATGGAGTTAAAGAATGCACTTCGCAACAAATTTCCGCTTGGGAAAAGCAAAACATGCAGATTGCTAACGCTGTAGTCACTAGAGCTCAAGCTCTTAATATGCCTCAAACTTCATCTACTGAAGATAATGAAGTGCATAAACAAGATGATCCCTTGGTAATTTCTCGTGACTCGTTTATAAAACAGCAAGAAGATGATCCCACTCTGAAGAAATTCTTCATTCTTGCAACTAAAGGTGATCCGAATAAAGACACAAGTCGTAAATCTTGGATTACAAAGAAGAATGGCGTACTTGTACGTATGGTTCAAGACTCCATTACGTCAAGTCATTCTCAAATCCTGGTTCCCAAGAATTTGAGAGTTAAAATTTTGCAGCACGCTCACGACTCTCAGTGTGCTGGACACATGGGTTTTTCCCGTACTAAGTCAAGAGTTCTTGCGGCTTTCTTTTGGCCATTGGTAAACAAGGACATACGGATTTATTGTCGATCTTGTAAAGTATGTCAGGAAGTTAAATCCAAAGGTCCACGCCATGCTGCACCCATTCAGGCGGCAGACATTCCTATTCGGCCGTTTCAAAAAATGGCCATAGACATTATTGGTCCATTTAAGATCAAGTCTGCCAGAGGACATCAATTTATCTTGACGTGTGTTGATATGTGCACACGTTGGCCAGAGGCTATTCCTCTGAAGAGCATTACTACTGCTGATATTGCAGATGCTCTTTGGCTTATATTTTCTCGTCTGGGTTTCCCCCGGAGAGATATTATCAGACCATGGCACCCAACTAATATCAGATACCATGTCTCAAGTAATGTCTACTCTGCAGATAGATAGATCTTTAAGTAGTATCTACCATCCTATATCTAACGGGATGGTCGAACGCCTTAATAGAACACTTAAAAACTTACTAGGGAAGATAACTGAGGATCATCCTCAAGACTAGGACAGAGTTTTACCTGCGGCCCTCTTCGCTTACAGAGAGGTCCCCAATGAACATACAGGATTTTCTCCCTTTGAACTTGTCTTTGGCGCGCGTCCGCGCGGCCCTATGTCGTTGCTTCATGATCTCATAACAGCTGACAATATTGACGATGACACAAAGTCATCCTACGAATATGTCATCGCGGTGAGACAAAAGATTATCGAAGCATGCAAATTAGTAACTTCTTCTTCCGAATTTGCGAAACAGAAGGCAAGGCAATTTGCCAATAAGAAGAGATGCTTACGACAACTTTGTCCTGGTGACAAACCATTTGTATTACTACCTTGTAGGGAAAACAGACTACTTATTTCTTGGAAAGGTCCGTACGATATAATATCGAAAATTTCCGATGTCGACTATATTGTCGATATTGATGGGAAGCATAAAACCTTCCACATCAATATGCTTACTGAATTCCATGAACGTCCGGATTATTTACAACCCATTTTCCAAGCAACGGACGATTCTCCAGTACAACATGGTCATTACTCATCACTGTCCGTGATACAGGATGAGGAAACGAGTTTTTTAGATGTAAATCTTCCTCTTCCAATGATCCCACTTCATTCTAGTGAATCATGGAAGAACGTTACTGTCTCTCCTGATTTGTCTCTAGGAGAACAGCGACAAGTTTCAACTATGTTGCAAACATTTCAGGATGTACTTACTGACATCCCTGGACAAACTCATGTCATTGAACATGACATTGTTCTAACTGACCATACTCCTATTAGGGTTAGACCTTATCCTATCCCTATACAGTTTCAAGCACAGGTCGAGAAAGAGTTGGATGAGATGATAGATTTGAAAATAATCGAACCATCCACCTCTGCATATTCTTCGCCGATGGTTATTGTTCGGAAAAAAGACAATAACATACGTCTTTGCGTTGACTATCGCAAATTGAATCAAGTAACGAAGTTCGATGCCGAACCTATGCTTTTACTGGAAGAGCTACTTACTCGACTTTCCAAATCTCATTTTTTCACTAAACTTGATTTGTCTAAAGGATATTGGCAAGTACTTTTATCTGAACGCGCCAAACCTCTCACGGCTTTTTCAACACCTAGAGGTTTGTTCCAATGGAATTTTATGCCTTTCGGTCTTATGAATGCACCAGCTACATTTGTACGCATGATGCGCCGAATCTTATCTTATCGGTCAGATGTCATTGCATATCTAGACGACATCTGTCTTTTCAGCGATACTTGGGAAGATCACTATTCAGGGTTAGATGAATTGCTGTCTACTTTGCGCGAGCACAACCTGACAGCGAAACCCTGTAAAGCCTATATTGGTTTTAGCGAAATTTATTTCCTAGGCCACCGAGTTGGTCATGGTTTCCTAAAGACAGAGGACCATAATACTAGTAAGATACTTAACATCTCTATCCCTAAGACTAAAAAACAGGTGAGAAGTCTGTTAGGTCTTATTCAATTTTATGGCAGATTCATTCAGAATCTATCCTCTATCATGGCACCTCTTTCTACACTTCTAAAGAAAGGTTCGCCTAATATGGTCCACTGGTCCCAGGAATGCCAATCCTCTTTGGATAAGATTAAAACATTGTTTTCAACACCACCTATTTTAGTGTTACCTACTAAAGATAAGACACTTGTTCTTCGTAGTGATGCTTCATCCACTGGGATTGGAGCGGCACTAATGCAAGAGTACTCTGGAACTCTGCATCCTGTAATGTATATTTCCAGAAAACTTAATGCGGCAGAAAGGAATTATTCGGTTTTAGACCGTGAGCTATTAGCTATGGTTTGGTCAATTCTCAAACTACAAAGATTCCTTCTAGGCGCACATTTCATAGTAGAAACCGACCAAAAAGCTCTTACTGCTATACAGAGTAAGAATTTGAAGAGCTCGAGGTCTACTCGATATGCAATTGCTCTTCAACCCTTTCATTTCTCTGTGCGAGCTATTCGTGGATCAGATAATGTGATGGCAGACATTCTGTCAAGATGCCCACATGATTCCACATAACTATTAGGTCTTAGACTTCTTGATATGTCTAGGTCTATAATAGTTCCTTTCTATATCAAGATAGATATACATTTGTAATTTAATAATATAATGATTGTATCACTACTTAGCGGTTCATTGATGTTTATTCACCGCTGTGCTTTGATGATTTTTCTTCATAAATCATAAATTTAAGATATCTAATACGAAATTATGGTATGAAATTTTTTAGGCATTGTGTAATTGCCAGAATTGTATTATACTTTGATGACACCTTCCTGGAAAAATTTATTCGTAGAGAAACAATTTCTCTCAGATTATGAGATACATTCTCACCAGTCGCTCCATAAGTCGACTTAGCCTCATATTAGGCGTTATATTTATTCCTGATATTTTCATCTGCGCATTATTCATGCGTTGTGAGCCTATTGTACGTTGCTCCTAGATGTATTTCAAAAAAAAAAAGTTTCATTTTTTTTTTCCCGGGAGGTGTGGTAAGACTGTTACGTGCAGTCTTTGATATCTTGCAATATTATACATTTGTATGCTTGTTATGTTCGCAAATATTTTGTAAACAAAATAGAAACTTTTTTGCTTAAGGAAAAGTCAATATTGAGTTACTTCCCCTTGAAAGGAGTCTCAGATCGAATTCCGCGGACGAATCCAGTTTTACTGCGATTGATTCTTTGTTTGGGTAGAAATAGATTGTTCTTGCTTCAGAATATCTATGGCCTGAATTTATGTGTAGTGTTTGTCTAGGTAGGACGAGTCTGTCTTATATCTGTATATCTTTACATATCTAAGTCGAACTATATGTTCTTTGTCGCTAGAAAGGTCAAAGGCTGTTCAGCGGATGTGTGGCTAGAGAGTTGTGTTTTGGCTTCGCCCTGATGATGGAGCGGGGGGGGGCTGTCGTGTTTTCTGTATCGGCTTGTCGCCGGAAAAAGTGATCGATATATGTGTAGGGGAAAGTGATAGTCGTCTAGACCTATCGTGTATGCTTTACCCCAGTGTTTATTCTTATTGCCAAGGAATGGCAGAATCATATTTCTGATACCAAGGTAACAAAAGCACTTCTTATGAACTCTCTTACGAAGCCATCGTTTTCGATAAGCAGACGCACGATTTGTACGCCTGAGGGAATATTTAACTAGATGAAGATGACATTCATTTCTAGCAGCACCATATTGTATGATGAAGTCAATTGCATCATGATAGAATCTACAGAGCAATGAGAACATTTAATGTAGGATTAACTTTGATACAGATTCCAGTTTGTATCCTAAAGTGAGTGACAGCTCACGACAGCAGCCATCTTGTATACACATATTTAAGGACTATCAGGAAGAGAAAGGGATGCCCCGTATTATCGCTTGATGAGTCCAGAGATCACTGCTACAGATGAGAACCCATTACTAGCGGTTCAATATGATTATATGAAAGATATGTGCTGAACATTATTTAAAGGAATCTTCGCTAGACGAGATTAGGTCTAGAAGCCATCTTGAATATTGTTTATAAACTGACATGCTTTGTTAGTAAACTCAGATGATATATATATGGGCAATACTGAGTGCTTGTCTACTGACATTCCGTTGTGCTATTATTCAACGAGTGCCCATGTATCATTGCAAGACCATTTATCAATTGTACCATGATGTATTATGCCAACCTGTGATTTGTCACTGTATCCGTGCTGTCGAATGTGTACGTCCAATTAAACTGTAACAAAAAGTACACAGCAGTTGGCGTCGGTGACTTCCAGCCATATATGAGTGAGAAAAAGAACATTTATCAACTCTTCGAACTCTTTCATCATTCGCGTATTATACTCTCACTCTATGTCTACACACCACTGCGTAGGTCGAGTTGATATTCCTATTCCTAACAACCACTCTGACGAGCAACGCTGGGGCCAACAACAAGTCTTTAACATTGGAGCTTCCACAGACCACCATACCTCTTAACACTGTGGTCCTGTAAATAGTTGATGTCAGTGTGAACAAGGAACAATACAACTTCATATCTATACACCATTCAACAGTATATATAGAAACAGCATTTTACTCTGGTGGAATTCAACAAAGAGGTTATTTAACACTAGGTCGCATCGAACCGCCACAAGATAAAATTTAAAAAAATGTTTCATCAATATGTCTGGAAGTTCTTAAGATGATTTATTTATTGCTGGGATCGCACAGGTTACGATCACTCGTTTTGCACAGAAATAGAATTCACTGCTAATATGTATAAAAATCCATGGGATAATCTATCAGGATTTCAGATATAGCTAGTGCTTCTGTAAAGGTCTGGCCAACGAGTGATAAAGTGTATTTCTACGTGGTCTGTATATATCTAACTTAATTGTAAGATGAGTGGGACATGAGAATTTTTGACACCTTTTTAGGTCTCAGGACACTTTGTCGGTTCTGACCGCCAGACTAAAGAGAGATGCCGCCCCTGGTCTTCGTATCTCCGCTCGCTGCTGCGATCGGTTCTGTGTTTAACACCGAGATGCGAAATACCTGCAGGAACTTGCGTCGCTCGTTTCAGGGACCACTACTGTCTTTGATCGTGGCGCTAGTCTTTCCTGAGATCCCCCAGTCTGTGTCTTTGATCGTGGTCGCTGCTATCTGTTTGATTCTGGTACCGCCCCCACTGGGCCGGCATTCTGGCCAAGTTAATGAAAATAACTGCATATGATTGCTCAGGAGATGTCCATGGGCGTGATTTAGCCTCTCCTTAAATCAATGCGATGACTAGAATGGACGGTAGATAAACTGTCCACACGTGTTGCCAATCTGCGTGGAAAGGTTGCATAGCTAATGAGTCCAGGTGAAAAGAAAAATCCCGTTTGACGAAAAGGTACAATATTCGGGGGCACTGATGTTATCCAAAGGGGTCGTTACGAAGGATCGTAAGATATCATCCAAAATTCAGGGTCACTTCAGGGTCAATGAGTTTGTCTGTCACACAGACAAAGATGTACACTATTTCCATAAACTACGCAATAGCCTCCCCTTCTCTTAACACCTCCTGTCTTCGCACCTCACGCCAAAATGACCATTCTGAGCGAATGCATGATGGCGCCTTCTCCACCCTGACACTGAGAATCTACCGAGGAAACTACGTGTCAGATGCAAAATACCAGACAATTGTCTGGAAGTACGCCGGGGAGATGTCGGGATTCACGCCTCACCTCAGCGCTCACCGAGAAACTACGTTTTGACAAGTGAGAATGCAGACGTATGTCGGCCCTATGTCTGAGATAGCCAAAATATTCACAGTTATTTCGTCAATCTGCAGCGATTTGCCGAATGCATTCTCACGCCAAATCGTCTGTTGCGAGGGACTTACGCGTTACGTAAGAAGTAACTCATTTAATCCGCAATGAAATGCGTTTCTAAATGAGAAACGAAACTGGCGAAAATGAGAATGGGAAAAAAATACTTTTCGCAAACTAATGGATGCGAAAATACATGAAAAAGGTAAAGAGTGATAATAACATAGAGGATACGGGTGAAAGAAAAAGAAGAGGATATAGGCAATTCAATGATCATACAACCTCTGTGACATCAGAGATACAGGCCTTACTGCAAGATGACCTTATGTTGGGCCAAACTTGACTCACAGACATCGTCAGCAGCGCCTGCAATGGGCAGAGCAACATGTCAGATGGACTAGACTGCAGTGGAATGCTGTCCTATTCACAGACGAGAGCAGATTCAACATATCCTTTGCTGATGGACGTATGCGAATTTGGCGACGGTGTGGAGAGCGCTTTGCAGATTGCTGTGTTCGTCAGCACAACCGATTTGAAGGTGGCAGTATTCACATTTGGGGAGGATTCAGTTTTCACCATCGCTTGCCTCTTCACGTCTTCCGTGGAAATGTTAATGCTGTGAGATATCGAGATGAGGTTCTGGATGCATTGGTTGCTCCTGCGTTCACAAATATCCAGACTTGCAGCTTCTTCAGCAGGATAACGCACGTTCGCACACCGCATGCATTACGCAGCAATATCTACAGCAGCAGAACATTGTGACGATTGATTGGCCTGCCCTATCACCAGACATGTCCCCTATAGAACATCTGTGGGATGAGCTTGGACGCAGAGTCTACAGGTAATGTTCTCCAGCTAATCTGCAACAGCTCGAAGCTGCTCTTACACGTGAATGGGACTTGATTCCCCGGAATTTCCTTCAGAGACTTGTGCGTTCCATGCGGAGCCGCTGCCAAGCTTGTTTGCAAGCACACGGTGGACATACCAGATACTGAGGATAGTGTGAATGAATTTTTTTATTGGTTGCATTTTTGGTTTTCTCCCTTGCCTGCACAGAATGCAATGAATTTCATAACAATCAAATGTACAAATTAATGACCAGCATGGATTCATAGGAAAATGAATAAAGATTCCAAATATGTAAACTTGTAAACACTTATATTTACATTTCACACTCTGTTCCTGGATTATACAGGTGCTGCGTTTTTAATGTGCTTCAGTATATTATTCAATGTCTATTTACTAGCCGCGTTGCAGTAGCTTCACGCAAATGTGGGTGTGCGCTGATATGATCTAAAATACTTCCCGAACGATGTTTTTTTTTTTTGTCTTTTTTCTTTGGAACGACGTCACTGCCTCGCTTCCGTAGTTTACAAGTTACTATTTGTGACAGTATAGTCAGCGTGTGAAATTTAAAATGATTTTGATTGGCTTCATGTGCTTAGCTCCAAACGTAAAAGGTTAAATTGCCTACTTGGGGCTAGGATACGAACAGAACTTTTATGTTTCCTGCCCGGGTCGCCAGTGATAATAAATATATATCGTAAATGTATTGTTTTATGCAGTAATATTACTATTTACTAATTTTGGTTCTTGTTTCTTTGTGTGTGTGTTTGTGTGTTCTTTGTGGAGTGTTGTTTTCCATTTCCCAAGCTGTTGATTAAATGAAAGTTTTGCCTCGTTTTTGCATTGATCGTGCCGTTCAATCTAGAAACAATGTCCATTGGTTATACTAGGGCGCATGTCCAAACACAAAAGACCGTGTTGGTCCAATAAATATGTTTAGTATGATATGCCAGATAAGACGACAATAGACCATAAGTACACCAGCACGCATAGCTGAATAAACGTGGAACAAGATAAAACATTTTTCTAGTTAAGTTGTGGGAATAACGTTGCATGTAGCAGAGGAGTATATTAAAGCAAACAAAAATTAGTTTAACCTCGTTTTCACGAGATGCACCTCGTTCCACCTAGACACAAGGTCCGTCGTTTATATCAGAGCGCACGTTCACAGATAAAAGACCTTGTGGCCTGGTAAAAGAGGAGCATGCTCTCAAGAAACAAAAATATGATTAGTGAAGCAGAATTAGATGGGAGGATGTCGCAGGTTGTCTCCCCTGCTCTACAGTAGTGTTCCACTACTGGCCAAACTTCGGTTAAAAGAATGAGGTTTTTCGAGCGTACCACCCAGTCCATCACAAAAAGTTAGGGAACGTTGTCTGATGAGTGCATCGAATTTTAAAATATTTCACATACCCACCTGTTTAACTGTCACAGTGTGCCGCGAAGTGAAAAAGGTTGCGGAGCACTGTTGTAAAGGACCCTTCGATGACATCTCTTATGTCAGCCATGAACAGAAATTATGGCCATAAACCATCTTCAATTAGTGACTCTAAGAACCTAACTACGCAACGTGACTTTCAACAGCAAGCATCGTCATTACCATCTCCAGCCGTCCACTACAACAACCATAACCTTCAAACTAGCCTATGCACTTGACGAGTCAATCTCAATGTGGATTGCTTGTAGACATCAAGATAGACAAAACAACTGAGATATCCCTTAAAAAACAAAACTGCCTAACTTTTCGTAAAATGTTACACAATATTGGATACAGATTGTAGCCTAAAAAACTGCATGCAAATGAGACCTTCCCTCCCACGTTATCCGTAAAACCAAGTTGACTTCAAGCTGACACCGACCAACTTTGCCCTGCTCAGTAAGGAGAGGAAACTAAACCATACCGTTTACCATTGTCACAGGGTTAACCCGAGTATTAACCAGGTAGAGTTCTCTTTGTGGTGCAGGCGTTGTCAGTGGCTCAGATTTGCCTTGCATTCGGGTAAAGATAGACAGCAGGAGTGGGAGAAGGTGAATTTGAAATTTTGTCGTAAGTTCCAAGCCAATAATCTCAGTGATTTTGAATCTTGTGACACTGTCACACCTACAAATCTATCTAACCTCTCTTTAGCTCGCGAGCTCCCACCCCTCTATCACCCTAAGTGAACAGAAGAGGAAGAAAGGAAGAACTGTCTCTCGCACACTTTCTTTCCTTCTCTATGTATTTAAGTAACGTGTGTTGGTAACGCAAACACAACTACAACATTTATTGGATTACTTATAGGTAACACAACATCCAAATACAATAATACAAATGCAACAACGACTAAAACTAACTACACCTGGAAAACAA
Organism: Oreohelix idahoensis; assembly: GCA_024509875.1. NCBI lineage: Eukaryota > Metazoa > Mollusca > Gastropoda > Stylommatophora > Oreohelicidae > Oreohelix > Oreohelix idahoensis. Next base: position 79,505 of record JAMPIV010006579.1, on the reverse strand, counting down.
GGTATTAGTTAATACAAAAATACGCAATCTAATCTTAAGTCTATACTACGTGATGATGATGATGAATTTAATGCAATACTAACTACTAAAAAAGGTATATCTTGTTTCTTGGCCTCTGGCTGACTGTAAATAAAGTTCTGGATGTTTGTACACAATGGACCTGTCTTTGTCTGCATTCAATAACACTGTACGGCCCACTTAATTTCCTTCAGGTGTCGATGGCCTGAACTTTTGTTCTTCACAATGCGAGTTTTGACTATGCAATGCGCGGCTGGGGTGACGTGTTCATAGGTTGTGGTGAACGCAATATATATTTAACTGAAATTAAAATGGATGCATATTAATAATTTACAAACTATAGTACACTAACCTTGGTTTTCATATAAAGAATTCACTGACCACAGGTCCTGAATCTTCCTCGTGAAATATAGAAACAAATCGGTCTCGCGGAATGCTTTCTGTAGCAATCCAGAAAGACGAATCTTCCTGGATTATATGTTGAAAATATTGCCTCCAGCAATGTCGGTGTTTTCTCTCCTGATGTCTTGTGAAGTTTTTCAATCCTATGTGATGTTCCTGTCGCTTTAACTTTGATTCCGAGAACCAGTCCCCATTACTTTCTGTAATCTTTTGCTATGTTCGTTTTCATGTTTTGCTTAGCTCAGACAACCCGTCTGCGTCTGTCTTGTGATGTCTGTGCAGTATTGCTAGTCTCTTTATAATGTCTTCTTTCATATTTATCTTCGTCCAGATTATTGGTCTCAATTAATCCAATATTACCTCACCTGTTCCGTGAGAAACGACTCATTCTAAAGTTTCCTCGCTGATCTGTCTCCGGTCGTCCATTATGCTCTATTACTGGCCTAAATAATACGTGTGTATTACTGTCGTTTTGTAAACACAACCGAGCCGTATTGGCGACTACGTCTAATTGTCCCTGGATGGTCTGTTGTATTTTTATATACATAATCCATGCAAAATTGGTTGCATTCCCATGACTTACGAAGAACGTTGTCTGTTGTGGACAATGGGTTTTCACAACCGACTGCTTTCTCATGCCTTGTGAAATTTATCGGCAACTTTTCGGCAATAGGTTTTAATAATCTAAATGCAGCCTTAGTCGCCACTCGTGACAACCGTGAACATTGTAAAACGTTGAATGTAAATAGGTATCATATTTTGATATCACTGTCTGTCCCTCCAACTTTGTCTATATTGCTGCCAAGATATGTGTATGATTCTACATCTTGTATTGGTTCTTCTTCAAGTTCAACCCTGTTATCATTACCTGCATTTATTCTCATTATTATTGTCTTTTCCCTGTGTATTTTCAGACCCAATTGCTGTGACCTCTCATCGAGTGTTTTCAATTTGTCCTGCATCTGATTACGGTTATGGGATAGAAGAGCCAAGTCATCAGCAAAATCCAGATCATCCAACTGCTTAGTCAGAGTCCACTGGATTCCATTTCTGTTGGGTGTTGTCGATGTTCTCATAACCCAGTCTATTACTAGTAAGAAAAGAAATGGAGACAAGAGGCATCCCTGTCGCTCTCCTGTTCTTATCCTAAACGGTTCTGTAAGCTGTCCTTCATGAAGAACTCTGCATGTCATGTCTTCAAATGTTTTCTTTATTAAATTAATGACCTTCAGGAGAACTCCATAATGCCTCATCAATGTCCAAAGTGATTCTCTGTCTACACTGTCAAAAGCCTTTTTGTAGTCTAGAAATCCGATGTATAGTGGTGAATTCCATTTTAGACTTTGTTCAACTATTATTCTCAAAGTGGCTATCTGGTCAAAGGGATACTTGATTTCCTCTTTTTTTTTAAATCTGTACCCTTTAGCTCCCCAAGAAGTATAGGAGTCCAATAAAGAAATGCTGCCCCTGTCTCGTGTCATCAGTTCAATATCTTTTTATACCTTCCTCATAATGTTTGATGTCCATCTCTAGCTCTCTTCTCCATGTGTTCACCTGCGTCTACGTCTCTTGACCTGGATAGTCCTGGATTTGGTAATGCAATCAAAATGTTTCTCAATTGCGTGTGCAACTCATTGGTGACTAATTAACCTCTGTCGTACTCCAATTCTTATCTCAAACGGTTCTGTGGCGGTCCTGGAAACAGGCTGCATCACTGCAGTCTGGCTGAGTGAGTAGGGATCGAAGAGGGAAGGCTAACCCGGTCCCAAAATGCCATGCTGAAGTCGGATGTGTCGGCCGAAAGGCGCAAATATCGCAGCTTCGCTGTAAACGAACACAACGCAACCAACGTCCTTTTCAGGATGAAGGAAGAAGAAGAAGAAGAAACGGTTCTGTAAGTTGTCCTTCATGAAGATATCTGTATATTCTTGACAATGCTGTCCACGATTAGTCAGGGGGAAAGAAACTTGTCAACATTAAACTTTATGAAAAAACATCCGCAGTCAAATATGCTTCAAGGGACACTTGACAGCATTGCAATATTATTCAGATAACTTGATGAAGTAGACAAAAAACAAAAATACTCAGCTTAGAGAACATTTTGAAAGAATTTGTAGATCAAGCAGAAAGAAATATATTGTTTTGTTTTTGCTCGCTTTTGTATCAAAATATAGCAACCAAATATACTGTTTTTTTTTTAAAATTCAATGTGATAGGATATATTCCTGATACCTAATCTAAAAAAAAAAAATATTGAAAAATCCAGGGGCCCCACCAAAATGGTCCAAATCGGGTCTTGCAACGGTTAACGCCGGCTCTGGCTAAGCATCCAGTCTCACTATCCAGGAGATGGTGGGTGAGATATAATATTATTAGAACCCACATGTTCTGAAAACATTTCAATCAATGATATTCCCTAGTGCCCTGAATGAACACGGTACATTTTGAACTAGAGGCGGACGAGTACCTACAAGCCACTCCACAGCTGCCTGAGTGAGCAGTTAAAGTCTTGAGTACTTCGGTTTGCTCGGAAGCCACACTGGAATTTTGTGCTAATAAGTAACAATGTCATTTCTCATTTTGGTTGTAGATGACTCAAGAACTCGGAGACAGTGATCCTTATGTCGACTTGGGTGGCGCCAACAATGACATCGATATCCGGGCCTCTAGAGCACTAATGAATACATTCAGTAAGTATCAGTTATGTTTAACTTCACTCAATACCATTCTGCCTCACTAGGAGCATAGGCCTTCAACAAACGCTTGCCAACTCCTCCCGGTATGTGCCATCAGTTTCTATGTTTTCATTATTTTTCATTTCTGTCTCTAGGTGTCTTCTCCAAATGTTATTTGGTCTACTGCGACCTCTCTTACCCTTGAATAGACTAACAACGGCTACCTGGCAATGTTGTTACTTCAATGTGTGTCCCATCCATCGCCAGCGTCTTTTCTCATCTCATTGTTCTACTGGCATTGTCTGGTTCTAGTCATCAGTTCGACATTAGTGATCTGTTCATACCATTTAATCTTTCTATTTTACTCTTCTTCTTCTTCCTTCCTTAGCCACCAACCGACAAAGCAGTCGGTGGCCAGTACGCCTAGTGGCGTCTTAGGGCAACAACAATTTGATTTCTTTGCCGCTGTAACCCATCATGCCTAATGGCATCTTTAGGGCAGCGACAAATCAATCGATTTGCCATTGTTTTCGTAATCAAATTGACTAGCAAACAGGTGATCAGACCGCTGTGCTATTTTACTCTAGCACCCATTTATGAAAGTCTGTACCTTCTTGGCTGTTATTTTTTATTTTTTGTTCTCCATGTTTCAGAGCCATACAACAAGACTAACTTGACACTCAAGTTGAAGATTCTTTTTTCTGTTTTGGATTCGAATTTTCTTGTTTTCCACATATTTCCCAGAATAATGAAAACTCCGCTGCCTTATCTATTCCTATTTTGATATCAACTATTTGCCCCTCAAACGTAAAGTTATTTGTGGTTTTACGGTATTTATGGAACCTGCCACAAGCCTAAATTTCCCTAGTTGTCTTTTCGACATGCTTGATAGGTTACAGTGTTATTATTCATCGATTATGTATCGCAGCCCTGCAATACAGAACATTGTAAAACGTAAAATGTGGATGTTTCTATTCTCCCTCGGCATCCACGCTTTAACAGTAGGTCCCTATAAATGTTTATTTGGACGCTAAAAGTTCAGCTTTTCAAAATAAAGATCACAGACGCATTAGCTATTGTCTTTGTCTATCCTGTCACGTTATAAATAGCTTTGCAAATTACGTAAAATTCAGAATATCAGGTCCGGTACTGTTGTTTTATGTGGTTATACTGCTTGCGGTTGTTTTGTTGTTATACATTACCCAAAAAAAACTTTGTATTTGTTCCTATTTGCAGGATTGTGTGCCGCATGTCAGATAAATGAACGCTGTACGGTAAACTGGCCGTGCCAGTGTTTCTGTCACTGCGATGAGTGTGCCGTATCCTTGCAGTACTGTACCATGTGTCACACACAAGTTACTGGTTGGACTATAGCAAGAATCACCGGCTTTAACTTTGATCGTTAGAGTCATTAGCCAGGTGTAGGAGAATGCGGAGGAGTACAGTAAGACACTGGTAAACGATTGTTTATTCTTATTATTTTTCATATTTCCGAGGAAGATCTTGTGGTCACAACAACGGGCAATTTCATTGTCCTACTGCGACGTATTTCCAATTTTTAAAAACATTCTTAACCCATTGAGTCATCAGCAACATCAAAATTCAGTGAAAAGTACACAATATTAAATGTGCAGTTTGAAATGTTGGCAAACATTGTAGTTTTATTATTATTATTATTATTTGTTAAAGTTCATAAATTTTGGAAATGTATATTTCTTATCACTTTTACAGTCACGTGTATATTATTGTTCGAACCATAAGAGTCACAATTCTGGGAGACACATCCTTGCGGAATCTCGCCCAGATATAACTATAAAGTATTTGCCAAAGGGACATAACCCAAAAGCTGCAGAATCTTAAAGAACATGAATTATATTCCTTTACCCGGTGATACTATGTATTTATCAGTATAAATTTGTACATCTTATGTCGTGGTTTTTGTTTTTATTCTTTAATTCATTATACACGAGTAAGTCATACACCAAAATATGGCGGGAAATAATTAGGTTAAACTTGTTCCTCATCATGCCTTGATGACAGCGCTAAATTCTCTTATGGTTATTCATTTCCATTTTGCTTCAGAAGTATGGAAACAGTGGCTTCAAAACATAGAAGCTTCATTTTTAACGAGCAATGCGAATGCGTCTTCAATTTATATATATATATATATATATATATATATATATATATATATATATATATATATATATATATATATATATATATATATATATATATATATATATATATATATATATATATATATATATATATATATATTCTTCTTCTCTTCTTCTTCCGTCCTTAGCCAAAGACCGACCAAGCAGTCAGAGGCCATCACGCCTTGTGGCGTCTTAAGGGCAACAGCAGATTGATTTTCTCTGTTGTAGTTTCCCATCACGCCTAGAGGCGTCTTTAGGGCAACAACAAATAGATCCATCTGCCGTTGTTTCCGTAATCGGTGTGACAAGCCAACGGGTGATCAGCCCATTGGGCATATATATATATATATATATATATATATATATATATATATATATATATATATATATATATATATATATATATATATATATATATATATATATATATATATATATATATATAGCATTTTGTTGTTTACTGTCGTTATAAACGTTACAAATAAATATAGAACGTTATAAATAAATATAGAATGTTATAAATAAATTTAGAACATTATAAATGTGATTGCAAAACGCAATCATTTTCTTGTTGTACTCAAATCTATGCACTTATTAATGTTTTAAAACATATGCAAGGGCCCTCAAGAGCTCCGGGCCCCTATGCCTTATTCTATTTAGCCTAATGGATGGTCCGCCCCTGGGTTACATGAATACTTAGTTGATGGGGAAAACTACTTGTGATGAACCGATTATCTTCCTGTTGTGATTCTAAGAGTTCTTACAATGTATTATTCTAGGGTTGACTTCTCTTTTTGTGTAGAGTTAGATGTGTGTTTTCCTCTTTTCTTTGCGGGTTCCATCATGTGGCGAGAGGTTTTATTTGGCTGTAGGATCAGTATAGTACTGAAAATTACAGAAATAGAATTTCTGCAGAAAATGGTGAAGTCCCAGTGTCTGAGAGGACTACTGGTATCACAAATTAGTTACGGCTGTGAATGTTCTGATCTCGAAACAATAGTAGAGAGGAGACCGACATAAAGCGCCACCTCCGCTGTGTAACTAACTGTGATATTAAAAAATTAAGGAAACAGATTTTACTTAACAATGATAAAATTGAAAGTCGTTCAAATACAATTTCCTTCTTATTTATTTAGTATATACACTATCTACTCTTGTGCTGAAGGGTGAATGTTGAAAAATGGAATGTAATGGAATTGTAAGTTTACATGTGATTTACAAATATTTATTTTATATATATATATATTTTACAACGAGTTTTCCAATTATAGGAACAAAAAAATTATATCAGCTGTGCTGTTAATTAAGGATATAACACTTATCAGCTATGCTGTTAATTTTGTCTCTTGCTATGCTAATTTTGCTTTCTCATCACTGACAGTTTCTATGCTCACAATGCCGACAGAAATGGCACTACGGGGTACTCATCTCTTAAAACGTTCTGTTCTCCTTAGTTTGGGTCACACAACTCCTGCTGAGGCTCGTTACTTTAGCCCAATCAAGACTGAGGGGGACTAAAGATGTAGCTTCTGTACAATCTCTATGCTCCTGCGAAGTTCCAGGCAGCGGGATTGACTCGAACATACGACCTCAGTTTTTAGGACACGAATAAACCTGTAACAAAGCAAAAATAGGGGCTAATTTCTGTCCTCAAGCCCACCTATTTCTAATGTGGATGAAATGAGCGTGTGCCTCAGTGTTTGCATGTAGGATGAATGACAACATGGCTCAGTATGGTTTAGCAATAGCGAGACAAGACAGGTGTCTACTTGCAAAGCATTCTTTCTGATAAACTAATACATGGATACAGTCAATAATATAAATTCAATGCATCAATTATATAAATTCAATACATGAATACATTCAATACATGAATACATCCCATAATATAAATGCAAGACATCCAATAATATGTACATTTAGGTGATACACCCATTTCCTTCCCTCTATAATATACCAGCTGCCATCAATGGTACCTATACCTTGTAGCGGTATGGCAGCTTGTGTACCCTGACAATCCCCAGAGCTATGCCAGTGGGAGTTTTACTCCTGGTAGGTTCAACCATGCTGGACTGGTCTGCGTGGGTAGGGGTCAGACAAAAGCTGGTACCCTGGTCTTCCAGGTTGGGGGTTTTAGCACAGGGCCGACACCCCTGTCTGTGTAAAAAATCACACACGTTACGGAAACAGCAATAAATGGAAATACTTTGATGCGGGACGGACATCCGGAGTCTCAGGCTCGTATGACTGACAGTGGTGAAAGCCGAAAGGAAGCCACTGGCATGAAAACGGATGCCCAGACCGCAAAACACGAAACCAGAATTGGTTTTTGGAATGTCAGAACTATGAAAGAGGCAGGAAAGCTGAGACAGATTACAGCAGAGATGAGGAACTACAAACTACATATCCTGGGAATAAGCGAGAGCAGATGGACAGGGATGGGGAGAATAAAAACAGCTACAGGGGAAACAGTACTTTATTCTGGTAGAGAGGACGGTCAGCACAACGAAGGTGTAGCCATTATCCTTAAGAAAGGAATGGAAAGATCTCTACTGGAATGGAAACCCATTAACAACAGACTAATAAGAGCAAGACTGAGAGGGAGATTCACCAACACCACAATTATACAATGTTATGCACCAACAAATGACAGCGACGAAGAGATTAAGGACGAGTTCTATCAACAGGTACAAAAGGAAATGGAAACTGTACCCAGGTACGATCTTATTATAGTAATGGGAGACCTAAATGCGAAAGTTGGAACACACAATAATTATAACGAAAGAGTAATGGGGAAATGCGGCAGTGGAACAGTAAATGAGAATGGGGACAAATTAATAAGCTTCTGCAGTATTAACAACCTGGTCATCGGAGGAACACTTTTTCAACACAAAGAAGTGCACAAGTTAACATGGGAATCACCAAACGGACGAGACAAAAACCAGATAGATCACATAATGATCAATGGCAGATGGAGACATGCACTACAAGACGTGAAAGTAAGAAGAGGCGCAGATGTGGGAAGTGATTATCACCTAGTAGTAGCAAGACTGAAGGTGAAACTCAGAGCTGCTGGACCAGTTGCAGTCAAACAGAAAAGATACAACATCACGAAACTTAAGGACCCCCTCACCAGAAAAGCGTTTGTGGTCGACGTAAAGAGACGATATCTGATTACCAAAAGCCAGGAAAGAACAGAGACCGACGATGTGGACCAGAAATTCAACACCATTTCAACAATATATAAAGAAAGCAGCAAGTCATGCTTGGGATTCCAGGAAAGAAAGAGCCAAGACTGGATAACACCAGAAACGCTAAACACCATAGCGAAGAGAAAGGAAATGAAAAGGAAGAAAACAGAAGCTAAGTCTCCCAGGTTAAAGGCAATATATAGTGAACAGTACAGTCAGCTGGACAAGGAAGTAAAACGTCAAACCCGTGCTAACAAAAGGACATTTCTGGATGACCTTGCAAGACAGGCAGAAGAGGCAGCACTGAGAAATGAACAAAGCACAGTTTATAAAATAACTAAAGCTATCAGTGGAAAACGAGGTGCAAACAACATAACGTTAGTAAGAGACAAGCAAGGAAATCTCATCACCACAGCACAGGGGCAGGAAACAAGGTGGGCAGAGCACTTCAGAGAAACACTGAATAAGGAACCACCAGAGACTCAGCTGAATGTTCCTGAGGCTGAAAGTGACTTAGACGTAAATACAGACATTCCACGAAAAGAAGAAATTATCACAGCTATCAAAGGGCTAAAAAATGGAAAAGCGCCTGGTCACGACAATCTGAATGCTGAGCTATTCAAGACAGACCCTGAACTAGCAGCAGAACTATTAGAACCACTATTTGCACAAGTCTGGGAAACTGAGACAACACCAACAGAGTGGAGTAAAGGAACAATTGTCAAATTGCCCAAGAAGGGCGACCTTGCAGACTGCAACAACTGGAGAGGAATTACCCTCCTCTTAGTTCCCAGCAAAATACTAGGCAGGATAATCATCCAGAGAATTTCAAAAGCAGTTGACCATAAACTGAGGAAAGAACAAGCGGGCTTCAGAAAGAACAGAAGATGTGCAGATCATATATTTGCCCTCAGGAACATTATAGAGCAGTGCTCAGAATGGCAGAAACAGCTGTACATTAACTTTGTTGATTTTGAAAAGGCTTTCGACAGCATACACAGGGACAGCCTATGGAAAATTCTGAGGGCTTATGGAATTCCCAGCCGCATTGTTTCCATTATAAAAAGCCTCTATTCTAACTTTACGTGCAGTGTTGGATCGAGTAATGTAACTTTCGAAGTGAAAACAGGAGTACGACAGGGATGCCCCTTATCAACAACATTGTTTTTGACAGTCATAGATTGGGTGATGCGCCAGACAACAGAGGGCAGTCCAAGGGGAATTAGATGGACAACGTTTTCTACACTGGAAGATTTGGAATATGCAGATGACATTGCACTGCTCGCGCATTCACACCAACACATTCAAGACAAAACTGATAGACTGAATAAGCATGGCCAGCAGGTTGGCCTGAACATCAATCTGAAGAAGACAGAGGTCATGACACTAAATGTGGGCAATCCTGAGCCAATAACAGTAAGGAACCAGAAGTTAGAACAGACAGACACATTTACTTACCTAGGAAGCATAGTAAAACCTGACGGCGGAACAAGCAAGGACATTAACAACAGAATGAATAAAGCGAGAACAGCCTTTGCTATTCTCAACAACATTTGGAAGTCTTCCCAGTACAGCACAAACACCAAATTATAACTGTATGAGAGCTGCGTACTTTCTGTGCTTCTCTATGGTGCGGAATGTTGGAGAGTAACAGAGAAGGAAATGTCGAAACTGTCCTCCTTCCACACAATCTGCCTAAGGAAAATTCTCCGAATCTTTTGGCCAAACACCATCAGCAACCAAGAACTACTTATTCGGAGTAACCAGGAGGACATGCACACCATCATAGCTGGCAGACGCTGGAGTTGGGTTGGCCATGTCCTCAGAAGGGACCCTGATACCATCGCAAGAACAGCTATGCTATGGACCCCCGAGGGAAAGCGAAAGAGAGGCCGACCAAAAACAACTTGGCGAGAACTGTGGAAGCTGAGATGCAAAGAATGAACCACAGTTGGGGCACTGTACGAAGGATGGCCGCCGACCGAGCAAAGTGGAATCAATTTGTTGCTGCCCTACAAGACGCCACCAGGCGTGATGGCCGCTGACTGCTTTGACGGTTGGCGGTTATGGATCAAAGAAGAAGAAAAAGAAGATAATATACCAGGCCCTCTCTGACGAGTGCTATACAAGCTGGTAACATATATCCTAACAATACCGTTATGTTCTTATGATAGGAGTATATGAGACGAGGACTGTTTGGTGATATATCAGGTTGGAGTTATAGGAGACAATAGATTGGAGTTAGATGCGACAATAGATTGAGTCCTAACAAGGACTGTTTTGGTTATATTGCAGTTGGTTTTATCTGAGATAATAGACAAGTTATAGGAGACAATAGGTTGAGTCCTAACAAGGACTGTTTTGGTTATATGGCAGTTGGTCTTATCTGAGACAATAGACTGAAATCATGTGAAACAATAGATTGAGTCCTAACAAGGACTGTTTTGGTTATATGGCAGTTGGAGTTAGATGAGACAATAGATTGAAGTATAGGAGACAATAGGTTGAAGTATGAGTCCTATTAGCCTTCGTCTATTCAATCATATTAGGAAATAAAATCATTATACCTAATTCCCCCAAGATACAATCAGTAACTTGATATATTCATATTAAAACAATATATGTTAAATATATATATATATATATATATATATATATATATATATATATATATATATATATATATATATATGTGTATATATATGTATATGTATATATATATATATATATATATATATATATATATATATATATATATATATATATATATATATACAGGTGTAGGTAGCATAATGACACACAACAAATACCACCATTATATACCTGCTGAAGGCCTATTTTCCTAAAGGTTATCGTAAATTTATATTTACCCTCCAAGATTTAAAAAGGCCAGTTTGACTCGACTAGTGAAGTAGGCTGCAGGTCGATGCCCTCAGGTAAGCAATAAATCGTGACAGCTTCTCTCCTCTTCAGTCAGTCGGTATCTCTGGCTTCGTGTCTGGTTGCGTGCTTAGCATAACATTTCGCCCGATTATATAGGTAGGTGAATTCTTAAGCAAGGCTTTCGGTTGGTTCCTGGTGGAGCAAGCTGATTGGTTTCCTCCGGTTTCGTCTTTTGCTCGTACAGCCTAATTTTATTCAGTTTTAATCCGCCATCTTGCGTGAACATGATGGCCGTTAATTTATTCTGTCTCAGAGACTGCTGAACGGTGCTCGTTGATTGGTTGAAGCAAATCTGTATCTCGACATAGTGATTAACAAAGTAGTGGGTTACATTCGTTTCACGACACATCATAAATACAGGATTTCTACTGCTAATGAATGGTTCCATGTTAAACTCTGGTTTTCTTCTGTTGATGACTGGTTCCAATAAAATTCATACGTTGTTTTGATTTTTTAAATATATCAGTGTATTTCACAGAACCGCTCAATTTTTAAACAAATCGTATATTGTTTAAAATTAACCAAAACTTTTTCGTGATGTGTTCCCTATGTCAACTACTAAAGTGATAAAGTGAAAAAGTATTGTTTTGCTGTGTGATAATATTATGGAAAACGAAGATGGCTGTATACTGCTCCACCGATGTCCCAGTCTTGACATATGGATGCGAGTCATCGGCAATGACTACAACCCACAAAAGCCAGATCCAAACCTCAAAAATGAGGTATCTGAGGAAGGTGGTTGAAGTAACAAGAAGAGACATGGTCCGCAACCAGACGATACGTCAAGGTCTAAAATACCACCCCCTGCAGACCCAAGTAGAACAGTCCCAACTAATATGGTTTGGCCATGTCTGCAGAATGGGAGAAGATCGGCTCCAACGACAAGCATGGGAAACAAAGAGCCATGGATCCAGACCCCCAGGACGACCCAGAGTCCGCTGGGAGGACAACATTAGACAATCTTTGAAGGACCGAGGACTAGAAGAGAACCAGGCCAGGAAGAAGACAGCCGATAGGATAGTCTGGCGCTCTCTCTTCAAAGCCTCTACACCTTACGGTAGAAGGGGAACGACTAAGTAAGATAATATTATGGAGTTCTGTGTCCTTTCTTACCAAGTATTTTTAGAGTTTTGTGGCGTTTATGGATTTAGATTAATATGTGATGTCATGTTTATGGCCATCCTGACAGGACATAACGCTGTTATATTAATATGTCTTTCCACAACTTCCTGTCTCCAGTACAATTCACTAATTCTGTTGTTGACTTCTTTCCATGCCACGATGTTAAACTGTCCAGTATGCGTTCTCTTTGTCTTCCCCTATCTCTTTTTCCTTTCATCTTACCTGTTGTTACCATATATTCCAGTTTTCCTCTTCTCATAACACCCCCCCCCCCCCAAAAAAAAAAGAAAGAAAAAAAAGAAGGGATTGCTTCTTCCTAACTTGTGAAATAAGTTTCCTTTGAGTATTGTCCTCATTCCGGACATCCTCATTACTCTTTTTGGCTGTCCGTGGTATTTTGAACATTCTTCTGTAAAACCACATCTCTGTGGCCTCTAGTGCCTTCCCTACTTGTTTATCAATTGTCCGTGACTTACTCTCATATATCAGGATTGGTTCTATGTAACACTGAAGAACACTCTTCCTTACTTCCAATGACAAATAATTCTTGCATAAAATACTCTTTATTTTATAGAATGTTGTTTTTGCCTGAGCCATTCTGCTCTTCACTTCTGAAATGCATCTTCCATCCATTGTTATTAATGCGCCCATGTATTTGAACTTATTGACCAGTGTAATACACGAAACAAATGCCAAAAAACAATAAGCAGTAAAAAAGTCACTTCCAATTTTTGCATTTCTATATCCTCACTTGTATCCATTGAATATACACGAAACAAATATTTAAAAAAAAAAGACACAATTGCCAAAGCAATGAGCACTAAGTGCGCAAGATGAGGTTTGTCAGCCGCAGACGTTACAAGAGACCAATAAAATTGTTGCTTACTGTGATAAGATCTGTAGATTAAACGGGATATCACCATGGGTTGTACTGTTAATTTGAAATAACATTTTAAATTATATAATGACAATACATATATTTTTTTAAATGTGTTTCATATAAATTTGTTGCATATGTGTGGATAAATAACAATTTAAAAAATGGAAGTGGTTTGTCAATATCCCTGTGTATTAGAAAGTGACAAATATACTACTCGTCAAAAGTCAAGGGCCACCCTATTATTTTCAATACACTTTTATATAAGCGCATAGAATGATTAAATGAAGGAAGTTTTTAGTAAAAATGTGTGCAATATCTTCCTCTGACAGTCCTCTATGCACGTTAAGCATAAAAACAACTCACCGACAACCATGGTGATCACGTGCAATTTGGTTTGCTGACCATAAATTCACATTTTTAATCTGTTTTTTCAAACTTCCGTACAACCAAACAGGTGAAGTAATCGTGCTGACAGACATTCCACGTGCAATGGCGACTTTTCGTGAACAGAGTTCACTCTTAATTTGTTTCACAATCAGCAGACTTAGGGTAGTTTTATCACTTGCAAAAACCATGCCACCGAGAAGAAGTCTTAACACCTTACAAAGAATGAGGGCTATAGCATGGGTTGAAAGTGGTTTATTTGTCCGTGAGGTTGCTAGACGGCTTGCAGTGTCACACTCTACTATCCAAAGAATTTTGGAGAGATTTCAGGCCACAGGAAGTGTGGAGGATTGCCACCGGCCAGGTCCCCCCAGATGCACCAATAGACATGATGACCGGTACCTCTTGTTGTCAACCCTGCGCCATCGAACAGTGACTTGTTCCACTCTAAGATGTCAGCTGAGACAACCTGTAAAAGTTAATGTCAGTCAAAGCACCATTCGCAGACGTTTACATGAATTTGGACTGGCTGCTCGACGTCCTACAGTCAAAACCCCTCTTACTCCTGCTCATCGCAGAGCCCGTGTTGCTTGGTGTCGCGAGCACATCCGATGGACAAGGCAACAATGGAGTCAAGTTCTCTTCACTGTTGAATCTCGCTTCACTGTGTCATTCGATGATGGCAGGATTCGAGTTTGGAGACGACCAGGAGAGCGATTTACTGATGACACAATTCGGGAGGTGGATCGTTATGGTAGGGGTTCTGTCATGGCCTGGGGAGGCTTCTACAGACACGGCAGGACCCCACTCTACATCATCCAAGGCAACTTGACCGGCCCAAGATACCAGAACGAAATCTTGAGACCAATTGTTCAGCCTGCTCTGGAGGCCATAGGTGGTAATGCCATCCTCCAAGATGATAACGCTTGACCCCATCGAGGTCGTGTGGTGAATGAGTTTATTCAGCAACATGGGATCATCAGGATGGCGTGGCCAGCTCATTCACCTGACCTTTCTCCTATTGAGTACCTCTGGGATGTCCTTGGTCGAAGATTGTCAACAAATCACCCCCTGCCAATGGAAATTGCACAGCTGACTGCATTTCTGCTTCAGGAATGGCAAGCTGTTTCTCATGATACTCTTTGGACCCTTGTGGACTCGATGCGTCTACGCTGTCTTGAATGCCTTGCTGCAAACGGTGGTCATACTAAATGTAAGCAGCTATTGTTTTCAGTATGTATATTTTTAAACCCTTGCCAGCTTTGTTTGGAATTTTTTTGCAAATGGTGCTCAAAGTTAAAATGTGTGTTCAGGTCTGTCACTCTTTATCCAGAATCTCCGGTGACAGCTTTGTTTCGAAAACCAGGATTTTTATTTATTTCAGTTTCAAATAACGCTCACAGTGTTCACAAAGTAGCAAAAATCCACACAACAGGCATTCAAAAAATAGCCCAAAGTCGCAAATATTGTCAAAAAAATGTCCCAATTATGATCAACACAACTTTTTATGTTCAAAATATTTTGGTTTTTTGGGTTTCCAGATAAAAAGTTACAGACTTGTAGCTGTGTTTAAAATATGATTTCTTTTTTAAACCAATGTAATGCTGTCAAAATGTGCCACAGCTGGTCAAGCTGTAAAATGAATTATATTGTTACATTTTCATTTTTAATACAAGCTGACTAGTGTGCAAGAGGGTACAAATAATTTCAGACACTTTTTAAAAAAATCCAAAAACTGAGAGTTGTAAACTTATTTCATTTTTACAGGTAATCTCCAAAAGAAAGTTGCAATTCGTTCAACACAGAATAAACACAGAATATGAGTAACGATATAAATAACAATAAGAGACTCATATTCTGTATGGAACGAATTGCAACGTTCTTTAGGTGAATACCATTTTACAACAATAAGTAGATAAAATTGTGTGCAGTCGTTTATACTCTTTGATGTTTTTGTGGTCTACCTGATTCGGAGAGAAAGGAAAGGGAAACAATTACTTCCCTAGAACAGTAACTCTTTCATTCCAGAGTTATTTTGCACGCTGTGCCAGACTTTTTTGTGGGCAGAATTTTATAGAGTGAAGTGTTCATCTTTCAGTCTAAATTTTGTTTGTGAATTTTACTTTGAACGTGTACTTATTATATACCAAACTGTAGGGAAATTAATAGAGAATTGTAATATATAATGTCTTTGGTAGTATTAACACAAGTATGTTCGGAATACTTAAAACATTTTGCATGTAAAATTGAAAAACGCTAAAAAGTTGACTGTAGAAAACGATCTTACCAAAGACAAATTACTGTTGTAGACAATAAAACTTTCTTTTTAGTCTTCAAACGTCAAGTTAATCCATATACAAAGTAAAAAAAAAACATGCTTATGGCCACAATTAGTGCATTTAATGTTATTCACACCAGTTTTTCTGTGGTCCTTTGTTAGAAAAATATAAATATGCAATCGTGCATTACGTAATTTTCAAAGAAATAAAGAAAAATAACGTCTTATAAAAACTTTTTTACTCTTGTTTAATGTTTTAATTGTATCCCTAGCTTCATCTTCTACCAAGAACTAGTGATTAGATGTTACGGTAGGTCTAGATTTGTTGCTTTTTGATCGGCCAGAATATGACTACGCCCACTCATCAACTAAATCTAGTATGTCTAGCTTTTCTGCACAGATTCCGTACTTCGACAACAAACTGTGACTACCAAACAATCATCATCAATGTCAGCAATGTTTCAAAGTAGTTTGACACAGTTATTTGCTTAGCAGACTTAGAAAATGTAAATATAAAGCGTGACATATTTCTCTAGCAATAACAACGAAAAATGCAAACACGCAAATCTTCACAAAAATTGTGATAATAACGTCAAAACACGCACATGTGCTTATTAACTACAGTCAAATTAGTTGTTTAAATAGTAGCGGAAGTCATTCTACGAGTTTTAATATATGAACAGCATAAAACGGAGGATTTTTAGGGTTTATTCGTGATAAACTAAAAACCACGCTCTGAGCGTTGCTCTGGCATGGCGCGCTGAATTTTGCAACGCTCAGAGCGTTGGTCTGGAGAGCAAACATTTTTTATTCGATTTTAAAACTTTAATTATATCCATCAAAATGATATTGAGGGGCAAAAAAAAAAACACACACACACAAATTCTTTGTCAAAACTTTACAAATGCTTAAATACCATTTCATAAATGGGCGTGTGCTTTTGTTACTTGCTTTAATCTGTATTGTTGCATTTGGTTCTATCTAATTAATTGTAATTAACATTATTTTTCTTATGTCAGTGTTGTGTTTCACATTTTATGTTATTATGGCTAATATTGTTTTGAATTGAATTAATGTACTTAACTACAAAATGTGGAATATCATTACCTGTCCACTCTCTATTGAAATACTACCATAGCTGGTCACCTTACAGGAAGATTGTCTCTATATAACCACTACCATAGTTGGTCACCTTACAGGAAGATTGTCTCTATAGAACCACTACCATAATTGGTCACCTTACAGGAAGATTGTCTCTATAGAACCACTACCATAGTTGGTCATCTTGCAGAAAGTTTGTCTCTATAGAACCACTACCATAGCTCTCCACCTTACAGATAGATTGTCTCTATAGAACCACTAGCATAGTTGGTCACCTTACAGGAAGATTGTCTCTATAGAACCACTACCATAGTTGGTCACTTTACAGAACGTTTGTCTCTATAGAACCACTACAATAGTTGGTCACCTTACAGAATGTTTGTCTCTATAGAACCACAACCATACCTGGTCACCTTACAGAAAGCTTGTAGAAAGATTTCATATGCTCTTACAAGAGTTGGGTTCTTGATGAGGTTGGCAGCCTCCATATACAATCTTAAATTAATCTTTTTTTACAACATACCTAAGGGAGCCAGTAGGCCTATTATTTGTTTGTCTTCTCCGAGAAAACTATAAATGTGAAATATACTTTAGTTTTATTATCTTTGTCTTCTCAGACAGAACTATAAATGTGAAATATACTTTAGTTTAATTATCTTTGTCTTCTCAGAGAAAACTATAAATGTGAAATATACTTTAGTTTTATTATCTGTCTTCTCAAAGAACTACAAATGTGAAATATACTTTAGTTTTATTCTCTTTGTCTTCTCAAAGAACTATAAATGTGAAATATAATTTAGTTTTATTATCTTTGTCTTCTCAAAGAACTATAAATGTAAAATATACTTTAGTTTTATTATCTTTGTCTTCTCAGAAACCTATAAATATGAAATATACTTTAGTTTTATTATCTTTGTTTTCTCAAAGAACTATAAATGTGAAATATACTTTAGTTTTATTATCTTTGTCTTCTTAGATAGAACTATAAATGTGAAATATACTTTAGTTTTATTATCTGTCTTCTCAGAGAACTATAAATGTGAAATATACTTTAGTTTTATTATTTTTGTTTTCTCAAAGAACTATAAATGTGAAATATACTTTAGTTTTATTATCTTTGAACAAAAGATTATTTCAGCTCAGCAAGAAACATGTAGCAGAAATGTGTGAGTGATGGGATGAGTATGTTCACTGGTACATTTGCCTTTTTTTTTAAAGCATATAAATATGTGTATGTGTAAGTATGTACAAAATATTTGTGGATATATACACATTTTTAGAATCTATGCAAGTTGTTATTTGATGTTCCTTATTTCAGAACTCTCCAATAACCAGACACATATTGGGATGAATGGAACTAAAATTAGCTGTGATTAAAATTGGTTCCATGTGTGCCCACCTTGTTTTCATGTCATATACAATGATATTCCGATTCCAATATATTGTCTTTCTCACAAACCTCAGGGACGTCTATACCATAAGTTCTCTCCATTCTCAGTGTATATATATATATATATATATATATATATATATATATATATATATATATATATATATATATATATATATATATATATATATATATATATATATATATATATATATATATATATATATATATATATATATATATATATATGTCACTCAGTGTGTGCGTATATTTACGTCACTGTCTGTGTGTGTGTATATATTTTTATCATGTCAAAATGGTTCCCTTTAGATTTATTGGATAACACTCAATTTGTTTTAGTTTAGTTTTGAGGACTATCTTCATTGCACACAGACACCTCTATCAGTGCTCCGATCTCATCCCTTAGATCATACAATGAGGATCTTTGCACAGTGCACAAACTCCATTGCACCGGTGAGAATCCCAATGTTTGTATATATGAATCACACATTCTATAAATATTTTTATACAGTCAGTACCAAGAGGAAACACCTTTCTCTTTGAACTGAAGATGAATCCTCAGCTACCATATCCGCATCGAAGGTCAGCTGTATTGGATCTCCAACATCTTCCTTCTCTTGTCATGGTGGTACACTCTGATAGACTCTTTCTTGTCCATCTCTTGATGTTATCTTCCCACTTATAGCGCTGTCTTCCCCTTGCACGTTTGCCTTCAACTCTGCCCTCCATTGTAGTCTTCAATAAAGTGTTACGTCTTTTTAAATGGCCAAAATATGTTAGCTGTCTAATTTTAATCTCCTTCATTCTCTTTTCATACCTAAGTTTTCTAAGTCATCTTTATTTAATTTCTTCTCTTTCCATGAGACATGCCCCATTATTTATATATTCCATCTCTTTCATACTTACTGAGTCGTTCCTCTCTAACATGAGGAGTAGAGGTTTGGAAGAGAGAGCGCCATTCTACCCTATCAGCTGTCTTCCCCCCTGGCCTGGTTCCGTTATAGTCCTTGGTCCTTCAAAGACTGTCTCATGTTATCTTCAGAGCGGACCCTGGGTTGTCCTGGAAGTCTGGATCCCTGGCTCTTAGTTTCCAATATCAAGAGCCTCAATTCTTTCTTCCAACTGCTTCTTCATTGTCGATATTTCTACACCATATAATAATGAAGAATGAATATATATATATATGAAATTGAAGTTGTGAGATAACTATTTAGACGTTAGTACTTGTCTCATGTTGTTAAATGTAGCCATGATGATAAAGCAGAGTTTTAAACAGGGGCCCCGGGGCAAAAGGGTCATTGCTTCCTGATTTACAATTCCACATGGTGAGTTGAGAGCAGTGGTTCCCAACCTGTGGTCCAAGGACCACTTATGGTGGTCTTTATAGCATTACAAAATTACATATAAGCTGGTGGTCCACAACTTATATGTAATTGGAAAAGTGGTCCTTAGATGTAAAAAGGTTGGGAACCATTGGTTTAAAGCAGTGTGAACACTTATACTGTTATGGGCCTGTGGGCAGCGACTGAAATGCTCAACACTCAGTCTGCTCCTAGTTTTAAAACATGTTAATTCAGATGAATTAATGACACCTTTTAGGGATTAATATTATCAGATTTCAGTGATATGAATTAAAACTTTATTTACAAACACAACTTATGTTTATTTTGTTTTATTTCTTTAAAATATGCTTTAGTAAACTTATATATGATGTTCAGTGTTACAATATAACTCTTAGCTAAGGGACAAAAAAAGTATCAAGTGTTTCGCACAATGTGTGTGTGTGATTGTGGTTTTACGTATATGTATAAACGTCTGAGTGGCAGAGTTTTTAGAGCACTTGCCTCTCGCGGCAAAGTTATCACGTTTCTGGATCACAATCTGGCAGTGTCAGGCTCTTGTCAACCCAACAGTAAGTGGGTACCTCATTCTGTTCTTGAGTTAGGGAAGGCGAAGGTAGTGAGGAAGGGAATAAATAAATAAATAATACAAAAAGGTATGTTTCAGGCACTCGTGAGAAATAAAGAAGTAGAAGTCTAGACAACAGACAAACAACAGAAGTGATAGGTTACCAGGAATCGAACATAGGACCTTCCGAACAACATCACCGCCTAGCTAGTGCTTCATAGACTGAGGTTTAGCACAAACTATCCGCGTAATTTGGATATGTACCTAAGGACGACCTAGAGTAATTATAGACGCAATCACTTCTGCAGTTTTCCTATTAAACAGTATAGGCCAGATTACACAGAAAAACAGACCTTAATACTTTGTTTAGCATCTGGTTGCCCCCTCTTCCCTAGTTTATAAAGCTGGACATACTATAGTGAACTCTATAACACTTCACTCCCCTATGGCAGTATCTGATATGGGGCTCACCTCACCTCATCTCACCTCAACTTACCTCACCTCACCACACCTTACCTTCATATGCTCTTACTAGATTCAAGCCCAATCATATTTTCTCTTTCAGGTCTTCAGGACAAGAGATCATTCCACACAGTTTCAGAAAAATTTCAATCAAGAATAAAAAACGAAACAAATCTCACTCTCAGGAATACCTCATCTTATATTTTAATATTTGTTGATAGTTGTGTGAACAAACATTCAAAAGTTGGAAACTGGGATAAATGTATTTATATACTGACTCCTAACTCACAAACAATTATCCGTGTAAAACACCCCTCAGCTTTGTGAAAGACGTTCAATATTCGTAAGAATGCTGCAGCTAATGAAATGCATAGTAACCCAAAAAACAACAAAAACTGTGTTATAAAATGAGATAATACATGATATTAATCAACTAACAACAGTCTAAACCGAGAAGTACAAACTGATGTAATCAACAAACAGTATGCTTTAAACAAATAAACTAACAATCAGTGTGGTGTAAACTGGTATAATCAATAATCAGAGATGAATAAAAACAATCAACAACTAGTGAGGAATAACAACCTTCAACAACCAAGGAGGAATAAAAAAAATCAACAACCAGTGAGGATTAAAACAATCAAAAACCAGTGAGGAATAAAATAATCAACAATCAGTGAGGAATAAACACAATCGACAACCAGTGAGGAATCAAAACAATTAACAACTAGTGGGGAATAAAAACATTCAACAACCAGTAAGGAATAAAGATATTCGATAACCAGTGAGGAATAAAAACAATCAACAACTAGTGAGGAATAAAAATATTCAACAAACAGTAAGGAATAAAAACAATCAACAACCAGTGAGGAATAAAAACAATCAACAACCAGTGATGAATAAAAACAATTAACAACCAGTGAGGAATAAAAACAACCAACAACCAGTGATGAATAAAAACAACCAACAACCAGCGATGAATAAAAACAATCAACAACCGAGACACTCAAGAAAGAGTGGTAACAACAATTGACATAATAAATAATCGCTCTGATATAAACTAAACGTTTTAAAAAAGAGAAAAAAATATTGAGTCAGTTTTAGAAGCAGTAGCAGCTCCTCTTCACTCCCCTACGCTGTGACCGACTATGGGAAAGTGCTCTTCAGCTATTTGCGTTTCCTGCAGTTCCTTTTGACGTGTTCTTTTTTCTTGTGATTGTTGTAAGAGCAACCTTTTTACCCAATCTGAGGAGGTGCAGTAAGGAGAATTGTCTCTTGGTGCAACTGGCAGCTTCATCCTCCAAGGTTGCTGGATTTATATCCAGTGTCCTCATGTCTTTCTTGCATACATCTTTGAACTTATGCTGCAGTCGACCGGCTGTTCTTTTGTCATCTGTCCTCTCTAGGGAACGAGCTTGGGCATAGTTATATGGAGATGAAGCTGTTGTGTCAGTTTAACAAAAAAAACAATTCACAAGAAACACCGGGCGGAATCAGTATAACCCACCATCAGCCACAGTCGTAAACTGGAGAGAAAGACAAAAACTATACAAAGGCGTTAAGAAAATGACAAAGGATATGGTAGACATGTTGAAAAAGTGGATAATCAACAAATCAAAATAACAAACAATAAAGAAGTTTAAACACAAAGAAGCTAAAAGAAATTGGTATAATCAACTATTAGTGTGATATAAACTGATATAATCAACTATCAATGTGGTATAAACTGATTTAATCAACTAACAGTGTGGTATAAGATATAATCAGCTATCAGTGTGATATAAACTGATATAATTAGATCTCAGTGTGATATAAACTGATATAATCAGCTATCAGTGTGGTGTGGTATAAACTGATACAATCAACTATCAGTGTGATATAGACTGACATAATCAACCATCAATGTGATATAAACTGATATAATCAACTATCAATGTGATTTAAACTGATATAATCAAATATCAATGAGATATAAATGGATATAATCAACTTTCAGTGTAATATAAACTAATATAATCCACTATCATTGTGATATAAACTGATATAATCAACTATCAATGTGGTATAAACTGATATAATCAACTATCAATATAGTATTTTTATATAATCTACTATCAATGTGGTATAAACTAATATTATCAACTATCAATGTGGTATAAATTGATATAATCAACTATCTATATGGTATACATTGAGAAAAACCAGCTTTCAATGTGGTATAAACTGGTATTTTAAATAAAACCAGTGAGGTATAAATACAAATAAGTAATGTATGTTAACTGTAACGACTGCTGATGAATACATAAACATTATTTAACATACTACAACAGTTTCCTGATTCAACAAAAACATTTGACCTACTTTTTATCTAAGCCATATTGCTTAACATCTTCAGTTCTAGTCTCTTAGCATCGTACAATAATTCTTTGTCCAACCCAACTGTTGTCGATATCGGTGTTCCTCGGGGTTCCATCCTCGGCCCTCTTCTCTTTGCCGTATACATTAATGATCTTCCTCTGTACATCAAACACTCATCCTGTGACCTGTTTGCCGATGACTGTACTGTTTACACTAGTGACAAAAGTTGCGCCACACTAGAACTATCTTTACAAACTGATACACATAATATTATTAAGTGGAGCACCGAGAATCGAATGCAAATAAATATTAGTAAAACGAAATGTATGTTAATATCAACCAGACAAAAACTACAAAACTCGCAGAAAACAACACTTCAGCTCTACATTGGAACATCACTAATTGAAAACGTAAATGAACATAAAACTCTAGGTCTAACTGTTGACCAGCACCTAAGTTGGAACTCACATGTAAGTGCACTCACAAAGCTAACGGCACAAAAAGTTTACCAATTAGCCAAAATCAAACACTTCTTGGATGAGAGGGGCAAGGAAAATGTTCTACACATCTCACATACAAACATACCTAGACTATTGTTCCACAATCTGGGATGGTTGTTCCATATCCAACACAAAAAGGCTTCATTCACTTCAAAAACGTGCAGTGCGCCTAGTTGCTGATAAACACCAAACACATTGTACAGATTTATATAACTATCTTAAAATATTACCCCTTAGAAAGCGCTTCCTATTTAACAAAGCTAAATTCGCTCACAAAATCTTGTCACAGAATGCTCCAACGTATCTGTGGCCTCTTTTAAAATTCAATGAAAAACGTAGTAACCGCTTAAACCAGTTACAGGTACCCAAGCCCAGGCTAGATTTGTTCAAGAAGAGCTTGGCTTACTCAGCTGCTCATCTTTGGAACAATCTTCCACATGATCTTAAAAACATGCACAGTCCCTACTCATATAATCGTAGACTGTTCAAATACATTATGAGTGCCAATTATATGCCGCCTTTCGAATTATTATCTAATATACTGTATGGAGGGTCTAATGATCTAGTTTTTCATTTTAATATATCTTACTTCTTAATTGTTATCAAATACTGTAAATGTATACTTTTATACTACTTATAATGTTGCATCGCCATTAAACTAACACCTTAAGTATGGAGAATGTCTGAATAACTAGCAATAAAAGATGAATAAGAGGAAGGGCAAAATGTAAGACGGGCCTATATGCACAATTCTTATCTATCAGTCAATACCCTTTACCTCCCTAAGGAGCATAGGTCATAACGCTGGATCTCGTATAGTGGAGGCGTAAACAATTCACTCCCTGTGGCAGTATCTGTTTGGGACTCAAAGCTGCTCACCTGTGGGAACATTTTCCGCATGTGCTGACAACACACTAAGTCCCAGGTCATTCAGCAGCGGATTCCCAAAATGTCACGAGTTTTTATTATATACCACCATAAACTATCTATCTATCTATCTATCTATCTATCTATCTATCTATCTATCTATCTATCTATCTATCTATCTATCTATCTATCTATCTATCTATCTATCTATCTATCTTTTTATCTATGTATCTATCTATCTATCTATCCATCTATCTATCTATCTATCTATCTATCTATCTATCTATCTATCTATCTATCTATCTATCTATCTATCTATCTATCTATCTATCTATCTATCTATCTATCTATCTATCTATCTATCTATCTATCATCTATCTATCTATCTATCTATCTATCTATCTATCTATCTATCTATCTATCTATCTATCTATCTATCTATCTATCTATCTATCTATCTATGTATTAATGTTTATTTTTTTAATATTTATTTTTTTTTTACATTCATTATTATTATTATTATTCTTTTTTAATGTTAAAAACGTACTTTAATTATGATGATTATTGCAAATGTAATATTACTTTTATAATGATAAATGCCTTAATTATGCTTAAAGTAAATGTGAGGATGAAAGGATATAGTATATATGATGAGAGAGAGAGGAAGGGCAGAATGTCAGACGGGCCTGCGTGCCCAATTCTTAACCCTTTGAAAATAAAGTTCGTTCGTTCGTTCGTTCGTTCGTACTATC
This sequence comes from Oreohelix idahoensis, assembly GCA_024509875.1. NCBI lineage: Eukaryota > Metazoa > Mollusca > Gastropoda > Stylommatophora > Oreohelicidae > Oreohelix > Oreohelix idahoensis. The sequence goes on along the minus strand of JAMPIV010006579.1, from coordinate 54,091 downwards.
TTGAGTTTGAAAAAAAAAACTTACATGCAGAGTTAAAAAAAAACTATTACATTTTTGTATCCACGTCCATAAATTATTTACAACCTTTGAGCGGCTGCCCATATAATGTTAAGATGTCTATTTTTAAAAATTAAACCATTGTTTAAAAACGTGGTTATGCGCATAGTTTGGATGTTTTAAATCTTTCAGCCCTTCATTCACTGGTTTCAGATGGCCTAGGGAACTGAAATTCTGCACATGACCCGCTATCGTAGAACGTTTTATACTATCAAATTTTAAGAAAACTCAAGTGACCTTCAACAACGTGAGACAAATACTGAGTGACCTTCAGCAACGTGAGACAAATACTGAGTGACCTTCAACAACGTGAGACAAATACTGACATCTTAGCCATTAACCCACAAATTAAAACTGATCAATTATTATATATATTCTTCATTACTGTATGGTGAAGGAACATGGACAATACACATGCAATTATAAGAAAAAATTGAGGCTCTTGAGATGTGAATACACGAGAGGAAAGAAGACATCAGATTAAGCTGGGAGAACAGGTCCTGGAGAGGTCGACAACTTTAAATTTCTTGGAGCTGTCATAGACTGGAAGGGAGGCTTCAAAGAAGAGTTGGTTACCCGAAGAGCAGCAGCTAGGAGACTTTCAAGCCATAAATCAAGGATTCCCCAGCAAAAGAGAGGTTGGTAAGAAAACGAAGATGGCTGTATACTGCTCCACCTATGTCCCAGTCTTGACATATGGATGCGAGTCATGGGCAGTTACTACAACCCACAAAAGCCAGATCCGAACCTCAGAAATGAGGTATCTGAGGAAGGTGGTTGAAGTAACAAGAAGAGACATGGTCCGCAACCAGACGATGCGTCAAGGCCTAAAAACCCAACCCCTGCTGACCCAAGTAGAACAGTCCTAACTAAGATGGTTTGGCCATGTCTGCTGAATGGTAGAAGATTGGCTACTACGGCAAGCATGGGAAACTAAGAACCAGGGATCCAGACCTCCAGGACGACCCAAAGTCCGCTGGGAGGATAACATTAGACAATCTTTGAAGGACCGTGGACTAGAATGAAACCAAGCCATGAGGAAGACAGCCAATAGGATAGTTTGGTACTCTCTCTTACAAACCTCTACACCTCACAGTAGAAGAGGAACGACTAAGTAAGTAAGTAAGAGATGTGAATATATAGAAGAATGGGGCACATCTCATGTAAAGAGAAGAAAATAAAGAGGTCCTAGAAAACCTAAGAAAGAAAAGAGAATTAATGAAGGAGATCAAACTTAGACAGCTCAAATATTTTGGCCATGTAAGTTGTGGACATGTAAGTTGTGGCCATGTAAGTTGTGGACATGTAAGTTGTGGCCATGTAAGTTGTGGACATGTAAGTTGTGGACATGTAAGTTGTGGTCATGTAAGTTGTGGTCATGTAAGTTGTGGTCATGTAAGTTGTGGTCATGTAAGTTGTGGACATGTAAGTTGTGGTCATGTAAGTTGTGGTCATGTAAGTTGTGGCCATGTAAGTTGTGGACATGTAAGTTGTGGTCATGTAAGTTGTGGTCATGTAAGTTGTGGTCATGTAAGTTGTGGCCATGTTCACTGAACTTTTTCAATTTTTAACACATTTAAAAATAAAAGCAATAAATGATGGTTTTGTCCCTTTACTTGTATATTTTTGAGGTCTCCAACTCATCCCCTGCACTCTTATACTCCGGTTCACGTTTGTCGGAGTCAAATTCTGTCTTCATCCTTCCAACACTTGAACAAAACTTGGATGCTGATGTAGCTTCTTTAACACCCTCAGAGAAAACCCGGTCCCTTGTGTTCATCATCGAGACTTTACAGTTGTTGGCCACTCTGTCAAAGGATAGGACCCTGAAACCAGACAACAAATGTAGAAATATCAAGATAACGCTTATTACTGTATGGTCTCAACTAAATAGTAATATCCATTCATATCTTTTCTGTCAAGTACTACTTCTTAAACTTTTAGAGATTCAGCAGCGTTTTAAGAAGCCATGGACCCCACCATCTTCAAGCTTGCAAAATCTGCCAGACATGAAAAGGAAAACAGATAAAAGTATGTTTATTTACATGAAATGAAAATGTATATAAATGTCTGTTTATTTACATGAAATGAAAATGTATATAAATGTCTGTTTATTTACATGAAATGAAAATGTATATAAATGTCTGTTTATTTACATGAAATGAAAATGTATATAAATGTCTGTTTATTTACATGAAATGAAAATGTATATAAATGTCTGTTTATTTACATGAAATGAAAATGTATATAAATGTCTGTTTATTTACATGTACATGAAATGAAAATGTATATAAATGTCTGTTTATTTACATGAAATGAAAATGTATATAAATGTCTGTTTATTTACATGAAATGAAAATGTATATAAATGTCTGTTTATTTACATGAAATGAAAATGTATATAAATGTCTGTTTATTTACATGAAATGAAAATGAAAATGTACATGAAATAAAATGTCTGTTTATTTACATGAAAATGAAAATGTATATAAATGTCTGTTTTTATTTACATGAAATGAAAATGTATGTCTGTTTATTTACATGAAATGAAAATGTATATAAATGTCTGTTTATTTACATGAAATGAAAATGTAAATAAATGAAAATGTATATAAATGTCTGTTTATTTACATGAAATGAAAATGTATATAAATGTCTGTTTATTTACATGAAATGAAAATGTATATAAATGTCTGTTTATTTACATGAAATGAAAATGTATATAAATGTCTGTTTATTTACATGAAATGAAAATGTATATAAATGTCTGTTACTGCTTATCCTAAATTTCAATATGCAAAATACTCTGAAAATTGAAAGTTGTTCTTAAATAAAATAAAATAAAAATGTTTTAATGCTTTTTTTCTGTGGCACTTTATAACCTGACAACTTGCCATGGTCAGTTTTATCATGTTTTCGGTCCAAAAATTACCTAAGAGATGTATAAGAGTGTACAAATTATATGGAATAATGTTACTATCAGTGCCAGGAACAATATATTAAACAGCAACATCCTTGAGAGATTTAAAGAGCCCACAGACAAACAACTGAGAGATGAAAAAGCAGGTTTTAGGCACAATAGATTCTGTACAGACCAGGTAGCCACATTGGACATACGTAATAGTGGGACAAAGTATTGAATGGAACTCACATCTTTACACTGGATTTGTGGACTATGAAAAGGCTTTTGACAGTGTAGACCAGTGGTTCTCAAACGGTGCGGCATGCCACACTGGTGCAGTACAAGAGGTTGACGTGTGGCATGAAGATTCAACAACAATCAAGGATTTACTGACACTTTCAAAACATTCAGATGCCAAAAATAAATATGAAGATCATTTTCTTATTTATTTTGTTGCATATGATATAATATGTGATATAATATGTGGTATAACATTGCTATAATATGTGCTATAATATTTGATATAACATGTGATTTAATAGGTGATATATCATGTGATATAACATGTGCTATAATATGTGCTATAATATTTGATATAACTTGTGATTTAACAGGTGATATAATATGTGATATAATATGTGATACAATAGGTGATATAATATGGGAAGTTGAATGTCAAACCCGTGATGGCAGAGGGACATTTCTGGATGGACTTGCGGGACAGGCGGAGGAGGCAGTGCTGAGAGATGAACAGGGCACAGTATGCAAAATGACTAGGATCATCAGTGGAAAACGGGGTGCAGGCAATATTGCATTGGTAAGAGAATAAGGAACCACCAGAGACACAATTGAATGTTCCTAAGGCTGAAAATGATCTGGATGTTGGTGCAGACATCCCACGAGAGGAGGAAGTTGTTGCAGCAGTGGAAGGGTTGGGGAATGGAGGGGCTCCTGGTCGTGATAGCTTAGGTACAGAGCTGTTTGGGACAGACCCAGAGCTGGCGGCGGAACTATTGGAACCACTGTTTGCACGAGTCTGGAGGGCAGGGACGGCACCAACGGAGTGGAGAGTGGGGAATGGTTGTTGGGTTGCTCGGGAAGGGGGGGGGAGATCTTGCGGACTGCAATGGTTGGAGAGGAGTGGCTCTTCTCTCGGTTCCCGGCAAGGTACTGGGCAGGATAATTGTACAGAGGGTCTCCAGAGCGGTGGACCGCAGGCTGGGGAGAGGGCAGGTGGGATTTGGAGGGGGCAGGGGGCAGGGGATGTGTAGATCATATATTTACCCTCAGGAACATTATAGAGCAGTGCTCGGGGTGGCAGGGACAGCTGTGCATTTGTTTCATTGATTTTGAAAGGGCTTTTGACAGCATGCGTGTGGACAGTTTATGGAAAATACTGAGGGCTTATGGAATTCCAGGCTGCATAGTGTCAATCATGAAAAGCCTTTGTGCCAATTTTGCGTGTGGCGTTGGGCAGAGCAACCTAGCCTTTGAGGTGAGGACGGGGGTGCGACAGGGATGCCCCTTGTCAACCACTCTATTTTTGGCAGTCGTGGGCTTATCTGTCAGCTCTATCATTGCCATGCATGACCAGGATCACGCCAGTTCCTGAAGATTTGAGGCTTCTGTGGAGGTTTCCAATTCAAGCAGGAGCCATCCACTTTGGATCTTCCGAAGCATGGACTGAGAGTCTGATACAATAACTGCCCTTGTTAATGAACTTTCAGACAGCCACCTTAAAGCTGTAGTAGTTGCCTCTACCTCCATTCTCATACTGGAAGTTATCATGTAAGCCCCGTTTGTTCAGCATTGATTCTGCCCTTTACTCTAAGACAGAAGCTCCATCCTGATTTCTCAACACACTGATTACAGATTGATCAGTATGCTCGGTGGCATCAGTAAAGAGAAAGGCTTCTTTATGCTGATGAGGAGATGAGAGTTTGTCTCAAATAAGACCTAATATAAATGAGATCACCAGAAAAAATAAAACACACCTCTCATTGAATTGTTATATTTTGTGAATGAATTATGTTTTAATGTAGCTGTATTGTTTTATGATGCTATGAAATGCTATGATGGAAAGTCAACTCAGTAATATTAAGCCGGATCAGCCGAGGCCCAAATTAACAATGACCGCGCTCTCATTGCTCACTGAGAGTGATAAGTCAGCGAAACGGATACAAACACCTGTTTTGAAACTTCCTAGAGAAAGTTTTGTTGTTGGAACTTGGAATGTACACACGCTATATGCGTGTGAAAAAGTCAGAGAACTAACACATGAACTTATTAGATACTCGTGGGACATCCTGGGCCTAGCAGAAGTCAGACAGACAGGATTAGGTGAATCAATAATGGATGATGGTCACAAAATTTGGTTTAGTGGAGATGAGTCCAAACATCAGCATGGAGTAGGTTTTATTGTACATAAAGATAGATTGAACTCTGTCATCAGTTGCACTCCAGTAAATAGCAGGCTTGTCAATATACGTATTGCAGCACATCCAAAGAACATCTCCATCATAAGGTATATGCCCCCACTACTGACTATGAGGATGATGTAATTGATACATTTTATGAAAATCTGGATGAAACAATTAACAAAATTCCAAAGAAAGATCTTCTTATCGTGCTAGATGACTGGAATGCTAAAATACAACCAGATGCATACGATCAGTGGGCTGGCACAGTGGGGAAATTTGGGTTAGGAGAAAAAAACGATCGAGGACTAAGGTTACTAGAATTTGCCAGCAACTATAAACTAACCCTTGCAAATACACTATTTCCTCATAAGTTATCAAGAAGAACAACATGGCATGCCCCGAAAACTGAGATACATGGCCAAATTGATTTTATTCTTGTATACAAAAGATTCAAGTCCAGTATTAATAAAGCCAAGACTAGGACTTTTTCAAAGAAAGGAAATCTAAAAATGTGCAAGAATTACAGAACCATTAGCCTTATTAGTCATCCAAGTAAAGTGATGTTAAGGATACTTTTGAACAGAATAAAACAGAAATCAGAAGAAATCTTGTCCGAGGAACAGGCTGGCTTTAGACCAAAAAGAAGTACCTCAGAACAAATCTTCAATATTAGATTACTGATTGAAAAACATCTCCACCATCAACGCAATTTATACCATAACTTCATCGATTTCACAAAAGACTTCGATCGAGTCTGGCATGGAGGCTTATGGCAAATAATGAGAAAATTGAATATTGATACCAACGTCATAGATATCATTGAAGCACTGTACAAGGACGCAAGCAGTGCTGTTTTTGCAAGCAATGACATTGGAGAATTTTTCAAAGCAACTGTAGGAGTTCATCAGGGATGTATTCTGTCCCCACTGTTTTTTAATATATATCTAGAACATATTATGCAGGAGGCTCTCAATGATAATAAAACAACCATATTGATTGGAGGTAACCTCTTTGCAATCTATGTTTTGCTGATGATATCAATCTTACAGCTGGATCAGAATCAGAACTTCAAGACCTTACCTCTAGACTGGAGAAAGTAACAAGAACATGTGGGATGGAAATTAATATAGAAAAAAGTAAGATATTGGTGAATAGCCATAAGAAACATGTTCCGACTAACATTACGTTAAATGGGCAAACGTTAGATGAAGTGAACACCTTTAAATATCTGGGGTTCACTATATGTACTGATGGAAGATCAAGTAATCAAGACAAGACTTGAGATGGCCTCAGCTGCCATGACAAGGCTGAATGTGATTTGGAAAAGTAACATCAGTTTTCCTGTGAAGATCAAATTATACAAATCACTTGTATTATCTATTTCCTTGTGTGGGTGTGAGGGCTGGACACTCACTGCAGATACGGAGCGAAGGATTCAGGTTTTCGAGTATAAATGTTATAGAAGAATTTTGCGCATTTGCCATAAAGAGCACAAAACAAATGTCTATGTTAGAGAGAAAATAAACACCTATGCAGGCCACCAAGAACCACTTTTGTCAGTTGTGAAACGTCGAAAGCTTGCTTAGTTTGGGCATGTAACTTGTCATGACTGCCTTTTGAAAACGATCCTCCAGGGAACAGTCGAAGGTAAATGGAGAAGAGGAAGGCAAAGAAAATCCTGGGCTGATAACATCAGAGATTGGGCAGGGCACGGTTTTTCCACACTTGTACGCATTGCTGAGGATAGAGAGCAGTGGAGGACCCTGTCTGCTGATGCTTCCACCATGGCACCCCTGACGGGTTACGGTTTGAGATGATGATTGTTTTATACTTTCTGGATAGGGGTCTATGTAGGGTTCGGGCCACAACGTCCCACCTACATCAATGGATGTTGAAGTGAACACATAGCCTCTCATATCCAGGTGCAGTGATCGCCGCGGAAGCTACTGTCTTGTAGTAAGCTTCTGGCATATGGCCTCTCCTGCACAAACGTGTCCATTGCAGCACCTTCACGAGGTGACCCCGTTCTCACAGAGTTTGCTATGGGGGCGACCGAGTGCCTGGCGGTATAACTGGGTCGGGAGTTGTTTGGGACCCCTCTTAGGGTGGGGGCACAATACCCACCGGCGAGTGGACCATGCTCTGGCCAACACCAACCCAAACCCCACTCATGGGTTAAATGCTACTTTCTCTCTTCTCTACTTGCCTACCAAGCTTTCTCTGTCCAATCCTTGATAACCTCACCAAGGATCCTGAAGTGGTGATAGTAAAATATAGGTCTTTACTTAGAAGGGATCCGGGCCCTGCCCAACGTCCCAGCTGCAGCAAGAGTGCCGTGCGACTGTTACGGTGTATGATATTAACGCCGTCTGCTAAAGGTTATCGGACACTGATCCCACTTACATTGGAAAGGGTGCATATTCTCGCACAGTGTTAGTGCGCAATCTGCCACAAGGTACCAGATGGCAAGCACTTAGCAATTTCTTTAATGACACGGCAGACGTTATGTTTGTACGGTTGTTGTCACCTACCAATGACAGGTATGGTGAAGCTATAGTTACATTTCGTAACAATAGAGATGCTCGAATGGTCATCGAGCATGATAATGGTGCTTACTTTAACCATCATTGTCTACGGTTACAATTAGTACCTAATGCTGCGTCACGCAGATAACATGCTATGGTAATACAATTGTCTCATATCATTGATGACTCATAATAGTCATTCATCATTTCTTTTCTTTACTAGTCCTTACAAAGTCATTGATAAAATTTCCGACGTTGATTACGTCTTAGATATCAAGGGACACAAAAAGATATTTCATATTAACATGCTCAAGCAATTTCATACACGTCCTGAACACTTACAGTCAATTTTTCATGAACTAGATGACAACACAGTATCTACTTGTTATTATTCCAACTTATCCGTCATCCAGGAAGAAGAATCTTCTTTTCCTGAGATACAGTTACCGTTACCGGTACCAGTAGTTCAACCTACTGAATCTTGGCGGGATGTAACCATCTCTTCAACGGTTACACCGCAACAGCGTCTACAGATTGCTAATCTATTACAATCTTATCCAGATGTGTTGACCGACGTCCCGGGTCGCACATCGGCTATCAGTCATGACATTACTCTCAATGATGATACACCTATTCGTGTACATCCCTATTCGGTTCCTTTACATTTCCTTGCTAAAACTACTAAGGAACTTGAACAGATGTTGTCTCTGGGAATCATTGAGACTAGTAATTCGCCATTCTCTTCTCCATTAGTGATTGTCCGGAAGAAGGACAATAACATCAGACTATGTGTTGACTATAGAAAATTAAATGCTAAGACTATAGTTGACAGCAAACCACATCCACTTATCGACGACTTACTGCCACGTCTATCCAACGCAACTATATTTAGTAAGATAGACTTAACTAAAGGTTATTGGCAGATACCACTGACCGAAAAGGCTAAGTACTACACCGCATTTTGCACTCCACAAGGTCTATACCAGTGGAATGTGATGCCTTTTGGGCTTGTTAATGCGCCAGCTACCTTCATTCGCCTGATGCGACAAATTTTATCAGGTAGACCAGACGTTATTACATATATTGACGACATATGCTTGTTTAGTTCGTCGTTTGAGGAACATGTTTCGGGACTTAGATATGTTTTCGACACTCTAAGGACTTATCATCTAACTGCTAAACCTACAAAGGTGCAGATCGCGTGTAATGAGATAACCTTTTTGGGACATATCATTGGATCGGGATATATCCGAACGTTACCTAGTACAGTCTCCAAAATTCTAAACATAGCAGTTCCTCAGACGAAGAAACAGGTCAGGAGTTTGTTAGGACTTGTTCAATATTACAGTAGATTCATACCAAACTTGTCATCCATCACGGCTGTATTGTCTTCATTGTTAAAAAAAGACATGCCGGTGAAGGTGACATGGACTGGTATATGCAATGAAACTTTCAACAAAAATATAAATTTTGTTCTCGCATGAACCAATTTTAAGACTTCCCGATGCTTCCAAAAGATTTTTCTTACGAACAGATGCTAGTAACTACGGCATTGGTGCATGCCTGCTCCAGAACCATGATGGCGTTCTACATCCTACCTTATATATTTCAAGAAAGCTAAAGCCGGCAGAAACAAAGTATTCCACAGTGGACAAGGAACTTTTGTCAGTTATATGGGCAATAACTAAACTTGAAAAGTTTTTGCTTGGTGCTCCATTCACCATCCAAACTGACCAACGTGCTGTAGCATCTTTGCGTCGATCTAACCACAAGAGCCAAAAAACTCGCCAGATATGCAATCATCCTACAGCCATTTGAATTCTCCATTGAACATATTCCTGGCACTGAAAATATTGTGGCGGATGCGTTGTCACGTAATCCTATTGACGACGAATGATCAACATTGACATTCCTAAAACACGTCAATCATCACTACATTGCATATAACGAAGTATCAACTATAAGGGAACTAACCTTGCCTTCAATTTAATATTTATAAACACTATATGCATCACAGAATTGAACTAAAGACAATCAAGGTATACATATTGACATTGAAACTTCGTCTAACGTCCATACACAATATATGAATATTCGTTGAACAATCATGGAACAATATCTGACGACAAGTCGAACTTATTATCCTATGTGCACTTAATTCTTGGATGCTGGGATAAATGACATTTCTTTCCAACGTAAACGTTTGAACATTTTTGCCTAAAAGAATTCATCAGGATCAAGACTACGGATGGATCATCATATCCTATACTAATTAATTAGTTAACTTAACTTCTTAATTGAATTATTATCAATAAAATGAAATGTGAGAAAAAAATGAAATGAAAGAACAAAAAAAAAAGAGAACGAAATATAAAAAGAAGAAATTATGAAAAGAGAAAATAAATCTCACACAAGTATTAGATTAATATTTTTTTTAATGTACCTATACGTTATTTAGTTAGTTAAATTAGATAGTTATTATTCACTAACACTTAACACAACCAATTAAGTTAAACTTATATTCGAATTTCTTTCTATTTCTTCTCACTTATTTTGTCTTTTCTTCTCTCATAACATCGCGTTACATTAGAACCTTAATAATTTAACTCTTAGTTTAATTAATTAATTTAATTTTAATTAGTCAAATTAATTCCTTTATGACATACTAATACGACAGACCTTACTTTAATTTAATTCTATCATTCACTATTAACATTGGACATTTTATTTAGTTGATATAATAATATGTATAATATTGATATATAATGTGATTAATGTTAGATGACTATGACAAATAGTTAGTTGACATGACCGCGACAAGGTTCTACTCAGAACATCGTCGGCCATATGTCACGATTGTGTTAAATTTTTTTTTGAAAAATTGTTAAGTCGGATAGATCTTGAAAAAAAATCTATCGATTTTTTTTCCCCGGTGTACAGGGAATTGTTACGGTGTATGATATTAACGCCGTCTGCTAAAGGTTATCGGACGTGCAAATGTAAAGGTTAAGACATTTAATATATTGCGATAGATGTTTCAATTATTGAACGCTCCATACACGATCGATTATGACGTGTCTAGCGTTGTTTGGGTCACAGTCGGTAACTAGGAGACGCTAACCCTTTGTTACTTGACCGCCAAGCTGAATAGCTGCGTTTTGTTAACCTTCCAATTCAATGGCATGATATAGCCATTTATATGTGCATTTATGATGGACCAGGGTCAGTCCTAGAACTCTACATGAGAGGAAACTTATGGAGGTTAGTGATTAACTAAATCCTTGGAAGGAGAAAGATAATCGTCTACTTTATACGAAGTAATTAGACTCACAGTCTCACTGTCGGCAGGTAGCCATTCTATCTGCGCGTGCATATAGCTGTGATGTTCTGACGACAATTACTGCATTGTATCCTTAAACGGACATTGACACGTAAAACAGCAGTCTACGCTATTGATTGATTGATGCATGTACCTCATGTGTGAATTGAACTGTTTATGTAAGTGTGTAATCCATATTAAATTGTGAAGGACTCGAACCGGAGGCATTATTCGTTGAATCACGTTACACCATTCAACCTTCTGAATTATGTATTTTATATCAAGTTGCTGAGTTAATAAGATGAACAGTTGTTTACATCTTGATGATGCCAAAGTGAGGTTCACCCCATTCGGCAATTTAGCACGATCAAACCAAAGTAACCACACACGAAGGTTTCACAGCCCTGACATTCGTCGATTTTGTCCACTCCTGAACATTGGATTGCACGATCAGAATTCAAGCAACACAACCAGTAACCACACACGAAGGTCCTTCAACAGCGACCTGACATTGCCCCCATCGTCAGATTTTGTCCAACTCCTGAGACATTGGAAGCAAAGCCACTAAAACTCAATGGAAATTTAGAACCACTGTGCTGGGGAAAATCGTGAAGGCATAGGATGCAGGACATGACACAGCCACAGCAAAAGCTCAGCCACAGAACGAAGAAATGAGGCCTGCATCATGAGCGCTTGTGACTAGTGGGGAATGCATCTCTGTGAACCCCACCTGAACCCCCAAAGCGAAGTGATCTTTAGAGCCAAAAAGGTGAGTGGCCAAGCAAATCAACCCAATACTCATGGAGGAAGACACACACATTGCATTCTTTGGGAGGGAGATGTCTGCAGCAAACACCCAATACCTCCAATGCCAGTCAAACAACATATTCCATACGAGCTCGGGCGTCGCCTCGGTTACCAAGGCCCACGCAAGAGAGATAAATCCCCTGCTCCTTGTGAAAAGTCAGCGAAGGGGAACCTTAACATTTTACAGCTAAATATAGCTGGACTACAGAACAAGACAATTGAGCTTACAAAAATACTACATGAACATCAAGTACAAGTAGCCCTTCTCCAGGAAACAATACTCCCACGGAGACAAATTAACATCATGGGGTTATACACAGTACAAATGTGAATGCCTGAAGTGCCAAGGCATCATGACCTTAATCAGAAATGATACCCAAGCCACAGTAACCAACAACCCTGCGGGGGATATCGACCACCAAATAATAAAGCTATGGGGCAAAGATAACACCAAGTACACACTACACAACATTTACTGTCCCCCGACCTCATCAAAAGGTCTGCCTGAGTTTGAGCCCATACTAAAGAAAACTGTCGTAGCTGGTGATTTTAATGCTCACATTCCTGCTCTAGGATACAGGCGGTTTAACAGTAGGGGCCTAGAGGTTGAGGAGCTGTGCAGCAGTACAAACTTAATGCTGCTGCAGAACTTGGAAACTCTACCAACACTCCTTCACAGGGCACACGGCTCGACCAGCCGGCCAGATCTGACATTTGTTTCAGCTGACATAGCAGAAAATAGTATCACCAAAGTCTTAGAAGATGTGGGAAGTGACCACCGCCCTGTTTTAACAACTATTTTAACACCACAGATGACACAGAAGTCCCTTGGTAAACCTTCCTGGAACTTCAGGAAAGCAGACTGGGACCGCTACGGCCGAGAAACTGACGCTGGGTTCAGTCAAATCATTAGAACTGATAACATTAATACTACATACAACAACATATGTACCACAATCCTAGCAGCTGCCAAAAAGTGCATCCCAAGGGGGGAAGCATAAGAAGTATAAACCTTACTGGACATCTGAACTAGCTGAAGCAGTCAAAGAGAGGAGAGAGGCTAGAAAGAAGGCTGAAAAATACCCTACCACCCTAAATAAAACAGAGTACAAGAGGTGGACAGCAAAAGTAAGGTATGTCACCAAGAAGAATAAACGGGAGACTTGGAAAGAAAATTGCAATAAACTAGATTTAAAAAGAGAAGGGAACAAAGTTTGGAGACTCCTTAGTAATCTCGAGGGAAGCAAGAAAAAGACAAACCCAAAACCTATGGTGGATGGAAGTGGTGATGAAGTAACATCAAGCAGCAAGAAAGCCGATGTCTTCAACAATTTTTACGCCAGTGTAAATAAAACACAACAGAGAAAGAAACTAGACAAAGTGCTCCTAAAGAACACATCCACGCGTAACATAGATCAGGCCAATATGGCTGCGTTCGATGAACTATTCCACCCACAAGAACTGAGAATGGCACTACGGAAACTGGCCAAAAATAAAGCTCCAGGACCAGATAAAATTAAAAACGAGATGATTTGTCAACTAGGGCCAAAGACAAAAGAGACACTTCTATGGTTCATCAATAGAACATGGAACGTGGGACAGCTACCATCAGCATGGCTGACAGCAACCATCTTGCCTATATTGAAGAAAGGGAAACCACCGGGAACACCAAGAAGCTATAGGCCCATATCCCTCACTTCATGCTTAGGCAAGCTGGTCGAGAGAATGGTAAACAACAGACTATACTGGTGGTTGGAAAGCTGGAACCTTCTGGACAACAACCAGGCAGGCTTCAGTCATAAGTGCCGCACAGATGACCCTCTCTTCAGGTTCACACAGAATGTGATGGATGGTTTTCAAGAGGGAAAAAGCACAATAGCTGTGTTCATCGACCTTGAGCAAGCCTACGACAGAGTTTGGAGAAAGGGACTTTTGCTAAAGATGAGAAGAATGGGAATAGGAGGGAAAATGATTAGATGGATACAGGCCTTCCTAACAAATAGAACCATAGCCACCAACTATGCTGGTGCAATTTCACGGAAAAGAACGCTGGAAGAAGGACTGCCTCAAGGCTCTCCTTTAAGTTGCACCCTTTTCCTCATCTTTATTAATGACCTTGCCAAACATCTGAATGTGTCGAAGGCGCTGTTTGCCGATGACCTTGCCATCTGGACTACTGATAAATATCACATTCTGGCAAAAGCCAAGATCAACAGAGCTCTCCTTACAATGTCAGTATATTGTGAAATGTGGAAACTAAAAATCAATACGCAGAAAACTGTATACACCACTTTCTCGCGCAGCCACAAAATAGCAAAAAGACCTATCAACATCAAACTGAGTAGGGAAACGCTAACAAAATAGGAGCACCCAGCCTATCTAGGAGTAAAACTGGACAGACAATTGAAACTAGATGGACACATCCACAACCTCAGGGAAAAAGCATGTAAGCGGGTAAACCTCATCAAACGGCTAGCTAGTACAAATTGGGGAGCGGATAAACTAACACTTCGTCAACTATATCTCGGCTATGTGAGATCAGTGATAGACTATAACCTCCCCCTCCAGACCATTGTGAGTACTAATACCATCTCATCTCTGGACCGTGTGCAGAACCAAGCTCTCAGGTTAATTTGTGGAGGGATGAGATCAACACCCACAGCCATATGTGAGATAGATGCCAATATAGAGCCAATGGATATTAGGCGTAAAAGAGCACTGACTGAAGCTGTAGAGAGATTGTCACAATGTTACCCCTGTGAGGGTAACCAAAGAGAGTTATCTGTGAGGTGCCGGCTTTGTCAATGGCTCAGATTCGCCTGGCACCCGGTTGAAGATGAGCAGCAGGAGTGGAGAAGGTGAATATAAGACTTTGGGATGAGTTCCCAGCATATAGCCCCAGTGATTCTGGATCTCGTGACACTATACCTCCTACCACTCTATCTCCCTCTCTATATTATAATACTAACGAGCCCCCACTCCCCTATTACACTGAGTGAACAGAAGAGAAAGAGAAGAAGAACAGTATGTCTCTTTCGCACACTTTCGTTCCTTCTCTATATATGTAATAACGTGTGTGGGTAATGTAACCACAACTACAACGTTTATTAAAATACTGAAATATAACAACATTCAGTTACAACAATACAAATGTAATAAGAACTAACCTAACTATGCCTGGAAAAGAAGATAATAGTTAGGCAAAAAATACACTCATTAAACTTAAGTCTACACGATGTGATGATGATGATGAATTAACCTAATCTTAACCCCAACAAAAAAGGATATCTTGATTCGGGGCTCGGAATGACTGTCAATAAAACTCTGGGAATTTGTATACACGGGCAAGTCTTAGTCTGCATTCAATAACTCTGGACGGTCCACTGGATTTCGTCAGGTGTCGATGGCCTGTTCTTTTTGTCGCTCACAAAGCGAGTGTTGACATTGCGCCGCGTGTCTGAGCTGGCGTGTTCCTATGTTGTTGTTTAAACAATGTTATGCGGTGGAGACTTCCGCTGATATGCAGATGTCCCTGTGTGGTGAAGATATTGGTCTCGGGTGGTGATGATGGTGGAAGCAGGTTATATCTTGGTATTTGTTGGCGCATATATTTCACTGGGAGAATCTGTCCATTACTACAAGTAATTTTGTATCTCAATAATTTGCGTAGGCGCTGGTTTACAAATTCGTCCGTCGGCTCTTGCCCCTTCCGATAATTAAAGCAACGTGGACAGCTCTTTAGTAATGCAACAATCCTGCCTTGGTATTGTCTGCACCCTGTTCTGCGTGGGTGGCTGCGGATGATGGAAAGAGCCTTCACCGTCTGGCGAATTCCTTTCTCAAAAACCCCCGTGGAGAATGGGTAAATTGGGTGCCGTTAATTACATGTGAGATGCGTGTCGTCGCAGTTTCTCTGGTCGGCCCTACTTTTTAGCTTGTCCCGTAATTAACGCCCGCAACGTAGTAGACAAAGGCTGAGTTATCTCAAAGGTCCCCGGTCTCTACCACTGCGATGGATAAAAGGATAATCCCGTATAAATACCCCGTAACCTATGCTCCGCATGCGGTGTGTTTGTGTCTGTGAAATCTTATCCTTATAATGAATGACTGTGCGGTGTTTACTGTACGGTTAACAGGTAATGTAAGAGACAAAATAAACGTGTCTTGTATTTACTTCATTATAATTAATGAAACTGTGCGATCTTATAAGCATAATAATTCTTTGCATGGTGTTTATTGCAATCTGTACTTATGAGTATGCGATATAATATTATAATAAACGTGACTGGTATTTACAGTGTTATATTTATTTATATATATGGGAAATATGTATATATAATCTGACTGAGGTTAAGATATAATGATATAAGGTACAAATCTATATTACACTAACCTTGATGTCCATATCATGAATTTCACTGACACTTGGCCTGAATCTTCCTCGTGAAATATGGAACCAGTATATGCGGGCGGAATGATTTTTCATACCATTGTCCGAACGATAGATTTCGTTCAGTATATACTGTCTGAATCGCCTAGGGCTATTTTTCCGGTCGCTTCTTGGGTCATGTGAAAATTCGTTTGTTTTCCTTTCGTCAGACATTCAGTCCTCATTCCTGGGTACATTTCCTGTAATATTTTTCTATTACCGTTTCCTTGTTGTTCCTCTCCCAGACAACTGTCTGTGTGCGTCCTTTGGGGCACGTACAGTGTTGTTCTTCTCGTTATAATTTCGTATTCATACTGCTTTCATGTTGTCCTTGTGCAGACTTTAAGTCTCCCTTAGTCACAACAATACTTGGTTAACACTGGCCCTGTGTAAACATATCCGCAACTTAGTATCAATTATTCCGATAGTC
Source organism: Oreohelix idahoensis (assembly GCA_024509875.1). Lineage (NCBI taxonomy): Eukaryota > Metazoa > Mollusca > Gastropoda > Stylommatophora > Oreohelicidae > Oreohelix > Oreohelix idahoensis. Next base: position 37,202 of record JAMPIV010006579.1, on the reverse strand, counting down.
TGTTGGTGCAATGTCCGCATGTTGTCTCAGTGTTCTGTAAACATTTCTTGTAAAATTAGTGGGTTTCCCACGACTGTCTGGTAAGCACACAATGGGTATAGAAACGAAATACAAACTCATTCGTCTCTCGCGACATAGCTTTCCCCCAACAAGTTTGAGCATGGGAGAACTATTGCGAATTAGGGGGTATTTCGCTTTCCTTATTGCCCCCTATTAGTATCTTCTCACTATCTTTGATCTCCTTTTCTTCCTGGTTCAACCCTTCGTTCTCCTCGTTCAAATCATTCTTCTCGCAATCTTCCTCAGTTGCTTCTCCTGCATCAGCTATAAAGAGCTGCTCCCTTTCCTGTTTCAATATCGTGACCGTAGTCAAGAGTTGTCGCCCCTGCTCGACTACGTTCGTAGAGTGGGTTGTGATTTTCTGCACACCTGCAGATGACTGTCTAGCGGCATTGGGCTGCAGTGCTGAGTTCGGATTTCCTTTATTCAAATGCTTTGTGGCTGCTCGTGTCCTGAAGTTGGCCGCTTCAGTTATGTGTCTGGCTAAGTATCTCTTTAGCAGAATAATATTATATATTTCCAGCTGATTCTCCATTGGAATCTTATAATTGGTTCGAGATGCCTTCTCGACCACTGTGTATGGCCCGTGCCATCCAATCTGTAACTTGTTCTGTTTGCTATGCATAAACAGTAAAACATATGCTATCTCTAGCTCACACTTAGGACCAGTCGTATTATATTCTCCGTCATGTTGACGCCTCCTCTTCTTCATACGTAGTCTGTTTCCCTTAACAGTGGCTTCCTCACTTTTCCCATGATTTGATGCCCCTCTCTGGCATTCAGGACCTGATCTGATAAATTGATCCATGTCCCTTGCGATTCCCTGCCAATAATAATGGTTACTCATATCCGCGCTTTCCTACTTTCCTAAGGAGTTGTCCTTGCTGTTTAAAGCAGTCTCCTGGTTGCGATGGATTGTCTCCCTTCAGTCTCTTCTTAAAACAAGGTTCTACCGATTTATCGTTCATTTGAGCTTGTCTCAGCTCTTGCGGATGGAAGTGAAACTCGTCTCCGTGTCTCTTCTCCTTCGCTTGTTCATGTTTCTGCCCTGCAGCTGTGACTCTTGACTGCCGAGTGTCTTCCAACCGCACATATTTGTAGCCTATAATAACTTCATATGTATGATCATTTAAAACTTCCGTTCGTCGTTCTCCCTTGACCCATCTGCCTTCAATGGGAGTCCGGGCGATAGCCGCCATCATTGGAGGATCGCCGTTAACTGTGAACTGAATTTCCACAGTTCCATCAGTCAATTGTTCTGGTCTAACCAGTCTTGACCTGAATATCGAATCGAATTCCAGCCTGGAATCGAATACCTCTTCCGCTCTTTTGCATTAGGGTCCTTGTAATATTCGTTGCCAGGTTTAAACCCCTTCTTTCTCTTGAGTGACCCATTCTGACTGACATCAAATGTCTGGGTGCCTCTCTTCGTTCTGTCCACATAACCAATGTTTCCCCACTTCTTTCTTTTGAGTGACCTATTCCTATTGACATCAAATCTCTTCGTTTCCTTCTTCGATCTGTTGAAGTAAAAAGTGTTTCCCCACTTCTTTCTTCTGATAATCAATCTTTGAATCCGCCGACGGATCAAAGTTGGCCATTGTTTGTCCTTATTACGTATCTTGTGTATCTTGCCCGTGGAATGGTCATAAATCAAGATACGGTGCAACCCATCTGTCCTTTTGTATCGGGTACAGTGTGTTGTTAATTTCGCGCGTCGGCGCCTTGCCTTGCCTAAAGCGCGTACACCAAGCTGTTTCCTCTTGTGTCGCCTGGTGTCTTTCCTTCTCTCTATCTGCTTAGTTTTTGTCTCGCCTACATATAGAATCGGAGTCCCGTGGGTGTTGAGCTGCTGTATCCCCGCCGGCTCTACCACACTTTTCTACTCATGATCCTCTTCTACCTCCTTTTGAAGAGAGTCGGGGGGTGCCTTCGTGTCCGTCGTCCACCCTGTCCCGATAATCGTATGTGTTGTTATACCTTCTAAAGGCACACATTTCTCTCCGTAAGTTTTAAAAGTGGTAGGATCTGACTTTTCCTCGTCCTGGGTAAAGGCAGACTTAGGCGATGTGGGCAACTGTCTATTTCCGTGGATAATAGCGAATGCCCGTTCCTGTCCGGTCGCTTCTTTCCACGTAGAAGGGCCGGTGGAGTGAGGTAATAATTGTTCTCCTGATGTCAGGAGACAAGTGCCTGTTGTCTTTTTTTCCGTGATACCAAGTGAAATTGTTTTATTCGCGGTCCCCTTGCAAGATCCATCGGAGTTACCGCTTGCCATTTGAGTAGGCTCTTTGGTGCCTTTTAATAACTTCCCGTTATCTCTGCAAAGTTGTCTGGAATCCACTGAATCAACTACGCCCCAGGAAAGCGGGCAAGGTGAACCATGCAGTTCTGGTTCAGAGGAGGCCGTAGAGGTTTGTTCACTTCGGCCCTGTTCACCCGCAAACGTGTGCGGATGAATGAAGGTTTTTGCCTTCTCATAATCAGCTTTTCCTGCGGATTTCTTTGCATATGAAGTAATGCAATGCGAAGATGGTGTGTCTTCTAGGCGATATGTTAGCTCATCTGTCACTTCATGGGCCGAAATACATGTTTCCGGTTCAAGTCTTTTGGGTTTTTCATATGTTTCACACAACCTCTTCATCCGAAGCGCGTGCTCTCTCTCTTCCGTATTTCTCACTAACTCTGCCTTGAATCTCCTATACTCGGCCTCTCTCTCTCTCTCTCTCTCAGCTTCTAATTTCTTGGCTTCTCTCTCTCTCTCAGCTTCTAATTTCTTGGCTTCTCTCTCTCTCTCAGCTTCTAATTTCTTGGCTTCTCTCTCTCTCTCAGCTTCTAATTTCCTGGCTTCTCTCTCCTCCTTCTCCGCTGCTAATCTCAATCTTGTTTGCTCTACTTCTGCTGCCAGTTTTTCTTTTCTCTCTTGCTCTGCAATTTTATCTTTTCTCTCTTGCTCTGCAGTTAACATTTTTTCCACATATTCTATAAGTTCTCCTTTTTCTAGTTTTAAACTAGTTGCTTCCTGGATAAGCGCTGCGCGCATTTGCAACCAATCTGCCATGGTCAAGCTAGGATTTCAATCTGCCTGTCGCAACTCAAAATTATGTGAGAGAAATTTAGAGCGAAAAATAAAATCGTGACTTTGCCCCAAGGGAGAAACAACAACCAAATTTCCTGAATACTTCCCTATAACCTTTACACCCGTGCAGATAAATGACAATATTTAAAAAGTCCTGACCATAAAAAGTCTGACCCTAAACAGTCTGCCTACCAAGAAAACACTGCCAAAATGTATCGTCTCGGTGGCTTAGCGCTATTGTTCACTTGTGAACAAAAGAACTATACAACGTCGGTTCACTCGTTTCGATGCGTTCGACTTCACCAATGCCTTTTGTTAAAAGACCCACGTGGTACTATACATGTACCAAAAATCCAGGTAAATTTATAATGATGACAACAAATCAATAGAGGTAACTAGGTGCAGTAATAAAGTGCATATAAATTAATACGGTGTAATCTTCTAACATATGTCAATGTCTTACTTAATATACTATGAATATCTAATCTAATCTAATCTTAATATCTAATATGAATATCTAGTTATCTAATACTCTATTCTGTGTTCTTTCCCTCTACCTAAGTAGAATAAGGAACAGTATAGAAGACAGTGAATAGGTTTATACAAAATTTGCAAAAAAGAATTATTTAATGTTTTAGTCTAGGGCAAGTCCCAAGGTATATCCCGGACTGCAGCCCACAATTATGTCACAATGTTACCCCTGTGAGGGTAACCAAAGAGAGTTATCTGTGAGGTGCCGGCTTTGTCAATGGCTCAGATTCGCCTGGCACCCGGTTGAAGATGAGCAGCAGGAGTGGAGAAGGTGAATATAAGACTTTGGGATGAGTTCCCAGCATATAGCCCCAGTGATTCTGGATCTCGTGACACTATACCTCCTACCACTCTATCTCCCTCTCTATATTATAATACTAACGAGCCCCCACTCCCCTATTACACTGAGTGAACAGAAGAGAAAGAGAAGAAGAACAGTAGGTCTCTTTCGCACACTTTCGTTCCTTCTCTATATATGTAATAACGTGTGTGGGTAATGTAACCACAACTACAACGTTTATTAAAATACTGAAATATAACAACATTCAGTTACAACAATACAAATGTAATAAGAACTAACCTAACTATGCCTGGAAAAGAAGATAATAGTTAGGCAAAAAATACACTCACTAAACTTAAGTCTACATGATGTGATGATGATGATGAATTAACCTAATCTTAACCCCAACAAAAAAGGATATCTTGATTCGGGGCTCGGAATGACTGTCAATAAAACTCTGGGAATTTGTATACACGGGCAAGTCTTAGTCTGCATTCAATAACACTGGACGGTCCACTGGATTTCGTCAGGTGTCGATGGCCTGTTCTTTTTGTCGCTCGCAAAGCGAGTGTTGACATTGCGCCGCGTGTCTGAGCTGGCGTGTTCCTATGTTGTTGTTTAAACAATGTTATGCGGTGGAGACTTCCGCTGATATGCAGATGTCCCTGTGTGGTGAAGATATTGGTCTCGGGTGGTGATGATGGTGGAAGCAGGTTATATCTTGGTATTTGTTGGCGCATATATTTCACTGGGAGAATCTGTCCATTACTACAAGTAATTTTGTATCTCAATAATTTGCGTAGGCGCTGGTTTACAAATTCGTCCGTCGGCTCTTGCCCCTTCTGATAATTAAAGCAACGTGGACAGCTCTTTAGTAATGCAATAATCCTGCCTTGGTATTGTCTGCACCCTGTTCTGCGTGGGTGGCTGCGGATGATGGAAAGACCCTTCACCGTCTGGCGAATTCCTTTCTCAAAAACCCCCGTGGAGAATGGGTAAATTGGGTGCCGTTAATTACATGTGAGATGCGTGTCGTCGCAGTTTCTCTGGTCGGCCCTACTTTTTAGCTTGTCCCGTAATTAACGCCCGCAACGTAGTAGACAAAGGCTGAGTTATCTCAAAGGTCCCCGGTCTCTACCACTGCGATGGATAAAAGGATAATCCCGTATAAATACCCCGTAACCTATGCTCCGCATGCGGTGTGTTTGTGTCTGTGAAATCTTATCCTTATAATGAATGACTGTGCGGTGTTTACTGTACGGTTAACAGGTAATGTAAGAGACAAAATAAACGTGTCTTGTATTTACTTCATTATAATTAATGAAACTGTGCGATCTTATAAGTATAATAATTCTTTGCATGGTGTTTATTGCAATCTGTACTTATGAGTATGCGATATAATATTATAATAAACGTGACTGGTATTTACAGTGTTATATTTATTTATATATATGGGAAATATGTATATATAATCTGACTGAGGTTAAGATATAATGATATAAGGTACAAATCTATATTACACTAACCTTGATGTCCATATCATGAATTTCACTGACACTTGGCCTGAATCTTCCTCGTGAAATATGGAACCAGTATATGCGGGCGGAATGATTTTTCATACCATTGCCCGAACGATAGATTTCGTTCAGTATATACTGTCTGAATCGCCTAGGGCTATTTTTCCGGTCGCTTCTTGGGTCATGTGAAAATTCGTTTGTTTTCCTTTCGTCAGACATTCAGTCCTCATTCCTGGGTACATTTCCTGTAATATTTTTCTATTATCGTTTCCTTGTTGTTCCTCTCCCAGACAACTGTCTGTGTGCGTCCTTTGGGGCACGTACAGTGTTGTTCTTCTCGTTATAATTTCGTATTCATACTGCTTTCATGTTGTCCTTGTGCAGACTTTAAGTCTCCCTTAGTCACAACAATACTTGGTTAACACTGGCCCTGTGTAAACATATCCGCAACTTAGTATCAATTATTCCGATAGTCTGTTGGTGCAATGTCCGCGTGTTGTCTCAGTGTTCTGTAAACATTTCTTGTAAAATTAGTGGGTTTCCCACGACTGTCTGGTAAGCACACAATGGGTATAGAAACGAAATACAAACTCATTCGTCTCTCGCGACAGAGATACAGGAGACAAGAGAAAGACCACCCAAACAAAATACTTATTGACACTTGGAAACAAACACGAAGACTGAAACAACTATATCTCCTGGACATAGCCAAAGAGGAAAATGATAAACACCATCTCCCGCAAGAGAGAGAATTGGAAAACAAATACTTTGGACCACCCCCTTGGGAAAACTTCCATCAACCAACTGTCAAAACACAACTGATAGATAAAACGGCCAACAAGGAAACACTACCCACAGTCTTGAAGACGTGTGCATTGGAAACCATAAACAGCTACACAAAGTCAGCAATCCAGGCCTACACAGATGGTTCTGCTTTCAAGACCACCTCTTTTGCAGGATATGGCGTCTGCATATGGTACCTGGATGGATCCTCTTATGAGTTCTGTGACTCCTGTGGTGAGAATTGTTCAAATTATGAAGCGGAGGCTGAGGCCATGAAGACAGCCATTGAATTACTACACCAACAGTTTGACCTTATGGAACGAAAGCCATCAGATATAGTGATTTTCAGTGACTCCATGTCTGTTCTGGAAGCACTTAAACAGACTCCATATGAAAACAAAGACATTTTTCTTATAGGAACAGCGGTTCATAACTTGATCACAGCCTATTCCATCAGTGTAACTCTACAGTGGATCCCTGGACACAGTGATCTAACTGGAAATGAGACAGCTGATGGACTTGCTAAAACAGGAGCCTCTAAACAACAAAAGGACAGACCCTGCAGCATAAGAACAGTCAAAAAGATTCTCAGAAACAACACAAGAGAAATCTGGCTGAACAGATGGGCGAACACGCCGACTGGCCGAAATGTCTTTAATGAAATGACCTGCCCAAAAGACAACGACAACATAAACAGACTCAGCAGGAGAAATCAAAGTCTTATCTTTCAGTTCTGAACAGGACACACCAGAGTCAATGGCCATCTAAACCGTATCAACTCTCGGCACCTACCCATGTGTAAACACTGATCTCATCCCTAAGAAACAACCAGACACCTCCTCATGGAGTGTCCATCACTCACAAATGCCAGGAAAAAACTTTTACAGACACCTCTGACAGTCACCAACTCACTATATGGAACATTAAAACAACTGCAGAAAACCTGCACTTTTTTTAAGAATGGCATTGGGCTGCCAAGAGTAGATATGCTCAGCCACTTGGGATATCGACAACAACAACAACAACATACTTTCTGGATGTCTTGTGATCATATTATAAAGTAGTTGTGTTTTATGTTATGAATAAAGCACTGCTAGGAGTTGATTTTTTTTTCTTTAAGGTGTTTCTTATCAATAAAAAATTTAGTGTGGCCTGCGCAAGTTTACATTCCAAAAATTTGGCCCAGAAAATAAAATATGGGAACCACTGTTATAGACAGAGAATCACTATGGAAATTGATGAGCCATTATAGAGTCCCCTTGAAGCTCATTAACTTAATAAAGAAAACTTATGAAGAAATAATATGCAGAGTTCTTCATGAAGGACGACTTACAGAACAGTTTGGGCTAAGAATTGGAGTGCAACAGGAATGCCTCATTACCATTTCTCTTCCTATTTGCTACAGATCTGTTTTGAAGACACTGACCTCAACCAACAGAAATGGAATCCAGTGGGCTCTGACTAAACAGCTTGACGATCTAGATTTAGCCGATGACCTGACACTTCTGTCCCACAACCGTAATCAGATGCAAGACAAAATTAAAATACTTTCAATCACAGCAAGTGGGTCTGAAAATACACAGAGAGATAACTAAGATAATAAGAATAAATGCAGGAAACGATAACAAGATTGTACTGGAAGAAACACCACTAGAAGATGTAGAAATCAGAAATCATACATATACCTTGGCAGCAATATAGACACAGTTGGAGGGACAGACAATGATATCAATATAAGAATACATAAGACTAGAAGAACTTTCATTGCATAGGGAAATAAATGGAGATCAAATGAAATCTTGTCCAACACAAAAATTCACATGTAAAATTAGTACTATTGTGTGGTTCTGAAACATAGAGAACAACAAAAACAACAAGTAAAAAGCTACAGACTTTCATCAACGGATGCTTGCGTACAATAGCAGAATTGAAAAGGTGTGACAAGATCACAAATGTGGAACTGATGACAAGAACCAGACAAGCGCCGGTCTAACAAGAAATTAGAAGATGATGCTAGAGATGGATAGGACACACACTGAAGAAACCTGTTGATAGCATTACCAGACAATACCTGTTCTCTAATACCCAGGGTAAGAGAGGCACAGGATGACCACATAACACATGGAGAAGAGAACTGGAGACAGACATGAAGGGGATGAAGAAGACCTTGAGCTGATGGCACGTGACAGGATGACTTGTCATAAGTTTCTATAAGGCCCATGCTCCTCTGGGAACTGAAAGGTGAAAGAAGAAGTTCGACACATCTCCAACACTTTCATCCCATCTCTTGTTCCACTGGCTTTTGTCATCAGTTCCACACTGATGACTTTGTCATACCGTTTCAACCCTTCTATTCCATTCCAGACTCATGTTGTTTCCAGTGGTCACTGAAGAGAAAACAGAACAGGACCACAACACCCGCAGGAACGTCAGACAAGGTGACTAATATGAGGTTGTGTAAGGGAATGGCAACATCCACATGTCAAACAAATAGCCACAGAAACCGCTGTTGTCTAATGTCAATGATTTGTGCAGGTTTCCTGCAAGTGGACCTGCGGCAGTGCTGATTGTATATTCCATAAGGAGCACAAAAGAAATTGAATGATCGTTCTATGCAAGCACCCATTTATGACAGTCTGTAGCTTTTTGTTCTTCTCCATGTTTCACAGCTATACAATAGGACTGACCTGACATCTGACTTCCTATGTTTGTGTTGGATTTAATATCTGGTGATTCCCATTTATTTCCCAATGCAATAAAAGCTTCTTTTGCCTTCTGTACTCTTATTTTGGTTGTATACCAAATTAATACATCATTTATTACAGATAGTCCTCGACTTATGATTACTCAACTTAACGACAGCCAAACAAAGAAACAACTAAATTTTAAAATTTGAAAAGACGCAGCAACAGAGAATGCAGTCAGCGACCCATAGCTTGAATGCTTGAGTCAGAGAACCAGAGCTGACCAAGACCCTACTCCATCTCCAAGTGGTGGTCCTGGAAACAGGCAGCATCACTGCAGTCTGGCTAAGAGAGTAGGGATCAAAGAAAGAAGGTGAACCCGGTGCCAAAAAATGAAGTGCTGAAGTCGGATGTGTTGGCCGAAAGGTGCAGATATCGCAGCTTCGCTGTAAACAGATACAACGCAACCAACGTCCTTTTCAGGACGAATGAGGAAGAAGGAAGAAGAAATTTAAATTTTAAACGGGAAAATGTAAACAAAATATTTCTTTTCTTTTCTAGGTTTTCAACCTAAGCCATTTTATTTTTCATGTTCTAAGGGGCATTTATAGGTTGGGATAATGTAAACATGTCACAAAAGTACAGAAGAGTTCTGCACTGAACTTTAAAAACACTGGATTTTATAATAATCATTAATTTCCAAACAACTCCTGCCGTCTTCACCCCCTTGTCTCCCACAACATTCACCTTCACCTCTCCATCTGGCTTGTCTCACCACTAATAGAAGACCAACTATCTTGTTCAAGTGACTGATTTGTCTGTGTTAATGTACAGACTGTTACAGATTATTCTTAATTTTTATGGCTGTTGTATATCACATTGGTGAATAGCCATAAGAAACATGTTCCGACCAACATTACGTTAAATGGGCAAACGTTAGAAGAAGTTAACACCTTTAAATATCTCGGGTCCACCATATGTAGTGATGGAAGATCAAGTAAAGAAATCAAAACAAGACTTGAGATGGCCTCAGCTGCCATGACAAGGTTGAATGTGATCTGGAAAAGTAACATCAGTTTTCCTGTGAAGATCAAATTATACAAATCCCTTGTATTATCTATTCTCTTGTATGGGTGTGAGGGCTGGACACTCACTGCAGATACGGAGCGAAGGATTCAGGCTTTCGAGCATAATGTTATAGAAGAATTTTGCGCATTTGCTATAAAGAGCACAAAACAAATGTCTATGTTAGAGAGAAGATAAACACCTATGCAGGCCACCAAGAACCACTTTTGTCAATAGTGAAACGTCGAAAGCTTGCCTGGTTTGGGCATGTAACTCGTAATGACTCCCTTTCGAAAACGATCCTTCAGGGAACAGTCGAAGGTAAATGGAGAAGAGGAAGGCAGAGAAAATCCTGGGCTGATAACATCAAAGAATGGGCAGGACACGGTTTTTCCACACTTGTACGCATTGCTGAGGATAGAGAGCAGTGGAGGACCCTGTCTGTTGATGCTTCCACCATGGCACCCCTACGACCCATGACGGGTTACGGGCTGAGATGATGATGATATCACATTCTGTTCAGTATTTTTGTAAGCTTTTTAGTCCAGTAAAACGTTTATTGTAATGTCATAAAACCTTTGATTTCAACTCTTTTATTTACTGTAAATTGTATGGCTTTAACAAATAATGATATGATGGAATATGGACTTGGAAATATGTAATAAGTCAATACATTTAAAGGGTGAATTGACTTATGACCACTTCGACTTAAGATGGCGTAGTCAGAAGGGAACCCCGTCGTTAAGTAGAGACTACCAGTCCCATAAAGTCCCACTAAATAAGTATATTTGATGGTGTTTACAAGCTGTACCAGCGATTTTATGTCCAAGTTAAGAACTGTGTTCACTTGTGTCAGCGATTTCCAAGATACATGATGAGTTGTGCTAATTTTACAATTGTGATCTAAAATTATTTTCGTTTCTGCTGATTTAGCATTTTCAAGTAAAATCTGTCCAAAAGATAAAAAAGTAAAGACAGACCTGCCCTGGTGAACCCATGCAAAGTCATGAGACCCAAAGAATTTGACAGGGAACTCCCCAACCTGATGACTTTTTTCTTGAACTTTCTTGGGCACATTAAGAGGGTGACATACTTCACCTGGCCACCACCTGTATCAAACATATTTTTAAAAATTATTAGAATAGTACTACTAATAATATGATTCTTAAATAATTTGTCATTAACTGTATACAGATACGTAACCCAGAGTCCGAACACCCGAAAACCGAAGTATTCAAAAGTTTTTGGACTGACTTTTGGGGGATTTTCAAACACATTTTGGGCTACATTGGGCTATCTTGGGTGACTTTTGGGCTAACTTGGGCACATTAACTTGTATTTGAAAACTGAAAAAATCCGATTTCCGAAACACAGCGGTCACGGAGCATTTTGGATTCTGGGACACGGACCTGTAAAATACAGTCACAGGCAACATTCAGATATTCATTACTCAGAGAATTGGTAATCATAATTACCCTACAATTCCCTTAGGAGCAAAGGCGTTCAACAAAATCATGACAATATCTCATGTCACATGCCGTCTGCTCAAGGTCATCGGTCTTACATAAACACTATAAACAGTAAGGCATGAAAATGCAACTTTGTCAAGTTAGAATACACAACTGTGTCATTTCTTTTGTGCCAAACATAGTTCAGCATCTGGTTCCTCAAATAATCAGTTACCTGAACATGGATCTTATAAGTTTGGATACTCAAAGCTATACAGTATCTGTTTTGTCCATCCATTGTTAATTTGTTAATTGTTACGTTAAGTTGTCCATCCATAGTTAATTGTTCTTTTAAGTTGTCCATCCATTGTTAATTGTTCTGTGAAGTTGGACTATCCACTGTTAATTGTTGTGTTAAGGTGTCCATCCAATGTAAATTGTTCTGTTAACATGTCCATCCATTGTTAATTGTTCTATTAGGTTGTCCATCCATTGTTAATCGTTCTATTAAGTTGTCAATCCATTGTTAATTGTTCTTTTAAATTGTCCACCTTTATTAATTGTTCTGTTAAGTTATTAAACTTAGGACAATATCCATTGTTAATTATTCTGTTAAGTTGTCCACCTACTGTTAAGTATTCTATTAAGTTGTCCATCAATTGTTAATTGTTGTTAAGTTGGACTATCAATTGTTCTGTTAAGTTGTTCATCCATTGTTAATTGTTCTTTTAAGTTGTCCATCTATTGTTAATTGTTATGTTAAGTTGTCCATCTATTGTTAATTGTTCTGTTAAGTTTTCCATCCACCATTATTTGTTGTTAGGTTGGACTGTTAATTGTTCTGTTAAATTGTCCGTCAATCACTAATTGCTGTTAAGTTGGATTATCACTTGTTCTGTTAAGTTGTCCATCTATTGTTAATTCTTCTGTTAAGTTGGATTTACCATAGCAATTTCAGTGCATAGTTCATGGGTGTCCCTGAGAAGACAAAGAAAAAAAAAAGAACCTACTCCCTCCTAAGGCAAGAGGTGGCTAATATGAGGTTGTGAATGAGGCTGCCAACCTCATCATGTAAAACATACTGCAACAGAAACCACAACTGTAAGAGGACATTAACACTTTGGTGCAGGCTTCCTGCAATGGAACTAGCTACAATAGTAGGCCCATGCTCCACAGGAAATAAAGAGGGGAATAAATGAATGAACCATATCAGTTTATTTCTAGGGTGCCATATAGAAGAGGGATCAACATTAATTTATACATATCAATAAACAGATATGTATCAATAACAGCACATTTTACGTGAAACTTTAGAAGCTGAAACTGGCTACAACAGATCAAAAGAATTTACAAAAATGTACATCCTCATATGGCCCTGAGATGAGCCTTTGCAGAAAATAAGAATGAGACAAACCCAGGTCCAGAGATACTATGAAGTTATCTTAAAATTACTAGAGGTCTATCTATTCTTTATACTTTCTCAGACGTCCACTTGAATGTTCTCAAAGAAAGCAATAGTCAGCTTGAGGCTATTTGCATCTACATAGATTTTTTCCAGGAATGGTACTGGCCATATGAGCTTTCTCTGTTCCTCATATGTTGAGCAACTCTGAAGCAGATGTTCAGCAGTCATTTTATCAGTGCCACATTTACACTCATCGGTAATTCTAATCTCTAGCTTGTTGAATAGATGATATCTCAATCTGTTGTGGCCTAAGTGCAGTCTGAAAATTAACAATTGTTCTCTTCTGCTGAGCTGGTAACAGGCATCATTTTTTGTGTTCTGGATGCTCTGCGCCCCATTTTTTCTGTAACTAGTTCTGATAAAACTTTTTGCCTCTTTGAAAGTTATACTTATATCAGGCTGAGGTAGCTTTCCGCCTTCCTATGACAATATGTCAGCCTCTTCATTGCTTAGTATGCTACAATGAGATGGGAACCATAAGGTCTGATTTAAATGTTCTTACTTAAATAAAACTCATTCTAAACCAAGAACTCTGCTGTATAATCATATGCCCCAAAAGGAGTTAGCAGGAGAGAAGAATTACATGATCTTATGGCCATGTTTGTTCTTTTTTCATTTTATGTTGTCTGTGCCTCTGTCGTTTAGTTCCTGGGGGTCTCTGAAGAGGTAAAGTCAGAATAGGACAACCACACCCTCACACATGTCCAGATAGGTTTTGTGAGACCATTAACACACAGCACAGCAATATGACAACAATGGATGAAAGTCTTAACAAAGCAATACTTCAAGCAGCCGCTAAGTCCATTCCCAGAGGGGCAAGAAAAAATTATAAATCTTACTGGACTGAAGAGATGCAAAAGCTTGAAGATGAAGTAATTGAGGCCAGAAACCCAGCACAAAGAAAAAACAACTGAATCAAACACCTTACTCAAATCCACCACTGCAAAATACAAAAGAACATTAAATCAAAGTCTCCAGGTTGGGGGTTTTAGTACAGGGCTGATACCCCTGTCTATGTAAAAAAAGAAATCAAGTTACGGAAATGGCAACAAATGAACACATTTTGCTGCGGGATGCACATTCGGAGTCTGAAGCTCTTATGACCAAGTGGTGAAAGCCGAAAGGAAGCCACTGACACAAAAATGGACATCCTGAGAACAGCGGATGCTGATATGCAAAGCACGAACCAGATTTAGGGCACAGCACAAAGGATGGCCATCAACCGAGCAAAATGGGGACAGTTTGTTGCTACTGTACAAGATGCCACTAGGCGTGATGACCACTGACTGCTCTGTCTTCTTCATACACTTTCAGACATCAACTTGAATATGTTCAAAGAAAGCAGTGGTCAGCTTGAGGCTATTTCTATCTCCATAGAGTTATTTAAGGAATGGTACTGGTGACAGCCATACACGCTATCTCTGTTCCTCATATGTTAGGCAACTTTGAAGCAGATGTTCAGCAGTCATTATCTATCCCACAGTTATACTCATCAGTAGTTCCTAACTTTAGCTTGTTGGATAGATGGTATCCCAATCTGCTGTGGCCCGTGCCAAGTCAGAAGATGACCACATATAGGCTAACTGGGGAAATAAATCAGGGACCTTCCAAACATTGCTTTCACCTTACTGCAAGAGTGATTTATAAAAAGACATATGGCCAAATAAGTACCCCCAAAAAAGAACCTCACTGGTTATGGTCATTCTCACGACACTATATGCAACTATGGAGTATATGACTCGGAAATGACCCAGACATACAAGGAAATGAAAAATTTAAATAAACTGCAACAGTGTTTTAACAAATTCTCATAACAACCAGCACCCCAGATTTTTCCAGCTACCTGTAGATGCCAAGTTTTATCCAGACAATCTGGCCATAAAGTGGCTTTCTGCCCAGCACACAGTCTGAACATAGCCATGGCTCTTTCCCTGTCTGTGAAAGTCCAGAACTGATTATGTTGCTTAATCTGGTTTGCATAGTAGATAGAATGCTTGATGTTTCACCTCCACATCCTTCATGAAAAGCTGCAGGACATCCCTGGCACAACAGCAAACTGCCACCTGAGGAAAGAAACATTTTCAATTTAGAATTGTATCTATTCATAAAAATTTAGTGACAGCAGCACGTCGCACACCTAATCAACAAAATTATAACTTGTATGAGATTCTGATTTTATCATTCACATACATCTACAAGGTGTATGATCATTCATTTATATGTTGGCAGCTATACAGACAAAGTTGGAGGGCAGACAATGATATCAAGATATGGACACAAAAGGCTAGAGAAGCTTTCATTGATCTGCTTCAAAGATGCCTAACATATGAGGAACAGAGAAAACACATATGGCCATCACCAGTATCATTCATGGAAAAGGTCTATGGAGATAGAAACAACCTCAAGCCAACCACTGCTGTCTTTAAACATATTCAAGTTGACGTCTGAGAGTTTACAAAGAAATAGAAGCTTTCATTGCATTAGAAAATATATGGAAATCACAAGAAATCAAATCAAACACAAAAAACAGAATCTTCAACTCAAACGTCAACTCAGTCTTATTCTGTGGATCTGAAATATAGAGAATAACAAAGACAACACCAGGAAGCTACAGACTTTTGTAAATGGGTTCTTGCATAGGTAAGAATGACTGACAACAAGGTCACCAATAAGAAACTGATGACATGAACCAGGCAAGTTCCAGTGAAACAAGAGATGAGAAATGTTTTCCTCACTGAGGAAACCTGTTGATAGCATTACTAGACAGTCTCTGGTTTGGTTTCCCTAGGGTAAGAGAAAGTAGAGGCAGATCAATATACAATGTCCAGCTAGTCTGTCCAAGTGTTTGTGAAGAAACCAATGGTGGGTGAGTCATTATTGTATAATGCCAGTCTCAAGCACAACCTCATATTTGTCACCTCTATGACATCCCTGAGATGGCAGTAATGGTTTTCTTTCTGTTTCCCCAGATACTTCCTGGGTTTGGGGTTTGGAGTGGCTCAGACATTTGCCATTCGCCTCAAATTCTAAAGGTACCGGGTTCGATTCCCAGTAGAGGGAATATAATTTATAGAGATTTTTTTCCAGAACCAGTGGTCCTAATGATGTCTCCTGGGTAGTGAGATTGGATGCATAGTCTTCTCGGATAAGGGTGAAAAAATAGGTCCCATGTGCAAGTTACACACGTTAAAAATCCCACAGCAGTTGGAAATCGTGCAGAGTAGGCTGTAAAGCCGATGCCCTGGCAAAATTTAAAAATTAGAAACCTACCCACATCAAAAATATTTATAGAATGTGTGATTCACATATATACACACTGAGATTCCTGCTGGTGCTGTGGAGTTCCTGCACTGTGCTGAGATCCTACTTGTGTGATCTAAGGGAGGAGATCAAAGGACTGATCAAGTTGATTGTGTGCAATGAAGATAGACCTTAAAACCAAACCAAACTTCCTGGGTACTATACAAAACTAAGGTATTTCATGAAGCTATTCTGGTCCTGCCCATGTCCCTATTCTACCACAATGCCTTCTGTCTTCTCTCTCACTATTTTGAAGTCTGCCAACAACCAGGGCTTTGTCTATTTCTGCTCCTGTTTCAAACTCTGAAAATTTTTTCTCTTTCTTGTATCTCCTCATGATTCATTCCATCTTCCCTCTAACAGCACTGTCTCTCCTCCATCCTTCCTCATACATCACAATTCCATTCCCCACCGTTCCCACACTCCAAATACTACCTCATAATCACAATAACCAATCCCTCACCATTCTCCCAGGAGGAAAAACCTCTCCTCCTACCAGTCGCGTCAAAGATGGATGTTTGAACGGTTTCTAGATATACAGGTTAGCTGTGAATAAGCAGCCATGAACCAAAACAGGTGGTTGTCCCTGAGGGCAAGGTGGGATAGTTGTGAGGGGGTAGCTATCCATATAAAATTACCTCTGAAGCTTTATGGCATGACAATCAGCAAGACAGAGGCGTTTTACCCTCTCAACTCCCCACTGCCTCACAGGTTTGATGTTTTAGTTAAAGGCTATTGGAGACAACTGTACATAAAATGACAAAGAAATGGGGAAACTGTTGTACTGCCACCTCCTGAACAATCATGAATCAAAACGAATTCACTATTCCCACATTTCATGAACTGCCCCATACATCACAACTTCTCTGGCCATTCCCACACTACAAGCACTACCTCATAAATCATGACAGCCATTCCCTCACCATTCCCACACTCCAAGCACTGCCTCACACATGACTCACAATTCCCACACTCTAAGCACAGCCTCAGGTTGACCCTGGAATGTTGTGACATCATCTTGTTGGGCTTGAAGTGACTGGCACACACCAAACGCTGCTCTCCAAGAACCTGACATCCGGCCACAATGCAGAAGTCACTGGAATGATAAGCTGTTGGACACTGCACACATTCAATGAGTAGTCCTGAAACAGCAGCAGTACATGTCAACCAACAGGAATAACCATCATCAACTTACAACATACCTTAAATCATCATCATTTGTGTTTGGGCTCCTTATAGGGTATGGAGTTTGCACTAGGACAGCAACATTCAATACAGCAATAAACGGTAGACAGCATTACAATGATGAGTCAGATGCATGTTATATTTCATAGTGCTGTAAATGTAGTCAGGTGGAAAACTCCATCCTTTTCTATAACAGCCAGGAGATAACCAGATGTATGAGATCAGTTCACTCTCCTTAGTTTGACTTCAGCAAGACAGACACGTCTGCCGAAGTATAAATAATGTCCTCAAAAATATCCTCTAGATAATAAAGGTTTTCCAAACCTAGTTCATTTAACAAAGTAGCAAGTAATGGTCCTTGGTACCTGCATCAACCGATGCAGTACAATGCAGCGACATGTGAGCTGGGAAAAAACATCTCGTGACGACGACTTTCGCAGACAGGCTATGAATCGAAATCGCTCACGACCCAAAATCAATAGAGTTAATGAAAGAGTCAATTTACCTTGCTTTCATGAAATACACAGAAATATCACGCCTCCCGACATGTGGGAAACACTAGAGGTATTATCTCGAATAAACGAAATATCCATTAAGAGGACTACACATCCCTGACAGAACAAAAATAGCGGAGATCCCCTCTTCAACGAGGCATCTCTTTCGCCATTCCAAATCGCTCACTCCCACTAGTGGTGGGCGGAAACCGATCGACAAAGAAGCAAGACAAGTCATGCGCAGTCCAGCGCAAAAATGACCACAGCTCAAAAGTTAACTGCATTCGATACCAACGCGAGAAGACAAAATGCTTACCGAGAAAAGTGACTATAAATTCCAAGCAGTTGTTGCCCTTGCGTTATAAAACAGATATTGAAATAAAACGATGTTGCGAGAATTTATCACGCAACATATCACCACCTCCTCCCGATAAAAAAAAAATGTGGAACATATTTTTTTTTTTCAATATCAAAGAGCATGCGATAAGCGGCTCAAAACGCACGAATTATGCGCTGATAATTAAAATAAATTGCCAAACAATAGGCTAATTATAGAGTGTCTGGTGAGGATATACCTCAACAGAAAAATAAATATGTCTCAAAAAAATATTCACATCGGGGAGGTGTCACCAACACACATCACGTTAGCATGTAAACACAATATACGTATGCAAGTTACTATAATCATCATTAAACAGCATACTCTAATATTGTCTTTAAAAATGGATGTACAAATCTGATAGGAAAATTTAGATAGTACATTCTTTGACATGTAATGACATAAGTACATAGTAAAGTTAAACTACATGACGATCCAGGACATATGCTCTGGTATTCCGAGGGTAAGTACACAATCTAGAACTCGTAAGGTAAGTCCTCAGCTCAACAATGACATTCTGAGAAAGTACAAGCAATATAATGCTAATTAATAACTAATATGCTTCATAAGGTACAATACATTATTAATAATTGTGGCTGTTTAGTAAACTAACGGCCCTTATATTAACTACTCAGTCCTCCTCTATCATCTTAAAAACGAACAGAAGAAGATGACAACAAAGCACGATAGTGTGTACATATAAAGTAAGTACAGATGTGCTAATCTATTGTAGAAATATAGGTGTGTTATGACTCTGTAATATATAGGAAGATAGGACAGAAGTATTAGTTGGAGTCATGTGGGCATCTAGACAAAATGTCAGCCATCACATTATCCGCACCACGGATAGCTCGTACCGTGAAGTGAAAAGGTTGAAGCGCTATAGCATATCGAGTGGATCTCGAACTCTTCAAATTCTTAGTCTGAATAGCTGTAAGAGCTTTCTGATCAGTCTCTAGAATGAAATGTGCGCCCAGGAGGAATCTTTGTAGCTTTAGAATTGACCAAACCATCGCTAACAACTCACGGTCTAAAACCGAGTAGTTCCTCTCTGGCGCATTTAGTTTTCTAGAAATGTACATAACAGGATGCAGAGTATTTGCATATTCTTGCATCAGTGCTGCTCCAATCCCAGTGGATGAAGCATCACTCCGAAGAACAAAAGTCCTATCAAGAGTAGGTAATCTTAAGATGGGAGGAGAAGAAAATATATTCTTGATTTGGTCTAGTGAAGATTGGCATTCTTCAGACCAACGGACCAGATTAGGCGAACCTTTCTTCAACAATGTTGATAGAGGTGCCATGATCGAAGATAAATTTGGAATAAATCTCCCATAAAATTGAATTAAACCTAAGAGACTCCTAACTTGTTTCTTCGTTTTAGGAACAGAGATGTTCAGTATTTTGGAAGTATTGTGGTCTTCTGTCTTCAAGAGACCATGACCAACACGATGACCCAGGAAAGAGATTTCACCAAAAACCAACAAAAGCTTTAGAAGGTTTTGCTGTCAAATTATTCTCACGTAGAGTGGACAGTAAGTCATATAACCCTAAATAGTGATCTTCCCAGGTATCACTGAAGAGACAGATGTCATCTAAGTATGCGATGACATCCGAACGATGTGACAGAATTCGACGCATCATGCGAACGAAAGTGGCAGGGGCGTTCATGAGACCAAAAGGCATAACATTCCATTGAAATAGACCCCTAGGTGTAGAAAAAGCAGTAAGAGGTTTGGCATGCTCTGCTAAAGGCACTTGCCAATAACCTTTAGACAAGTCAAGTTTAGTGAAGAATCTAGAATTAGAAAGTCTAATCAGTAGATCTTCTAACAAAGGCATCGGTTCAGCGTCGAACTTTGTGACCTGATTCAATTTGCGATAATCAACGCAAATTCGTATGTTCTTATCCTTCTTCCGGACAATAACCATGGAAGAAGAATATGGTGAAGTCGATGGTTCAATTATATTTAATTGAATCATTTCATCCAATTCCTTTTCCACTTGCGACTGAAAGTGTATAGGAATAGGATACGGCCTAACCCTAATTGGATTATTGTCGGTAAGAATTATGTCATGTTCTATGACATCTGTGTGTCCAGGAATGTCAGTGAGAACATCCTGAAATGTTTGTAACATCGACGAGACTTGTCGATGTTCGTCACCAGAAAGATTAGGAGAAACAGAAACGTTTTTCCAAGATTCCGTGGAATGTAATGGAACCACTGGAAGGGGAAGGTTGACATCAGAGAAGGTAGCTTCCTCATCCTGAATGACAGACAGGGATGAATAATGACCGTGAGGTGCAGGAGCATCATCCGTTGCCTGGAAAATAGGCAGCAAATAGTCCGGACGTTCGTGAAATTCCGAAAGCATGTTTATGTGGAAAGTTTTATGCTTTCCATCAATATCGACCACATAGTCAACATCGGAAATCCGAGAGACTATTGCATACGGACCTTTCCATGCAATAAGAAGTCTATTTTCCCTACTGGGGAGTAGGACGAATGCTTTGTCACCTGGACAAAGTTGTCGTAGACATCTATTCTTGTTAGCAAACTGCCTTGCCTTCTCTTTAGCAATTTCTGATGAAGCAGTTGCTAGCTTACATGCCTCAATGATCTTTTGTCTAAGAGCAATGACATACTCATATGAGGATTGAGTTTCATCGCTAATATCATCGGCAGTGATGAGATCGTGTAATAAAGACATAGGGCCGCGTGGACGCGCGCCAAAGACAAGTTCGAAGGGAGAAAATCCTGTGTGTTCATTAGGGACTTCTCTATAGGCAAAGAGAGCCGCGGGTAAAACCCTGTCCCAATCTTGAGGATGATCTTCAGTTATCTTACCAAGCAAAGTCTTGAGCGTTCTATTCAGACGCTCAACTAACCCATTAGACATAGGATGGTAGATACTACTGAGAGATCGTTCAATATGTAAGGTAGACATTACCTGTGACATAGTGTCAGATATGAGTTGAGTGCCATGGTCTGACAATATTTCTCTGGGGAACCCCAAGCGAGAAAATATCAACCAAAGAGCATCTGCGATATCTGTAGTAGATATGCTCTTAAGAGGAATAGCCTCTGGCCAACGTGTGCACATATCGACACATGTAAGGATAAACTGATGTCCTCTGGCCGACTTGACCTTAAAAGGGCCAATAATATCTATGGCCATTTTCTGAAACGGCCGAATAGGAATGTCAGCAGCCTGGATAGGCGCAGCATGTCGTGG
Organism: Oreohelix idahoensis; assembly: GCA_024509875.1. Classification (NCBI taxonomy): domain Eukaryota; kingdom Metazoa; phylum Mollusca; class Gastropoda; order Stylommatophora; family Oreohelicidae; genus Oreohelix; species Oreohelix idahoensis. Next base: position 15,695 of record JAMPIV010006579.1, on the reverse strand, counting down.
TCCTCTAGATTTGACCTCCTGACATACCTTGCATGATCGGCAGTAAATACGAATGTCCTTATTGACAAAAGGCCAAAAGAAAGCCGCAAGGACTCTCGACTTCGTACGGGCAAAACCCATATGTCCAGCACATTGCGAGTCATGAGCATGTTGCAATATTTGGACTCTCATGCTCTTGGGAACAAGAATTTGCGAATGTGCCGACGTAGCCGAATCTTGTACCATACGTACAAGTACGCCGTTTCTCATTGCAATCCAAGATTTTCTATTTGTATCCTGATTCGGATCACCTTTCTTCGCAAGAACGAAGAATTTTTTTAAAGAAGAATCTTCTTCTTGCAATTTTATGAAAGAGTCACGAGTGATCACTAAGTGACTATCTTGGCTATCAACTTCATTATCACTATTCAGTGAAGTTTCGGGTGTTTGTAGAGCTTGTGCTCTTGTAACTACTGCATTTGTAGCTTGCATGTTATTATCTTCCCAAGCAGCAATCTGCTGTGGGGTACACTCCCTAACTCCGTGAATACGACCAATAATAAGGTCCGCAATAGGATTAGGTAAGAGACAAGCATGCACATCTCCAGTAAAGAAAGGAGTGGCAATGCGAATTACAGCAGTAGGATATTTTTCTAGAGTGCCGCCAAATGTGACACATTTAATAACCCTTCCTGTAGCACAAGATGGATCTACAAGCGATTGTCTAACACCAATAGTGGTGCATCCGAAATCGAAAAGTAGTGAGACCGGAGTATCATTAACAAGACCCTTATGTAGAATTAAAGAACCCCTCCCGTCATGCGCAACAGCAGCAGGAAGAGCGGGAAGTGGGTGACCACAACTCAAAGTAGTTATGGTACCCGGTTCGAATAAAGTACTGCATTGGGGGCATTTGTTTGCTCTCTCAAAGTCAAAAGCAGAACTAGTGACAGCGTCAAAGTTTTTACTATCAACAACATGATTACAGGCTGCCTCAGTTTCCTGTTGTACAGCATTAGCCTGCTGATATCTCTTTTTTTTGTGTTGAGATCTACCCCGACTATTATTACCTCTGAAGTTATCAGAGTTATTATTATCTCTGCAGTTATTATTGTCTCTATTGTAATTGTTATACTGGTTCGAATTCCAGTTTCCACGATTACTATCATGTTCACATTGATGCGAACATCTATTTGTTTGGTTCTGAGGTCTTCGGCAGGAATAACCTCTATTACCATATCCTCTTTTGAAATGCTTATAATTATTAGGGTGATAGTAACGAGTACTATCAGGTTGTCTCCAATTCTTCGAAGAAGAATCACCATGAAATTGATTTCCATGATTTTGACAGAAATTACCGCTACTCTTTCTATCAAAATTTTGTTGGGATCTACGAGCAAAGTTTTGACCATACGGAGCTGCCGAAGCAACTGGTAAACCTTCTTTCACCTTAGAGTTACCCATGGTTATGTGTGGGTGCGCAGTTACGTATTGGCAACAGAAATCTTCCATTTCTTTTATTGTTTTAGGTTTACGTTCATGAAGGAAAGCAAGGAAAGACTCATTGACAGACGACATGACTTTGTCTCTAAGTATTAAGTCCATAAGTCCTTCATAAGTTTTTTCCGTCTTAGATAGTTCAACCCATCGTGAGAAAGTAATGCGTATTCTTGCAATAAACTCGGAGAATTCAACTCCATTTTCAGGTAACATGTTTTTAAATTGTAGACGATAGCCGTCTTCGTTAAGCTGATATTTCTTTAACAAAGCGGCCCTGACAACCTCATAATTGTTCTTGTCAGGTTCATCCACCATATTTAATATACTTAGAGCTTTACCTGTCAGTATCCCTGATAACTGATAAACATATTTTGCTTTGTCTATGTTATGAGCTGTACATGCTTGTTCAAATCTGTCCAGATAGAACATTATGTCATCGCTGGAAGGACTAAATGTTGGTAACTTAATCTTAAAAGTATCATTATTAGCCTTACCAGAAGATGAACCCTTGTTTGAATCATTACCATTACTCATGCTTGTCAATTTCAATTTTTCCAACTCTAAAGCTAAGACCTTTTCTTCATGTTCCATTTTTGCTTTCTCTTTCCTCTCATCAGACTCTCTCTGTAATCTTCTTTCCTCAGCCTGAGCCTCTTTTTGAAGTCTTTCATTTTCAGCTTCTTTTTCAAGTCTTTTATTTTCAGCCTCTTTTTCTTTTTCAAGTCTTTTATTCTCAGCCTCTTTTTCAAGTCTTTTATTCTCAGCCTCTTTTTGAAGTCTTTCAGCTTCTAGCTGTAGCTGGAGTTTTCTCTCCTCAGCTTCTGATTCCCTTTTTTGTTTTTTTCCATTTCCATTTGGAATCTTTTTTCATCCACCTGCATCTGCAGTTTCTTTTGTTCAGCTTCCATTGCTTTATCATATCGAGCAGTTGCAAATTCTTCTAACTTATAACCAGTCTTCCCAAGCAATTTACCCTGCTCAATAAAGTGCTCAAATGTAGACATGTTGTCTAACATATGAGTCCAAAACCTGAAATAATTAACTAATTTATTTCAAACCTAAGTGTAACAAGTCTTAATTAAGCACTTGTATATTCACATCACCTTATATTATCCCAGTCTCTGTGGGAAACAAGTCTCCAATCAAAGAACTTGTATATGAAATATCAGCACTCAATTCTTGATCATAAGTGCACTTCTCATTCAATAGTGCACGACACTATTCATCATTCATTTATCATCAGTATAGTAGTAACAGTGCATTAGCATAGCCCATTAACTAATTACTATAACTGTAAACAATGACTATGTAAACACATGCAGAATGTAAACATTGAAAATGTAAACAATACAAACAATGTAAACAATAACAATGTAAACAATAACAAAGATCAGCAACAATACAAAAACTTTCGCAGAAATCAACTAAAAATAAAGCAGAAATTAATGAAATATCACAAAAAATGTGACGATATCTGCGATAGAATTAAACAAAATACATGACACCACAGTGTATAAACAAAAATGTTGTATGAAACTAAATTATAGACAAGAGTAGGCTAACAAACACAAACAAATCAAAACAAAACTAAAGAATGCGAAATAATAACGAAAACAATATTAAAACATGTCATCACAGCTAACATAAATAGCAACAGAAGTCGCTTAGCAAATTCCAGTATTGGAAATTTGCAAACCTTACAGAAAACGCTCACAATAGACGACCTCTATGACGTGGCATAATCTAACGGAGACACCACCCAACCGAGAACCCGCTGAAATATAAACATATAAATATACAAATAACATATAAACATAAAACATATAGAATGAGATGATACACAGAAGACTCAGCAGAAGTATAAGGGCACAGTTTACATACAAACAGGCCACTTAACTTATAGGCTTCCAATCGTAGAACAGCAGAAAAAACGGATGTCAATCAACGTCCTAAAGAGCGAAGCTCCAACGATGATGGCACATCTGAACTGCTTCCACTGCTAACACGATGGTACAAGAGCTTCTGACATACTGTGTGTTGAGTTGTTTCGGCACTTGACCTTCTAATCCAAAAGTAAGTTGATGGAAATCGGTACTTGGCCTTCTTCAGAAAAAAACCCGTTTCAACCGGCACTTGACCTTCTCAAAAAACGACAGCACTGGAACCTTGACAGCAGCAACTTGCTTGACTTGCGTAAAAGATAACAGCAGTCCGAGTTATCCGGCAACATGTAACAACGCCGGGTACTGTCAAATTCTTGTTTCCGTCAAAAAATTGAAATTTGACTTTTACCGGGCAACGCCGAGTACTTTGAAAATTTTGAAGATGTTGACTGTATTGAAGAATGTTAATTTCTTGAAGGATGCTGATGAATTCTTGTTGAAAATGAAGTGGGTAAGGGACCCCGTGTTTGCTGGTACCAGAATCAAACCAGCTTATGGCCACCAAATGATGCGTGATGCCATATGATGATGGATGGCATCCGCATGTCTGGTTTTGTGTAGTGTGTAGATGTGTTCAGTCAAAACAATGTTCATGCAACAATAACAGGGCAATCCACATAGGACGTCAGTAAACTCACGACGTATAAAGTCAATGAGTCTTGAAACAGCCGTTGACGTTTTTCTTCATTATTTATTGTGGACGCCACAGTGACAAAATGGTTACGCAAATGTGTAGGCACATCAAACAGTCATTATCACAGCAACATTCAATACAGCAAAAAACGGTAGACAGCATTACAATGATGAGTCAGATGCATGTTATATTTCATAGTGCTGTAAATGTAGTCAGGTGGAAAACTCCATCCTTTTCTATAACAGCCAGGAGATAACCAGATGTATGAGATCAGTTCACTCTCCTTAGTTTGACTTCAGCAAGACAGACACGTCTGCCGAAGTATAAATAATGTCCTCAAAAATATCCTCTAGATAATAAAGGTTTTCCAAACCTAGTTCATTTAACAAAGTAGCAAGTAATGGTCCTTGGTACCTGCATCAACCGATGCAGTACAATGCAGCGACATGTGAGCTAGGAAAACATCTCGTGACGACGACTTTCGCAGACAGGCTATGAATCGAAATCGCTCACGACCCAAAATCAATAGAGTTAATGAAAGAGTCAATTTACCTTGCTTTCATGAAATACACAGAAATATCACGCCTCCCGACATGTGGGAAACACTAGAGGTATTATCTCGAATAAACGAAATATCCATTAAGAGGACTACACATCCCTGACAGAACAAAAATAGCGGAGATCCCCTCTTCAACGAGGCATCTCTTTCGCCATTCCAAATCGCTCACTCCCACTAGTGGTGGGCGGAAACCGATCGACAAAGAAGCAAGACAAGTCATGCGCAGTCCAGCGCAAAACGACCACAGCTCAAACTTAACTGCATTCGATACCAACGCGAGAAGACAAATGCTTACCGAGAAAAGTGACTATAAATCCAAGCAGTTGTTGCCCTTGCGTTATAAAACAGATATTGAAATAAAACGATGTTGCGAGAATTTATCACGCAACAGACAGCTATACATTAAATCTGCTGATTTTGAAAAGGCTTTTGACAGCATATACATGGACAGCCTATGGAAAATACTAATGGCTAATGGAATTCTTAGATGTATTGTTTCCACCATAAAAAGCCTCTATGCTAACTTTACATGTAGTGTTGGTCAGAGCAACGTAACTTTTTAGATGAAGGCAGGAGTACAACAGGGATGCCCCTTATCCACAACTTTAATTTTGACAGTCATAGACTGGGTGATGCACTAGACAACAGAGGGCAGTTCAAGAGGAATTAGATGGACGTTTTCTACACTGGAAAATCTGGAATATGCAGATGATGTTGCACTACTTCCACATTTACATCAACACATCCAAGAAAAAACAGATAGACTGAATAAGTATAGCCAGCATTTGGGCCTAAACATCAATCTAAAGAAGACAGAGGTCATGACACACAATGTAGGCAATCCTGAGTCCATAACAATAAGGATCCAGAAGATAGAACAGAAAGCTATATTTACATAACTAGGATGCATAGTAACACTAGAAGTCGGAACAAGCAAAGACAGCAACAAGACTGAATAAAGTGAGAACAACCTTTGCTAGTCTAAACCACATATGGAAGTCCTCTAAGTACAGCACAAACACAAAATTAAGATTATATGAGAGCTGTGTACCTTCTGTGCTTCTCTATGGTGGGGAATGCTGGAGAGTAACAGAGAAGGAAATGTTGAAATTGTCCTCTTTCCGCACAACATGCCTAAATAAAAATCTCCGAATCATTTGGTCAAAAGCCATTACTAATCAAGAACTGCTACTCAGAGGACATGCACACCATCATGGCTGACAGACACTGGAATTGGGCTGGCCATGTCCTCAGAAAAGACCCCGATGCCATCACAAGAACAGCTATGCTATAGACCCCTGAAGGAAAGTGAAAGAGAGGCCGACCAAAAACAACTTTGAGGAGAGCTGTGGAGGCCGAGATACATAGAATGAACCAGATCTGAGGCACTGCACGAAGGATGGCCGCCGACCAAACAAAGTGGAAATAGTTTGTTGCTGCCCTACAAGACAAAACCAGGCGTGATGGCCACTGACTGCTCTGACAGTTGGTGGTTAAAGATCAAAGAAGTTGCTAGCCTCATGCACAACCTCATATTAGTAATGGAAAGAATATTTCTCAGAACTCCTTGATGGTGAGCATGGTGAAGCATCAGAAATGATAACCACTAGCACAGAAGAGAAAACCAATGATGGTGAAGATGATATAAAGATGGAAGAACTGAAGGCAGCACTGGAGAAAATCAAGATGGGCAAAGCAGCAGGGCATGATGGTATAATACCAGAAATGGTTAAGTACATGGGAGCATCAGGCGACCTATTACTCTTAAGAGTTCTACAGGTTCAAGACCTAATCTTCACACTCAGACAGCTGAGTGAAAAGGCCCTTGAGTATAAGAGTGAGATCCATCTTTGTTTCATAGATCTGGAAAAGGCATTTGACAGGGTCCCCTGGAGCAAACTTTGGGACTGTTTGGCAAGGAAGAACATTCCAGCACCTCTGATTCATGCTATACAGAGCTTCTACAAGACTTGCAGAAATTATGTGAGGACAGCAAACCATAAGTCAGAAGAGTTCAGGACCACCACTGGTGTAAGACAAGGTGATATCCTGTCACCTTACCTTTTCATACTTCTCATTGACGATGTCATCAAGGCATGTAAGGAGAGAACAAGAAAGTATTCAGTGGGGTACTGGAAGATGAGACAGGTCTGTATTTTGGAGCTGGCATTTGCTGATGATGTTGCCCTGATTGCTAAATCAGAGGCATATCTCCAATACAACCTGCAAGTCTGGAAGGAAGAGCTGGAGAAGAGAGGGATGGTCAAACGCAGCTCTAAAACAAAATCCATGGTGATATCACGAGAAGAAAGAAGACATCAGATTAAGTTGGGAGAACAGGTCCTGGAGGAGGTCGACCACTTTAAATATCTCGGAGCTATTATAGACCGAAAGGGAGGCATCAAAGAAGAGTTGGCCACTCGAAAAGCAGCAGCTGGGAGACTTTTTCAGGCCATAAATCGAGGATTCCTCAGCAAGAAAGAGGTTGGTAAGAAAACGAATATGGCTGTATACCGCTCCACCTATGTCCCAGTCTTGACACATGGATGCGAGTCATGGGCAATGACTACAACCCACAAAAGCCAGAGCCAAAACACAGAAACGAGTATCTGAGGAAGGTGGTTGAAGTTACAAGAAGCGACAATGGTACGCAACCAGACGATACGTCAAGGCCTTAAATGTCACCCCCTGCAGACCCAAGTAGAACAGTCCCAACTAAGATGGTTTGGCCATGTCTGCAGAATGGGAGAAGATCGGCTACCATGACAAGCATGGGAAACAAAGAGCCAAGGATCCAGACCCCAGAGTCTGCTGGGAGGACAACATTAGACAATCTTTTGAAAGACCGAGGACTAGAATGGAACCAGGCCAGGAGGAAGTCAGCCAATAGGTTGGTGTGGCGCTCTCTCTTCCCAACCTCTACACCGCACGGCAGAAGGGGAGCGACTAAGTAAGTAAGTTTGTCTTTTCCACAGATGATAAACAATATATTCTTACCAACTCTTTGCTGTCAGTGTCAAACATGGTCACTGAATAAAGCACAAGAAAGGAAAATCACATTCTGTGAGATGAGATTCTTAAGAAAAGCAATTAATGCTACCAGGAGAGACAGAACGAGAAATGATGACATCAGATTTTTTTTTTTTTTTTTTTTTTTTTTTCCTTAACCAGCGGCACTTGGGCTTTCAGCCCTTCGGCCCAATGACATGTCATTGCGAGGCTGGGAACCTGAGGACTTTCCTTCCAACCCGGTCAGGAGCTTCGCTCCTTCCCATCCACAGAGGGTTTATCACAGGAGCCGTTCAGGCTATTCAGTCAAATTTCCGGCCGTAAACATTTCTTCAAACGCCGACACCCGGGTTTGAACCATGAACACCTGGTCGCCAGTACAACGCCGAAGCCATTACACCAGCGAGGCTCCCAGGACATCAGATAAATGGTGGGAGCTACATCCTGTATCAAATATACGGATAATCAAGTGGTTTGGCCATCTCATGAAAATGGAGCCCGATAAATTACCACTATGTGCCTATAACACTAACAGAGGGGTCGGAGTGGCTATGAGGTAAGGTGTCTGCCTTGAGTTCTAGAGGTACCAGGTTCAATTCCAGGCTCAGGGAATATAATTTATGGACATTTTTTCAGAACTAGTGGTCCAAATGATGTCATACTACCCCCTGGTCTCCTGGGTAGTGAGATCAGATGCCTAGCCTTCTTGGATAAGGGCAAAAAAATAGGAGGTCGCATGTGATAGTTGCACATGTTAAAAATCCCTTGGCAGTTGGAATTCATAAAGGGTAGACCTTTCAGGCCGCTGCCCTGGCAAAATTTAAAAATGAGAAACCTACCCACCAAAAAAAATATTTATAGAATTCGTGATTCCTATATACAAACATTTGGGATTCTCCCGCCGGGTGCTACAGAGTTTGTGCACTTTGCTGAGATACTCCTAATGAAGTAGATCGGAGCACTGATGGTGTAGTCTATGTGCAATGAAGATAGTCCTTAAAAGCAAACCAAACACTAGAAGATTTGGGTTCAGAGCATAGGGAAGACCAAGAGGCAGATGGATAGACAACAAACCCAGACATCCTACAACAACACAGACATCCTACAACAACACAGACATCCTACAATAACACAGACATCCTACAACAACACAGACATCCTACAACAACACAGACATCCTACAACAACACAGACATCCTACAACAACACAGACATCTTACAACAACACGACTCCTACAACAACACAGACATCCTACACCAACACAGACATCCTACAACAACACAGAATCCTACATCAACACAGACATCCTACAACAACACAGACATCCTACAACAATACAGACACCCTACAACAACACAGGCTCACCTCACAGCAGCCAAGAGAACACACTTGGCTCTAGACCACAAACTTCAGCACCAAACTTGACTTCACAGTAATAGTGGAAGGAAAAAGTCAACTAAGTCTTTTATAAAAGATGGATTCTGTACTAATTTGTTGTTGTTTTTTTTCTGCTGAGGCTGCAGTTGCATAGATTCAATTCTAACATATGGGAAAGAGTCATGGACAATTAGTAAATAAGCAGGAAAAGCACCAGAGGCCAAGATATATGGTTTTACAGAAGAATGTTAACAATAACACAGACAGCTAAACAGTAATAATAATAATAATAATGAGGTTTGGTTTTAAGGACCATCCTCATTGCACATGGACAACTCCTTCAGTGCTCCAATCTCTTCCCTTAGATGACACATATGGTTTTACAGAAGAATGTTATGCAAGGAGGCATATCTGGAGTCATCCTTTTATGACCACCAACTATGCACAATTACAATATATGTAAGTGGAAGTGAACCTCTGTCTGTGAGGCTAATTACACCATCAATGACTCTTGAAATCAACCACACACTTCCAGGGACTCCTCCTGTAGTGAAACTTGTTGAGAACTTGCACACTAAGCTTAGAGAAGTCATTTGAGCCCCAGACGTGACTCTTTGGGTTAGACCAGGTTGACTGCATGCAGGAGAATCTCACTATGGACCCAGTGATAGGCAGGGGGAGCTTAGAAGTGGCTCTGTGTATGACGTGACAATTCCTTGTATTTTATCTCTGCATAATTGGAGAGCCCCCTTGGATGGTGGGGAATGCACAGTATGCCACAGGCTTCTTAATCCTAGCTTGGGTCCAGATGTGATGATCCTTAAATGCAAGCCAAGCTGGAGCTCATGACTTCAACTCAACACAACACGTTTCAAAATGGCAGAACACTCTCAAGAAAAGCCTAGATCTACAGTATAAATAATACTAAGGAGTCTTCAACTTGGTTTTGGGTGTAAAAGAGCGAGAGCCCATAGTTAAACAACAACATAAACATCAACAGAAGAATGTTAAAAATATCCATCATCATCATCATCAGTTTCCCATCTCCAACCTAAGGTTGGCTGTAATGGATCTCCAACGTCTTCTGTCTCTTGTCTTGGTGGTGCACTCTGATAGACTCTTTCCTGTCCATCTCTTGATGTTATCTTCCCACTTATAGCGCTGTCTTCCCCTTGCACGTTTGCCTTCAGCTCTCCCTTCTGTTATGGTCTTCTGAAAGGTGTTATGCCTTTTTATGTGGCCAAAGTATTTTAGCTGCCGAACTTTGACCTCCCTCATTAGTTCTCTTTTTCATACCTAGATTTTCTAGGACCTCCTTATTTGTTTTCATCTCTTTCCATGAGATACGCCCCATTCTTCTATATATCCACATTTCAAGAGCCTCAATTCTTTGTTCTGATTATCTACCCCCATAGAAACATCATTTGCCTGTCAACATCTCATCCATAGGTCAACATTTCTTTTCCTCTTCCGCTCGTTTTTAATGGGAATAATCTGTTTTATAGCCAAGTATTATTTATATATAATGTAATGTATGTGAGAATGTACCCGCATACCACTGTACTTTAGAGATGTGAATGTTTTCCGTTTGCTTAAATGGGTGATATACATGCAGGGGATTATATAATTTTTTTTTTTTTTTAACTGCTGAAAGACTTTTATAACTGCTCTACAGAAAGTGCGCAAGAAAGTGTTATTATAATTATTTCAGATTCCGCCAAGAATGTATGGATGTAAGCGATAAAAGTGTTTTTGTAATTTTTGTATTGAGGATTGTATGACACATTACAAAAATACTACAGATTAGGTACGTTTTTGGTACCCGCATAGTGAGTGTCGGCTATAATAACTTATTTATTTATTGTTTTGTTGTATATTATTTTATTTAAAATTATTAATATTTAGTCTTCTCAGTCACTATCTTGTTTATGTAGAAAAAAAAAAACCTAGGCTACTCATTTTTTATTTATGATTGTGAATACTGTAAATGAATGCTGTTATGTTAACTTTATTATAATGTTGCATGCCTTTAAATTAATGCTTAAAGTAAATAACGATGGGAATAAAAGGGATATAGTATGCAAGATAAATGAGAGTGAAAAGGGCAGAATGTTAGACGGGCTGCTTGCCCCCAATTCTCAACCCTTCGAAAATAAAGTTTGTTCGTATCGTTCGTTCCAAATGCTTATTCATCGTCCATGTTTCTGCACCATACAGAAATGCAGAATATATATAACACTTTATGATTCTCAGTTTTAATTTGTGAGATAACTGTTTGCATGTCAGTATTATGTTTCATTGTTGTTTGAATCGTGGCTTGGCCCATTCCTATTTCTCTTCTTGATTTCTGTTTCACATCTGCCATCTATCTGTATATTATATGACCAAGACTATACGTAGCCTCTTGACTTGTTCCAGGATTTTCCCATTTTACGCTTATCTTTAATGGCTATACCCCCCCCCCCCCCCCCCACCCCCCTTGTGGGTTTATCGTCTGTTTTGCTAATTATCATAGTTTTTGTTTTCTCAATATTAATGTCCGAGTATCCATATTCATGACTTATAGCTGTTCACTTGCTTCACTAAGTTTCTTGTAACTCCTGTTCACTTTCAGCTAACAAACACAGTTATCATCTGCATATCTAAGGTTGTTTATTGACCTTCCACTGATGTTCAGTCCTGGTATTTCCTGTATCTGTTTGAAAATTTTTTCGGGGTATAAATTAAATAGGCAGGGGGACAGCACACAACCTTGTCTGACACCTCTTTTTATGTCTATGTATGGTTAAGAATTCCTTTCCTAGCTTACTGTGGCATTTTTCTCCCAATAAGGTTTACTGAGTATTATTATCTATATCTCTTTTCCATCAATACCTATGTCTTTGAGGCATTCAATTATTTTCTCATGATGGACTCTGTCAAAAGCCTTCTTATAGTCAATGAAGCACATATACATACTTTTTTGGACCTCTGTATATTTTTCTGCTTATATTCTTAAGCAAAATATTGCCTCTCTTGTTCCACTGTTCCGTCTAAAACCAAACTGTTCTTCTTGGATTTCGCTGTCTACTTTACTTTTTATTCTTTCCTGTATGATTTTGAGCAGTATCTTAATTGCATGACTCATCAGGCTGATTGTTCTGAAGTCTGAACATTCTGTTGCATTTGGTTTTTTGGGCAATGTTATAAAAACTGATGTCTTCATGTCGTGTGGTATATATCCTGTATTGTAGATATCGTTGCATATTTCTGTGATTGTATCTGTGGTGGGGCGCTGTTTGAATATATTGTGGGTTCGTTTTTATTATTTCAGATAAATTGCTACCCCTGTCCACAGTTCAAGTACATGTTGATTATGTTAATGTATTTGATTACTCCTGCTGTTGTTTCATAATAATGCTCGTTATTCTGTTACGTCCAGGGTGACCCAACGATTATAGTTTTATTCCATACCGTACAGCAACAACATACATGTGGGTTCTTTAACTGACACCAATCACCAATGACGAACTAAATACAGTATTCCTTTTTAACGAATCAACATCCTTTAATAACGTTATATTCCTTGTAGCATACAGAAGCAAAACGTTCGTCAAGATTAATCCTTAATTACCAAACCTCATCAATACAGTATTAATCATATGCCAAGAGTATTCCTCCTCTTGTACAAACCACATCCATTTAGAAAGGTTAACACTTGCCGCAATATGTTACCCAATGGAACTTACAAGAAAACACAGCGGCCACAAGCTCAAGGTTTTTTCTTAACACCTTGGGCCATACACATTATTATATAAACATTATCTTTGTCATTTTCCGTGCTGCGCTTATTTTCAATATCCCAAATAGTTGCCCGCATTTTTAATCATTACTGAACTTCAAACTCAATAAATCCAACATGTGGTGTGCATGGGCAGACACCACATATTACCCCCATTGCGCGCTACTGGAAACAGCAGGTTTTCCAGGCCATCATTAACTATACTTAACTATAATGATAAAAAGGAAAATCAAATTCAAGCAATGATGTGAAATGATATCACGATGAGTGAAATGCAGGGTTAAAAATATGTGGCAACAACTTGTGAGCAACATATTAATGCTGACTAAAATATCGCTATATAATCTACCTATCAATTGATTTAATGAACATAAACAATGTTTGTTGTCACTTCCTGTACCCAGGACAGTTACGTATTTCAATGTTATTACTCTCGACAGAGTATCCAGCGATTACATTATTATGTCCTTCTATATGGACGATATCAAAGTCATACGCTTGAAACTGCAATGCGAAATCTCGTAAGTCTTGCACTTGGTGATTTCATACAGGTTTGGAGATACGTTTCTAGATGACTCTTCTGATACAGGCCGTGAGTCCATTATAGTAAAATGCGTACCTACCACATACTTTTGAAGTTTATTCAAAGTCCATACTATACCCAAAAGTTCTCTGTCGAAAATAGAGTATTTAGATTCGGCTTCCGACAGTTTCCTACTCAAGTAGTAAATCGTATGAAACTTGCCATCAAAACTTTGTGTCCCAAACACCCGCCTATTGCATGGAGCGAAGCATCTGTTACAACAGTAAATGATCTTTTTAAATCTGGCAGTCTTAATATAGGATACTGTGAAAAATGAGTCTTAATGTTTTGTAATGCATGGTTACATTGTTCTGTCCTCAAACTACTTTGTTAGGCATACCTCTTTTAGTTAGATCAGATAAGGACAGCAGTCAAAGACGAGAACCTTGGAATAAACTATTGTGGGTAAAAATTCACCAATCCTAATAGACTCCGTACTTGCTTCTTTGTAGTTGGAAATTGTTAAGATCAAGTATGCGTTTTAAATTAGATTCATCAGGCTGTATTACATGTCTGCCAATTTTGTGTCCTAGAAATGAAATTCCATTGAATCCAATTTCTATTTTGGATGGACGGGCTGTGAGATTGTGTATTCTTAGTTCAGGAGTAAAGATTGTATACCATCTACATGCTCTTCCCATGTGTCATGAAACATGCAAATATCATCTATATAAGATATTAGGTCAGAACGGTTCCCAAATACTCGACGCATCATCCGTACAAAAGATGCAGGCGCATTTTTGAGCCCAAAACACATGACATTGTATTGGAACAAACCCTTCGATGTTGCAAATGCCGTCAATGGTTTACATTCTTCTCGGTCAAAGGGATCTGCCAATACCCTTTTTGATAAATCGAATTTGCTAAAGAAAGTAGCGGAAGCTAAACGATGGTAGGTAGCAAGTCCTCCAGCAAAGGCATTGGTTCAGAATCTGATATCGTGACTTTATTTAGTCGACGGAAATCAATGCATATACGAATGGATTTGTCTTTTTTCCGTACTGCTCCCATCGGAAAACAAAATGTGAGAATCTGATGGAGAGATTATCCCCATTTTCAACATATTGTCGACCTCGCTGTCAACCTGCTTTCTGATATGCAAAGGAATTGCATACGGTCGTAACTTAATAGGAGTGGGATCCGATAATTTTATTTCGTGAGAAATAATGTTAGTTCGTCCAGGCAGATCAGATAATACATCTTCAAAAGATTTCAATAGATTGAGAATCTGATTTCTTCTGATCTGAAGGTAAATCGTTACAAAATGATTACATCCTTCCAAGTTTCAGAGGCTTGGAGATAGGTACCACAGGAAAAATCAAGCGGTACATCCGCGAAACTCAGTTGCTACTTCATCAACTAAAAGCAATAGATGCCAGATGCGGCGATTGATTTGTGATAGATTCCCCAATATGTTTGAGTGGACGGGGTCGAGTAATGTACGGTTGTACCATGTTAGTGTGGAATGTTTTTCTTTTCCCCCTAATGTCGATGATGTAATCTACGTCGGTTTTCTTACCCACAACTTTAAAAGGACCTTGCCACGTAACCAACAAATGATCACCTTTAAGTGGCAAGAGAACAAAAACTTCATCGTTAATCGATAATGATGTTAATCTTCTATCACGATTAATACGCGACCGAGTCTTATATTTTGCTAATTCTGATGCTTCAGTCGCGATTTCACATGCGTCCACAATGCAATTGGCGTAGATCTGTGACATATTGGTGACTAGATTTCGTAATCGTATTATCATCATTTGTTATCACCAAATCATGTAAGATAGACATTGGTCCTCTTGGATTAGCCCCGACTACGTAGATCAACACTAATTGACAATGGTGAGAATCCAGTTTGACGATTAGGAACTTCTCTATACGCAAAGAGAACCAGCTGGTATCATACCTTGGTCCCAATCATGGGGAAACATTGTTTTTGTTACTTTGCCCAACATCTGTTTTAATGTATTAGAGGAATTCCCGCGTTCTACAACTCCGTTTGATTGGGGCTTTAATCTGGCACTGAGTGTATGACGGATGTGAAGCACATCACAAATTACCTATTTTGAGGGAACATACCTGAAGTGAATTGCTGCGTGCCATGATTCTGACAGAAGCTCTTCAGTGAAATCCGATACGTGACAATATCGATAATAATGCATCAGTCACCGAACATTGTAGTTATGAGGCTTAACAGGTTTATGGCTTCAGGCCATCTGGTGCATAGATCGATAAAGTTAAGATGAAGCGGAATCTCAGGATGATATCACCGGAGGAAGAGGCCCGATTATGTTCGACAGCCATACTTTTAAAAAGGACGCACAGAGAT